>KK351039.1:1207159-1725381 GCA_000671755.1 Glossina brevipalpis | reverse complement strand
CTTTCTAAAGCCAACGCTTCCAATTCTTCCTGTCGTTTGATCTTTAATTCCGTTACGGATAAATCAGACTCGGGTTCTTCATCTTCTACAGGCCCTTGTAATATATAAGATAATATATGACCGACACGAATACGAATAAACACTTTCGCTGAGCATATATTCTTATTAAGTTTTTTTCCGAAAGAGAAACTTAAGTCCTCAAACACTTTTCGCAGCACAAAACATGTGACATGAAATTAATTAACGCTTACCGGTGCTGCTTTTTAAACTTTTTACCGTCGTCAACCATCACTTCAACCTCATCGTATTTGCCTGACATTTAAAATAAACTTGGTTTTCTCTTTTTCCTACTTGATTATTTAATTAACAATATGTTTGTATTTTATATTTGCCTATAATATGACCAAATTTATTATTATTATAACTTCAAACAAATTCCATAAATTTAAGAAAATTCGATATCATTGCTGGCTCTATTCAGAACTGTTGCACTTCATTTTAGCCGCAAATAAATTATCTGGCCCGATTATAAATAAAGTTAACGTGAATAACTAAAATAGCCCGATTATAAATAAAGTTACCATGAATAACTAAAATTGCCCGATTATAAATAAAGTTAACATGAATAACCAAAATGGCCCGATTATAAATAAAGTTAACATGAATAATTGAAATGGCCCGATTATAAATAAAGTTAACGTGAATAACTAAAATTGCCCGATTATAAATCAACTGGCCTGATTATAAATAAAGTTAACATGAATAACTAAAATGGCCCGATTATAAATCAACTTAACATGAATAATTAAAATGGCCCGAATATAAATAAAGTTAACATGAATAATTAAAATGGCCCGATTATAACTAAAGTGAACGTGAATAACTAAAATTGCCCGATTATAAATCAACTGGCCCGCTTATAAATAAAGTTAACATGAATAACTAAAATGGCCCGATTATAAATCAACGAATAGACCCAAAACGTTCAACTTATCTATGCAGATATGGAAGAAAATTATGCAAAAATTATATGCAAATTATTTTTATATTTATTGATATAAATTAACGTATAATTTACAAACATGCTTTTGCAATTGCAAAAGCAACAGAACTAAAAGCGACAGCAACAACAACAAAAATAATCACGAGATCGCACATTATATCCTGTCCTAATCCGAACGATCATCCGGATTTTTGAAATTGTGATGCCTGTGAGACATTAATTTTCTTTTACATAGACATGGTTTTCACTGCAATAATTTACTTACGAACGCATTCCTTTTGATATTTTTCTTTTCTTTTATTGTTTCGTAAACACTAGAAATCTTTCTAGTTTAATGCAACAAATTCTTTTCCTGTTTTTTTATATCACCTATTATATGTTTTCCATCCAAAAGCTACGCTTCTCTGCTAAAAAAAAAAAGCAAGAAACGCATAAAAGCCTTAAAAAATGCTTCTATTTCTTTTTCGTTACTGTTATACATACATGGATTGACTACATGTCTGTCGTCCTATGCTGCATATTTAACATTCAAATTACAAAAAAAGAAACAAAAACAAATCTGTAGTTTAATAGTTGTAATACGGCGAACAATGAGAATATAATAAAAATGGTCTTGTTTCTAAGAAAGAAATTCGATTCAAAAATCTAAAATAGTACTAGATTGATTCATTTTTGCTTTTCTCATAAGTTTAGAGCTTCAAAGTAGTTTTAATATTTTATAAAAATATTTAAATTTATTTTATTATTAATTTTCTACCACTGGAGTAATATAGAATTGGGTATAGACTTCGGCTTGATTTTCGTCTTACATCATAAAATGCATTTCCAATAAACCGCTTGCATCCGTTTTAACAGCCACCTTGCTAGACGCTAACATAGCTTTCTGGGTTGCACGTATCAACGAGTTCCTATATCTAGCTTTAGTAGTCCCTTTGCAATTGAAAAATATCATCATTTCGCTTGTCTTGGCCACCTCGATACTACATTCGGATTGCATAACTCCCAATGTCTCGACTTTGAAGTGCGGCCTACGTGGTGACAAAGTTATCTGTAACTCATCAGCTGACTTGTCCAAATCATGAAATATGTTTGCCATTTCACGTCCTTTTATAAAAACGGTGTTTAAGCTCTGACTATCTGTATCTAAAGAGAAATCCATAGTCTCATCATAGTGTGTAGTCTTAATGGAGCATTCTGTTCTGGTATCATTTTCAGTATGTGGTTCCAATATTATCAGCAAGGGATCATTCTCTTTGTAAAACATCTTCATGCTGCACTCGATGCCAGCAAATATGCTCAAGCACTCAATTAAGACATTTATGTTTATAGTAAAATTCACTAAGCCTTGCACATGATAATCGCTAAAACATGAAGGAGTAATAAATAAATTTGCTTGTATTTGCTTGTACTGTTCCACAGTACAGCGTAAGCCATCTTCATTAATATGAAACATTAAATTATCTCCAAAACCCATTGAACGTATTCCAGCTGTAAAAATTTTTATATTTTCTAAACAACCAAAAAATCGATAGTTAGTATACTCGAAGAATTCCATTCTATGTACAACTCGATCTGTGCTTTGCTGTGGTGGTAATGAAAATTCTCTCAATAAATTATGGAATTTATGAGGTTGCAGTTCTTGAAAATGTATATTATTCAACAAAAATGTTAAACGTATGGCTAGTACGTGCTCGCATGTGTAAGCAATTCCCAATTCAAGCACTTTAATTTGAAAATAATTGCAAAAGCAGTAATTGATGTTGGAAAACAAATATACCAATTTTTTCTTCCTTCTCTTTTTCGTGCAATAATTTTCTGCAATTACAGCAAGTGACTTTCCTACATTATTAAAAACCGTAACAGATTGCGTATCAACGAATTGGCGCGCAAAACCAACAACCCGAGAACCCAAAGCTGAGGTTAACTTCGAGTAGAAGTCAGCTAGAATGACATAATTAGTTAAAGAATAAATTCCTGTAGCATGTATGAAACGCACCTAAATCTTCGACATTTGATGAATTTCCGAATCGCTTGAAAATTTCTTGCAACAAGAGAGGCAGGCAACAATTTGTTGCACCTTGCATTTTTTTAACTTATATTCACTGCATAGTTGCCAGATTTTTTTATTCTTTTTTAATTTTTTGCTTTTCAACGCTACCAGCCTTCTCAAAATAATGTGTACGTATAACCATTTAGCATCACTGTCTTTAGGTTCAATGATGTTGTTGCTTTTCACTATACAAATCACACAAATAGATAATAAAAACATTCGAACTCGACAAAAGCAACTATGCTACTTCTGCATTTCTTATGATCGTTTTTCATCCCTGACAATGGAGAAATGTAAGCGCAAATTGTCAGATAATCTTTATTTGTGATAATAAAATAAAAGGTTTAAAATTGTCATTTTTTGGTTGTCAATTTTTATTTACATTTCAAAGAATGACAAAAAAAGTAAAGTTTTTATATACATTTGTATTGATGTGTGTACAAATTAACAAACAATATAAATATTCAATATATTCATATATTCATCGAATTTTTTTTAGATTAGCTTGAGTTAAGAGAGTCGACCGTTTAACAAATTGGGTGATTATCGATTATTGAGCTACTGTTATGGATTTGGGCGAAAGTATTGAGGAGGACCAAAAATTTGTCATTTATAAATACGATGATTTATTTAGTGAAGCCTTCCCATTAATGAAAGACATACGTCGCTTAGGAAAATTAACTGATGTAACATTGAAAGTGAGTTATTTAAATATGTTTATATAACAGAATAATATAATAAAAAATAATATATATATCTACATATACATATATATATATATATACATATAGGTGGAAGAACAAACATTTTCGGCTCACAGGATAGTTTTAGCATCAACTATACCGTACTTTTACGCCATGTTTACTAACAATATGGCTGAAAGTCGCATTAAGGAGATACAAATGAAAGAGATCGAAGCTAGTGCTTTGGAGAGTTTGATCAACTTTGCGTACAGCGGACAAGTGCGCATCGATAATCAAAATGTCCAGAGTTTATTGGTTGGGGCTTCATTTCTTCAATTGCTTAAAGTTCGAAATGCCTGCGCCGACTTTCTGATTTCGCGTTTCCATCCTCACAATGTTTTAGGAATAAGAATGTTTGGGAATACGATGAGTTGCACGCATCTCATACAAGCAGCTGAGAAGTACATTGATCAAAATTTTACAAAGGTTTCGCAATCGGATGAATTTTCAGCATTAGATTTCGATGAACTAATTGATCTAATTAAACGTGACGAGCTGAATGTAATGTCTGAAGAAGTTGTGTTTGAGGCATGTATGAAGTGGGTAAAATGTAGTGAAGAAAAGCGCGCACCTTTATTTCCACAAGTGCTGGCTCAAGTTCGCTTACCCTTGCTATCACCTCAATTTTTGGCAGATCGAGTAGCCCGAGAAGAACTTATAAGGTCGTCACATCAATGTCGGGATTTATTGGACGAGGCTAAAGATTTTCACTTAATGCCAGAAAGGAGGGGGCTACTGCAGAGTTTTCGGTGGGTAATATCAGCATACTTTATATTTACCTATGTTTAATTAATGCTTAAACAGAAACCAGCTGACTCGTTTTTCTTTGCTGAAAAACTTACAAATTATGCGTTTCTGTCGAAAAAGATTGAAGTTTCGAAGGACAATTTTCTAAGGTCCAATTTGAGAAGGAATTCGGCGATTTGTAAATATTGCTGGTTAAAAGTACTTTTTCTGCCCTCTTTTTTAGGCTTGTCAGAAAATAATTGGACATTTTTTGAACGTACAAAAGCTAGGAAGTTGTTATTAGATCCTTGAAAGGATAGTTAAAATCGAACTCTGATTTCTTTTGAAATCTACTTTATTACGAAAAGTTTAGACAATTCGAACTTAATTCCTTTTTTATTAATTTTATCCGATGAATTTATTATTTAATTATACATTATTTCAAAAAAAAAAAATGAATCGATTTTATAGAACCAGACAGCGAGGAGAATTCATATCGGGACAGATTTATGCTGTAGGCGGTTTAGCTAGTAACGGGGAATCAGTTAGTACCGTTGAAATTTATGACCCCTATGAAAAAAGATGGCGTATGGGCGAGCAAATGTCTATGATGAGGTTAGTGCATTTTCCATACATTGTATACTACCAGGCAAACTTATTCAACATGTTCTTAAAGATCTCGTGTCGGTGTTGCTGTTATGGATGGAAAGTTGTATGCTTTTGGAGGTTTTAATGGTTCGGAAAGACTGTCTACTGTAGAAGTTTATGATCCTAGAAAGAATATTTGGACCCAAGGAAGTGCAATGAATTGTAAGAGAAGGTAAGTCCATCTGCAATTAAGTTTTCTCTTTTTTAACTTTATACATTTAGCGCTGTGGGTGTAGCCGCGTTAAACGATTGTATTTATGTCTGCGGTGGGTACGATGGTGTAACTAGTCTAAATACTGTCGAATGCTATTGTCCTAAAACTGACATATGGAAAACTGTAAGTATTAGCAATTTTCTAAAATTGACTAACGTTGATCTAACCTAATTATGTAGGTGGCCCCAATGGTGAAATATCGGTCAGCCGGTGGGGTTGCGGCTGTACACGGTTACGTTTATGCTTTAGGAGGACACGATGGATTGTCAATATTTGATTCTGTAGAACGTTATGACCCAGTCAATGATGTATGGCATAAAATGAAATCTATGTTAAATCGCCGTTGTCGTTTAGGCGTGGCTGCTCTAAATGGAAAACTTTACGCTTGTGGTGGCTATGATGGCAATTCATTTTTACGTTCCGTAGAAGTTTATGATCCTATAAAAAACTCTTGGTCTTTAGTAACACCTATGAATTGCAAGCGTAGTCGAGTCGCGCTTGCAGCTAACATGGGAAAATTGTGGGCGATCGGTGGTTACGATGGAGAAACTAACCTCTCCACGGTAGAAGTTTACGATACGGAGACAGACGAGTGGTCATTTGTACCGTCCATGTGCGCGCATAGTGGAGGAGTTGGAGCTGGAGTTATACGCAGCGAAAAAAATTGCTTCTCTAAAACTTAGATAAATTTCGGTGTTGCCTAAATTCAATTTACTTTGAGCGTTAAGTAATTTCAGCTAAAGCATATTCATTAGAAGACTCAAATGCTGAATATCTGCTTACATTCCAAAATTTAGTTTAGGAAGACCATTTAAGATAGAAAAGCTTTTTCGTCTTGGGGTGAATTTTTCAGTACACCTCGACTCTGAAACCTTCATTTATCACTTTGAACAATTTAGCTTGATTGTATAAATATATTTGAGCAAAATTGCAAATCGGTATCTGCTGTGTAATTGTAAAAATAAAATTCTTATTTTAATTTTACAACATCAAAAAAAAAAACGAAATAAACAAGAAAAGAAAAGAGTAATTGATGACCCCAGCACATTTGTCATTATTTTTGCTTGATTTATTTTTTTACTTTATGAAAGAAACTTTTTCAATATCCCTAATTACCAGAGCAAGGTAAATTATACGATAGGTAAGAGTTCCGTTTTTACGCACTTATTGGCCAAGAAGTTAGTTTTAAGGTCTATTTTTGGCAAATTACACACCGATATAAGAGGCGAATCGTTGGAGAAATGGACATGACTAGAAAGAATCAAAATCTAGGGCGACTGACACATAACAGACTATTTGTGTGGTGTATCCACTGCACACACAAGTAGGAAGAAACGAAGAAAACAATTAACAAGCGTAAAATGCAATTCAGCATCATCCCTTCATTTCGGAAAAAAAACCTTTTTGACTTAAAGCAAAATCACTTCGTAGCTGCTAGAAGAATCATTCATGTTTAAATTGGTCCATTAGAATATGTCCTTATAACTGAATCAAACCAGCAAATCTTTTTTTAATTCAATCTTTCATAAACTTTTACCTTCTTTCATAATTAAATTGAATATTTATTTAAAAAATATTTAAGTTAAGTTAATAGTAATACCTTAGTTTAAAGAGATCGCATATGTCAACATATCAAATTATTATAATAAGCCCAAATAAATACTCCATTCCAAACTTTGAATTCACGCTTTGTGAAAATCTGGACAAAACTTGTTTCAAGAAAAGCAAGCAGGGAAATTATGTTCTTTTATTCCTGAATACGCTATACCTTGCTCTATAATATAAAAAAAAAAATTAAGGAATGAAGTTTCAATATTTAATGATAATGGCTTATGGTTAGAACATCTAAAGCTTGCCTAATGTAGATAGGATAGGCTTATGTGTGGAGTAGCAAATTGATCAAGTGGACTCAGGGCTCTGCTGGCACACAGGAACCAATTCTCAATCAAACCAATCACCGAGAGGAATCATATATATATATATATATATATGATATGATATATATATATATATATATGGGATAGGGCTACGTGTGGAATAGTACATTTTTTTAAATTTCATATTTTAAAAAAAATCTATCAAACTAAAGGAGAAAAGTTATAACTTCACGCAAAAAGTGGTTGGGCATGAGCGGTTTTTTTCTATTCGAATTTTTCACTAATCATCAACATTTTTACTGATAATTTTTTCAGTTTAGAAGTAATTACCAAAAACGCAATTCTTCGTTTGAAATGTGTACTGATTTGCGCAAACAATTAGCGTGCAGATTTCACTTTCCATTTAAGGGAAGAGAAACGATGTAATTCTTAAAACGAAAAATACAATTACCAAAGCTGCAATATCTATAGTAAAATCCGAGTTATCCGAGCATATCCAATTGATTGTGAGCCATTTTTCCAACTTTTAGATGGAACCACTGGCAGCTTCAGTTATACATTTGGCAATAAGCGATAACTCCAAGATAATTACAATTTTGTAAGGGACTTGAAAGATCATATAACAAGCAGAATAGTGCTCAAAAACCTGTTAAGATTGACTTTACGAAACTTCCATGGAATGATACGAAACTATCGGAGAATGTCTAGAAGACTAATTGTGGATTAGTTCTTTAAACATCGTCAGCTGAAGATTAACAACGGCGTTTTCTCTATTTTTGTTAGGAGCGAAATTGACCTGTAAATCGATGTTCTTAAACAAATCTATGCTATATAAAGTTTTATAACCTTTAAGCGCGCCTGAATGGGTAGACCGAATAAAGAGATATTTAATGCAGATTGAATACAACTGAAAAATCAGGTAGATGCCGATCAAATAAATTAAGATTATAATTATGGATTTGCCCTTGCCCTTGTATCAGAGATGAAAGTCATTCCTGGTTTCAAAAAACTTCGTTAAAGAGTTAAATATTGTAATGATTAAGGTAATTTTTCTTAGTAGTCATAGGCATTCGCGGCTGTCATTAGAAGTAAAATTTTCAGCTATTGGAACAAAAATAAAAGTTTGATTTATTGTATACTTTTCTCATTAAGTTTTCCAATTTTTATATTAAATATTACAAGGCAAAGGATTTCTCGAGGGCCTCTTTCCAGCTTGCACTCGCGAGCTTACCACTTTGTTGTTTAATATTAGAACAAAGGTGCATATTAAAGGTGTGAATAACTAATTACGTATAGCATGGCTACTGTTGTTAAACCTATGTTAACGTATCACAAAAATTGTTTAGTCGTTTCGGTAATTGCATATTTACTTATAGGTCAAATTGTTAAATAAAACTTTAAGAAATTTTTAAATTCAGCGTGAATTTTATTTTAAGTACACTAACAAGAACCAATTGTAGTTTATACATGACGCCACTAATACATCAGAAAAAATTAGTCATAGACTAACTGCGATTTCCTGGCAATGGATGCGACAAAATTATATAAGTAATATTGACAACATCTTTTCCAACGTTCCACTTTGCTAAACAAGTTTTACAAATTGATTTAATTCCAAATAGATACATAATAACGCAGTTAGAATCTTTTTACTTGCATACAAATTCACTCCATATAAAAATACTATTTTCTATCTCCCACAAATGCAACAATTTACTAAGGTCACCTAATTGACGTCAATCATCATCCGAAAATGAAAATATGCCCATTGACCAAACCAATGTTCCGTTCGTCTCCACTGTTACAGTACAAGATGAGTATGTGTTTGATGTGCTTACTAAACCGCCAAAAGACAAGGTACCATTTTCTAGACGATATTTGTAGAAATAAATTACTTTCCTATCTTAGATATAGAAATATTTACCAATATTCCACTTAAGGCCAGTCGTACTAATAGTCACTTCTCCGCCCATCGGTATCAATGAACACCATCGCTGCTCTTTCACTAAATCCTGAGGTATAAAAATGGAATGTTTACCAGGTCTCAACAGCCAAGTCAAAGAGCTACCACTTAGCAAATAGAGATTTAACATAGCATTTTGCTTTTTATATAACGCATTGATGTTGCCCATAATTTGGTCAAATCGTCCAGAGGTATCATGGAACACAATTATATCTCGAGACTGAAAATATTTTTAATGAAATAAAATCCAAAAGAGAGACTATAACTTACATTTTGTGCTAATAATAAAGGTCTAACGATATCTAAAGCTTTTGTAAAGTCGGTCGCATTTTGGTCAGGCGTGTGAATAAACTTTGTGACTTCATTGCAAAAGTATGCTCTGCTTTCCTCAGACATGGAATCAAAATCTCCCGTTATAAAGTCCGGTGGCCTCAAAGGCGTTTCACATTCATTTAAACCTTTTAAAAATTGCCGCCAACGATTTGTTCCTCCATCAACAGTGCATCTAATATTAGCTTTTTTCATAAACATAATAACTTATCATTTTCATTTGTAAAAATTAATTATTGTTTACCGTTTTGCCACAATTCTTTAACCACATTTTGGGGTGCTCGTATTTCACGATTCAATACTAAGCAGGCATATTTTGTGTCCATTGATTTCAGGCCAATTAATCGTTGTGTCTCCCATTCGTAACAATTTCTCCGTGTTCCTTCGCCAAGTGTTGTGAACAATTTATCCATTCCTACAATGTGTGCAGATGGCTGAATTAACCACAATAATAATAGTGGTTTTTTTATCAACAGCTGTTTTCTTTGCTTGAATGATTTCATGCCTGTTTTAGAATTCAGCAGGAACAAATTATTAGTGCGCACAATTTTATTAAACAATGGAATGGATTATAAAAAGGAATGTCAAACCAAACAGCATGAATAGCTGCAGATAACGCACTAGTTACTTTGACTCGCTGGAGAAAAATCAATACACTATAGATTAGGAACTAAAGGAGAAAAAACATATATTATTAAATAGATGGCGAATAGAATCAAATTTAATAAACCTGAATGGCTGTTTAAATAATCAATAAAAACTCATTCACTCATTTTATAAAGTCATTAATAAGAAGCCAGAAAATACTTGATCACTCAACAGATAAGGCAGAATTTTTCAAGTATTTTACTGAATCCAATAAAATTTACTAAAATCAAATCAGAAAAAGAAATGCGAAGAGAATGAGTAACGCGAGTATTATTAAAGTACGAGAAAAAAGAAATGACAGGATGCAGTACCATATAGAACTAATGCTTGTTGATTTGAAATATCAAATATGCCATTTGTAGTAAACATGAAATATAAAAGGAACAATCAAACCGAGCAAGATGTTTTCACTTTCTTCGTTCTCGAATGTCTGAGAAGAAAGTAGATTTTGCAACCAATAAGTCTTTTTTCTTTAGCTACTGTATTAATCTTACTTTAACTGTATTCTACAAACCAAAAAAAAAGGGTTATTTTCATGATACACTCAATACAGAAGCCACTATCAGAAAAACAGGTATATGGTTAAACTATTATCATGAAAGAAAGCTACTGAGGACGCAATTCTAAAAGAAATTTTTGTGATAACTTGATCGAAAAAAATGCAGTAATTAATTGCATGTAATTGCTTTTTCAGTTTATATTAACATTTTCATTTATAATTTTCAATTTAAAATTTTTGATTTTTAATCTAACAGAAATCTGCTTGTTTATGTAGACCACATGATTTTCTGCAAAATTGTTCTAGACAACTGCCGACTGATTTAATAAAATAAATTCATTTTTTAAACATACTTCTGCAAATTTGCTATGTTACTGTTGTTAGATTAGAGATAACTTCAGAAAGCGATAATCAAACTTTAACTAGCTTACATGAAATCATTTCTTTCTTGATTATCACTTTCATGGTAAATAGCGATAATGAAATTCTTTATATTGCAATGAATGTACTGCATTAAAATCAATAAATATTTTATTAACTAAAAATCATAAAAGATAACTATTCCGTAAGCTCTTTTAACTTCACATTTCTTTTAAGAATCCTTCATAGAACTAAGTTTGATATCTGACAACCCTACCGAACCATTTACTTATTCTATAAATGAGTTTACTTCACAGAATGGAATTGCGGTTTTATTAATAAAGGGCTGCTTTTAAGATTTTAATTAAATCAAAGGATGGACGTTGAAGATGATACTATAATGGATGACCTTGAAGTAAATGAACTATATCAAGAGCAGGGTTTTGAATTTACGCGCTTATCAGATATGGTAATTATCTCGTTAAGATTTTTTGAATAAAACCATTTAATTTAATACAAAATCGTGATCAGGTTAGAAAACACTACCTTCAGTATCTGGAGAAACAATTAAATGAAAACTTTATAAACTGGCAAAAAGGACAAATGGACAATTTAGAAAATTGGGAGCCTATAAAACGAACCGCAGCAATGTTAGAAGAAAAAGCTATAAACGCTTGCATGATGGCTAAGATATATCAAAGATATATGGTGAAAATTGTAAGGTCCTGAAAAAAGTACTTTGGTTTCACTGCTATCTAAAAGTACGCTATTGATTTCATTTCTTTAGATAGCCAATGTCCGACAGTATACACAGGAAAATCGTTTAGTAAATCAATTGCAATTGTTTTTGAGGAATCGTGAAGTACAAGCAAATAATAAATATCATGATAAAACTACACAAACTCAAGATAATAGCGAAATTAATGGAAATTTGTCTATGAAATTAGACGAACAGGAGAACAGGGATAGTTCTGGAAAAGAATGTAAAGACGGCTTTAGAATTGAAAAACATCCAATAAGTTTGGAGCAGAAAATTCAGATGTTTCAAGAACATCTATACAAAGAAAATACAATTAAAGCAGCTACTGTTCTAAAGAAACCATTACTTCGGCCAATATATAGAAGACCACAAAAACGTTTAAAAAAATGCAGACTACGGACACCCAAAAAGGAACCATTACATAAAACTGAGGAAAGCCCCCATCTTTTGGAAATTGAAATGAACCCATCACTTCCATTGCAACAATTAGGAAGTAATCAAAAGAACAATGATGAAGTATGTGATATTCACGATACCGTAGCCTTGGAATTAGCACAATTGTTTAATGAGGAAAAGACTGAGCTGGACGAAATTTTCGGTATAGACCCAAATGAAGAACCGGATGATCCCCAGATTCGTTGCATACTTAAAGAAATTGAAAACGCTAAAATAAATTTAAGCAGCACACCCACCCAGCACGATCCAGAATATAACCAAACTAATAAAGATTCAGCTCCTCCTACAATTACACCAAATACCGCTAAATTGACTCCACTTTCTCTGCAGTGCAAAACAACTGCAAATAAATCAAGCAGAACTAACCACATAGATCTCGGCAAAAGCGAATGGCCTTGTGAGTTATATATGCAACGCCGCAAATTAAGTGAGTCCTTATCCAGACTGGTGGATGAAGATTTCCGTTGGCTTGATATTATGAAATGGAAATTTACTCAACTGTTCGGTGAAGATAGTGATGACGAATTTGCGGCCTGTAGTCCTAGCATTGAATTAGATGAAGTCCTAATAGGTAGCTGTGTTCGCCGAATATCGCCATGGATGGTTAAACATCTGATGAAGCCAATGAAAGATGGTTTAATTGGCAACCGATTTTTGTTCAAAAAATTAGCTAAGCAATTGGCACGCAAAATAATAATGGAAAATCAATATCCAGGTATTGATATCTCATCTTACATTTTCTGATGATTTTAAAGATTTTAAATTTTATTGCAGATGAAGCTTTTATTAGAGGTTGTGTCGAAAATTTTTTTTGCCTGCATCAGGCTGTGATGTCGTTGGATGACATAGTTGACGTAGCTAACTTAGAGTATTAAGGCAGCTAGTTCAAAAATTTCAATATAAGATTTCATCGAAATTTACAAACCAAGTAGAAAATAAAAATAAACCTGTTGAGACAGGAGAATAAATAATTTTCCTGATAATTACAAAAGCATTTTAGCAATTTTTGCCGTGCCTATTATTTTACTCAAGTCCCCAATTTCTTTTCACAACAATTTATTTATTATGTACGTACTTTACTTAAGCCACAGTTTTTTTCTTGTTCGCTGAAACGTTATTTAACCCAGGGGAACACAAAATGTGCAAATGTGACATAGAAAATAGAACATACTACAAGAAAGGGGAAAAGATTAATAAAAAGAATGCTTGTGTTATGTTCACGAATACAATAATTTTTATCCTTTTCTTTCATTTTCCTTTTTATAATTTATATAAATTTTTAAATAGTTTTTTTTTATATTTTATTTTTAAATAAACGAATATTATGTCGCAACTGCTGCTTTGCATACACATCCCTTAACATTATAATCCTGATTATCAATTATCATCCATTTCGACAAAGAAAAATCAAACAGACGATATTTTGCAGGTGGCGCGCTTTGCGTACAATTTTGTTGCAAACAAATACGTCCTTGATTGATTGACTGATTAACATAAATATAGTCCATGCATACATATCCATAGATACTGACAAAGAATAATGCCCTCATCGTGCTGTCGTGGTAGTATCTACATTTGGTGATGATGAAAGACGACATTTTACGTACACATGTGTTTAATAATCTGGTATAGTATTTTGTTTGCTGCTGATGTACGGTTACTGTAGTGGTCTTTATTTTTAGGGCTACTGATGCTTCTAATTATGCTGCATTTGATTACAATGTTGTTGTTGCTGTTGTAGTTGGAATTACTTTTATTGTTAGTATTACTATACTTTTTGTTGTTGTTGCTATATTTATTACGGTTGTGTTGTTTGTGTAGTTGTAAATTGGCGGGACAATGAGGATGATAACACTACCTAGTATCTGGTATTTGATTTGTGTTTGCTGCCGATATTGCTTGTGTCGCCGTAGGGGCAGCTGCATTTTGTTTATATTTTTGTGTAGGCTGTTGTCCCGGCTGTTGCGGTTGCGAGCTAGTAGCTACACTAGCAGTGCCTCCAGGTGCAACAGGGGGTCGTCCACGCCGTTCAATGCCTTTATCTGCTGCGCCAATATTACCGCCGACTGTTGACTTTCCAGCTCCCGCATTAACTGCTTTCTTTTTGCTAGTGTTATATGACGACTGCGTTTGTTTATACTCTTCAACAAAATCTTCAGGCGAGGTTTGTTGTTGCTGATGAACTTGTTGACGTCCACCTACTCCGCCAGTACTGTTTGCTGTTTGTGCAGATGCATCTGCGGCATTATTATTCATCATCGATTCTCGCATATCATTTTCAGAATTACTATTGTTTGCATTATTAGTGGTGTTGGTGGCCGAAGCCTTCTCATTATTTACATTATCACTATTGGTGGTCTCTTGCGATTCACCGCGTTCATGTTCCTGATCCGATTCACTCTCTAATGATGAACAAGCTAAAGTGGACAGCAACAAAGCTTGCACGAATTGAGAACTGGAAATACATATGGAATGAAACATGTTCAGACTTTGTTTAAAATTAAATTTACCGATCAGCACGTTCTCTACCAATTTCTGCTAGTTCGGCGTCGCTTAAGATTGGCTGCATAAGTTTTGTAAGCAAAAATTGCGACTGCGCTCCTTCAACAACGTTACCAGTACCGTTAATTGCTGGCCCACCTGCGACGTTAGTTGTACCGGATCCACCACTAACCATGCCAAACGAGAAACCACCATTGTTGGCGCAAAGACTGCTGTTGCCAGGCTGCAGAAAATTCATAGCAAGTTTAAAAAAAAAATTAAAAGAAAAAAAAATATATTTATTGCAACGTTACTTCTCTGGTGTTAAGGGCGTTTGCATTCAAACTTGATTGTTGTGATTGCTGTTGACCGGATACGGACCACTCATTGGTGGTACGACAGGAACCACTGCTACCGCCCCCATTTGCGTTACCAGATCCAGGGGCACCACTTATAACTTCAGCCATAGTGGCGTTTGAATTCGATGAAGAGACCATTTGATGGGCACGTCTTGGCAAACGTTCTAATTGTTGGCGTGTGGCCTGCAATTTACGAAAAAAAAAAAATTTAGTATTCAGTTTGAGAAGGAAAAGCATTAGAAATAAATATAATTGCCGTCACTTGTTGGCGTTCCATTTGAATTTGCATCTGCAATTGCTGTAATTGAGAAGTTGGTGGGCCGCCCCGCCTTACGCCCGACAACTGCGAGAGGAGCTCTGCAATTGGGTCTACTGATTCACGGCCAGATGGAGATAATGCTGAGAGACCGCTTGATGAGCTAAAGTGCATATTAGATCGGCGTGCACGTGGCACACCACCTATCGTACGTCCAGGAATACGACGCACTCCACCACCATGTCGGATAGCTGATGGTTCATCGTGCATAGGAAGTTAAGTTCAAAACCATTTCAAATTCATTTTCAAACACTAAATTTTACAATAACATCAAATCCTTAGAATAAATTTAAGATTTACCATCGAATTTCCACAGCTATATGCAATAAACTTATTTTATGAACCATTAATTCCGCCTAAATACCTGTATATATCAATTACGAGAATTCACACGAGGCTTTCATATTTTTATAAATGCGGATTAACTTATCATAATAAATTCAGTCTTTCACTTTGCTTATTTTTCTATAAGTTAGCCATAACCCGTAGAAAAAGCAAGAGTTTTATTTGTGGAAATACATAGAATGTATAGACTTTACGGACTTCAGAGTATGCGAATCACGTTTTACCCACTCACATGAAATGACGAAAGTGATATAAATCTTATCAGTAGGAATAGATATAAGTTTGAAAAGGATATTAGAAATGAAATCAATTCACGTGGGCCGGTACGATGTTCCAGTGATAGGTGACCAGCAAAATCATCTGTGACTAGATTCGGTTCTCCGCCTGGTAATCCGGCGCATACAGGACATACCACTTCTAAACTCGTCTCCGTATGTTCAGCAGATACATGTTCAAGTAAAGTAGCATCACTAAAACCCATTTTCTTACAATATGGACAGGTAAAGCTTTGTGGTTGCTCGGAATTGAGCATTTCACCACCAAAAAAGAGTTCAATGTCAGTGCGCGTTAATATGCATTGCATAGGATGATCGATCAGGTGGCGTGTTGATGTGACGCCTTCCTCATAACAATCGGCACATAAATCATAATCGTAGCATATTAAACATTTATAGCGACGTCCATTAAAGTTAGACTTGAGACAAGAATCGCAACTGACTCCTAAAAACAAAAGCAAGAATACAAGGCAACTTAAAATATTATTAAAATATTGTTTTTATTATATATTTACCTTCATGACGGCTCATTATTTATGTACTTGAAAATTCGTTCTAGCAACCACCACTACCTCCGTCTGCTCCTGTTGTGATTAGAAACTCTTGCCTAAGTAAACGTCCGCAGCACCTGTTGTTGCTAGTCTTTGGATTCTTTTTTATGCGTTTAAATTAAACAATTTTGTTTTTATATTACAATCTTATTTTTGAAATTTAAGAAATTCTTAGAAAATGGGTGGTCGTAAAAAGCAACTCAAAATTATTTAACTTTGTAATAAATTTCTTTGTAACAATTTTAACTGCAAATAAAAAAAATTGTGTAAATAAAAACGAAAGCTCGCAATATTAAATTTAATTTAAGTAAAGTTTAAGTTTGAAAATTATTCTTCTATATTATTAAAGTATCAAGGGTCTATTATGTTTTGGGCAATCACTTTTAGTACAAAATGTAAAAATCTCACTTTTCATCCCTTATGATTTTTCATAAAATATTTTATTTTCTCAATATTATTTTACCGTTTCATTAATCACATTTTGTTTTTTGTTTCCATTAGAAATGGCAACATACACCACAATAAAATATATACACGCAGTTGTGAATAACAAACTTTCTTGCAAAAGACAGTTTTCCCGTTTTCCCCTTATTTTTCTGACTGCATTAACATTTGAAATTAGCAATCTCTACACAAAAAAAATCATTTGATATATTTAGTGTGTACACATATAAATTTAACAAATAGGATATTTTTATTAAATTTCATTAAAAACAGATACATATGCCGTCGTTTCACTCTTTTTATTTTTATTTTTCAACTCTTGGATATTCTAAATGTTCGAATAAAAATCCACTGTTTGTTGGTCACAACAGAAGATTAAAATTTCCCGAGGAAAAAAAGAGAGGCACGCGAGGACAGGCAAATTGCAAAAAACGACCGATGAAAATTTCTACGGACAAATAAATATGTACCGTCTTTGTTTTCACCAGAACGAGAATGACTTTTATTTTCCACTTATTATTGCCATTTGAAGAATGCAGTATAATTTTGTTTGTTTCTTTTGATTAAATGCAATGATATTTTTAACTTTTTCTTTCTCTGCAAAAAACTAATATATTTCTTTTTCCTACTCGTGAATGACGTTCGTTCGATGTGCTGTAGACAGCAGACGAAGATTGTTCGTTTCGAGTGTTGTAAAATGATACAAAATAATTCTTTCTTCTCAGACTTTTTTCTGTAGACTGTAGATTCTCTTCTACAAGTATTACAAGAAAATATATATTATAGTTTTTTTTGTTTATAAGTTTTTAAGAATTTACAATTTTTAAATAATCCTATGGACAATCCAATTGCAGGCCTGTTTAAAACCTAATTCACATCTTTTTAATAATCTTTTTGTAATCTACATATATCTGGTTTATATTTGAGAAGTTCCATAGAAAAAAAAGCAACTTAGCGAGAAGGAAATTGCACTTAAGTATATTTTTGACAACTAAATTAACTGACGCTAATAAATTACTTTTATAAAATGTAATAAAAATGTAATTGTTTTTCCTCGTTTTAAATGCGCCTAAATAGTGGAACCATAAATATGGACGATTTTCAGTCGTAAACTTCGCGAGGGTAAATTTAATTTTTTCTTCATATAGCAATCGCACAAACACTATTAAATAACAATTTTCTAGCTTTTCCTTTTTTTGTAACTATTTACATGCAAATGTTTTTAGCAATATACGACAATTGGAAATATTATATACAATTTGCTCACTTATTTTATTTGCTTGTTTTTTATGCTCAATACGCGACTAACGTTTTCCCTTATTTTCTTCTCTACCCCATTTTCATTTCGATTAACATGCCGAATGAAATGTTCACTCTTCTATACGAATATGGTTACATGCATGCACATACTCATATACATATTTGTCGACTTTTTTATTTTTTATTACTACATACTTTTATGCTCTTAAAAACTCGAAATTGTGTGTGTTCTATAGTTTCTTTCTTTCTTCGGTGAGAATTGTGTTCAGGAAATTATAAATTAACAAAAAATATTTGAAGTAAAATCAAACAATTTATTTTTTATTTCGAAACAAAGTTTCTCAGTTTCAAAGTTGTGAAAGTTAGAAAAGTTCCTGTAATATGGATATGATTGCCGCAAGCGGGAAAAGGGCATTTTCTACAAGGAAAGATTTATTACACTTTCTATAGCAATCCAATATAATTTTCTATTTTATCCAGTACTTTTTGAAATGAACATAAAATTGACATTTTTAACAATAAAACTAAAAACAAACAAATTTTGTAGCATTAAAAAATCTGTATAAATAATGGAAATTTTCTTAACTATAAGTAGATTATATCTTAAAGATTAAAACTTTTCAAAATTAGAAAGTTGTATTTGCGTCGCGTATAAATTTCATTGCGTAGAACACTTAACTTGAATCATTGTTATTTGGGATGAATAGATATAGATGAATTTGATCTTTTGAAGGTTATAGCGTGAAGAACTCTTTACTTCCTTTGGGCGCATTTAAAGTTAATCTTGTGCCATAACCAATTAAAGGCCATGTTTGGTATGATGTGTCGAAATGTATTTATTTATCAAATACATTCTAAAATAACGCAATCAGAAATATTTTATTCTAAAAAATTGTTATAAATATTTCTTTCATATCTTAATTTGTATCATTTAATAAATTTAAATGAAAATTTTTCCTAATCGAACTTACGTTAGATTAGGACATAGAAAAGGGTTGTAAATTCTTCTAAAAGTTTTTCCAAATTTTGATATGCAATTGATATATGATTTTAAACAAACAAACAAACCGAATCGAAAAATCATTAATTATTGCTGTGTTTCGGAGATAATGAAATATTTTATTTTATTGAAGACGGCTTGCGTTGTACTGTGGAAACGAAAACAAAATTAATTGGAAATTCGAATTGGAAGTTTTAGTTTGCAACTAACTTTTCATCCAAATGTTTCGAATCTTTAATGTATTTTCAATAAAATTAAAAAAAATAAAAACTCATATTCGTATAAAATCATGCTTTTCATTAAATAGATGCTTTAGGTAGACTTACGGCTTCACATTGGGCAAGAGCAAAAGCAATTTCGCAATTAATTTCAAAATCCGCTTAAGTGCTCTTGAATGGCGTTTTACACGAAAGGCGCATAGAGCGATTGAACGTGCCAAAGTGTCTGATTGGCGAATGTTGGGTTCAGAAAACTTTGTCAGACAGTATGCAGTACGATTCCTTCGTTCATGAACGTTATTGAAACTAACAGACAGTCTTACCTAACTTACTTTTAATCAAACTAACAAAAACTTTACTCTCCTTACTTTCGGGGGGGAGTGAATTCGTCTCTGTACACTTTCATAACTTCCCCTTTTATTTGCTGCTTCGGCGATTTAGGTCGTGGATTTACTTTTCGGACTTTGGATATGTATAAGTGCGGACCAATTGTGTTTACTGCCATTCGTCCGTGACGAAGCTTCAGACAACTTATAAATATATATATGCCGTAGACCGATATCTAATTTTAAATCAGTGATGCTCCACGTCATTTCTATGGTAAACATTGTTCTAGTTACAAAAGTAAAAATATAAGCTTCAAATTTGCAAATATGTTGGAAGTTTTTGTACCTTGTTATTGAAAATGGGTCAAATCAGTCAAAGGGTTCCTCAAAGGACACAATGTAGACTGAAAACATATGTTTTCAAAGCAAAAAAGTTCTGTTTTGATGCACACTACTCATAAAGCGACAGATTCTTGCGAAGTTGCCGGAACACCCATCGATGTAACCTTCTGAGGAGATTTGGTCTTTAAAGAATTTGATATGTGCCCATTATATTTAATTTTTTTTACACCACACTCCATGGTTTATTCAAAGACAGCTTCTTCTGTTCGAGATGAAACAAATTGAAAATGTTTTCGATAGCTAATAATGACATTTCGCAACACTTCTTTTCTACAATTCCTAAACACCTGGCGATGCCAATACTTTTGTTTCCGGATGCCAGTTCAAGCAATAAATTTATTTGCAGAAAAAAATTAAATTCTTCTATAATAATAAAAACTCCAAGCGTTTCGATCGATTTTTTTAAAATTTTTTTAGGTTTTATTTCCTTAAACCAGCCAAAAAGAAAAACTAGCTTTAACGTAAATAAAATTTGCTTTTAAAAACAAGAAAAAAATGTGCACTTTATTAATATTTTAAAATTTTTAAAAAACAGAATGCTTGAGAATTTGTTTTCTGAATTTTAATTTATTATATATTATTATATATATATATTTATCTTATAATACAATTACACTAAACAGTCTGGGTGGTGTTGTTGCTTCAGTAGGTAATTGTGACTTAAATAATTTTTAGATATCAAGATATTGGTTCCCCAATAATAACATCTACGTTATCATTAAACTTCTTTTTAATATTTGCAGATATATATATATAGGTCAATTTCGAGTTTTAAATAAATCTAATACTGTGTAGTACATAATTTTATGCGAAAGTATTTAATATAAATGTAAATTAAATCCATTCACAACGCGGTTTTTACTAGCCAGTACTGTATTCTGATATTATCTTAGCGAGCAAACAATAATGCGACGACTACTTCCCGCTTATTAGAACCTTTGATTAAACAAGATTATGATAAAGTTCAATACTTTAAGCCAATATTTTAATTTTCAAGAAATGTTTTATTTCCACAGTCAGGCAAATCAGCTTCAGTTGAAGACAAGAATCTCACCAGCATCATCAAGCGGTGCACAGGCTGTCTAATATCCTGCACTTCATACTTGAAGATACCGGAGATATAAGCCTACGTTACAAAATGCTTCCTCCATCCTTTCACAACAAATACACAAAGAAATTAATTTTTTTCCATTAATGTCGTTCTTCTTGTACTCAGAATAAGATGTGTCGATGTGCGGCAGCAATTTTTTACTAATGTAACTGCCGTAAAAGTGAACGTAGCATTTGGAGGTATAATAGATAAACGAACAGCGTTTGGTGCGAAAGTCCTTCGATTTGCATTTTAACAGACACTCTAGTGTGGGCATGGAAAAATACCTAGCCGTTTGTCCTCGAACTGACTCTTTTGCTTTGAATTACATTAGACACTTTAGCTGAAGTGCTTAATTTCGCTAATATATTTTTGGTGAAGTATTGGCTTTCGGTATTTTAGCCATATAAGCAGTGTTTGGGGAAGGCCCTTCCATTACTGCTTCATAGCCACCCCATGGTGAATGCGTAGTTTCGTAGTTTTGGTGTGTTTTTCATACCACGGTAAAGTGTATATATTTGGGTCTGTTGGCTTCCCAGCAGAAACAATATCGCGCGATGGCCTTCCTTTTTTACAGTGCAAGACTTTAAATCTAAAATTCGTCCTGAATTGCAAATTACAATGTTGTTTTAATAATAGACAAAAGAAAATGCCTCTGTACATCATGGCGATAGCACAACAGAGATACCGCATTATTATCAAACATTTCAAAAATATAACGTGTATATAGGAACTAATTACAGTTTCTGCGATTTCAACCCATTCATTTTTCTCTTTAATTGCAATTGTAAACAAAAAATGTAGTCCGTAATTATTCGAAATTTTCTCAGTCATCTATAACGGGGGATTCCAACAATTGTTACCGAAAAAGAAAACCTAAATAAACGTCAATGGTGCTTTCTTCATATGGTTAATTTGAAAAACTTTGTTGCTTTGTGCGGTGAAGGCGACAGTAAACAAGAAAATGGTATCATGCAAGCAAATTTAATTGGCCGTAGCTGCCTTTTGTGCTCTCTCCTTATGTCAAATTTGGTGACCGCAATATTGATGGCACTTTGAGCAAATTTACGTTAGTATTGAGTATAAACTAAAAGAATTACCATAAAATCTCTTTCTTTTGGTTTGTAAAAAAAAAAAAGGATGGAGGAAGCCTTTAATTCCAGACTTATATCTCCAGTATCTCGTTTAGGTAACTGTCTTCTTGAACGTTCGATAAGAAAGTGTAAAATCTCTTTTGAAGTTATATTTAGAAGAAAATACAGCTGTGAAAAGGAAACATAAACAGTATAACTTTCTAACAGTCTACAATTTGTAAAATAATCCCTGATATTCAAGATTTTCTAAAACAAATTTTCTATAAATTTTTTTCTGTTAAATTTTTTTTTCTTTATAGAAAACAAGTGAACACACGTCATCTTACCTCTCTTTTTTAAGCCTTTCTCATTTATATTGATTAATTTAGAGAGAGTAACTGAAGATTTGATACCAATTACATGATACCAAAAAGTCGACAGTCAATTGATGCCTTTTGAAAGGGAAGTCAGCATCGGACAAAAGTTGCGTTGTTATTCTGTTGGATAAACGTTGTTGTGTAAAAGTATAGCATTTTCATAATAATCCCTGGCAAACCTAGTCATGTGCGGCCGCACTTGCTTGTAAGTTTTTATTTATTTCTTTTAATTGTTGCTTTTCTTGATATTACTATACGCAATTTAGAACTTTAGAACCAAATGAAATATTAAAAGCCTGTACATATAAAGCAAAATCTGCAAGCAACACAGATTACAATAAAAGAGAAGATGTGAATGATGAAAAGAATTGTTGCGGTGATGTTAGTGGGCAGTATATTCAACCAGAGTGGCGACCAGAATTTAATTGTGGCCGCAAGTATACGCCTTCTTTTAATTTAGCACCCAGTGACGTTACGCCTGTGTTAGTTTCTCGCGATCATTTCTGTGATAAAATTGATGCAAAAGCAGAGAGCGGTCATTGTCGTTTGCTAATGCCAATGCTGTGGGGTCTCGTGCCATTCTGGCATAAAGGGGATTATAGAAAACACAGGTTGACCACAAATAATTGTCGTTTAGAAAGCATGCTGGAATCCAAACTTTATAGTAACGCTTTTAAAAGAGGCCAGCGTTGTGTTGTACTGTGCGAGGGGTTTTATGAATGGCAAACGAAATCCAAATCTTCGGAGCGAGCAGTCTATCTGCTGTATATGCCACAAAAAGCGAAAACATTGATCTACGATCGAAGTACTTGGAACCCAGAAGACGTTAATCTCTTGAAAATGGCTGGTTTATTTGACATTTGGCAAGATGAACAAGGCGATAAAATTTATAGTTATAGCGTAATAACACATGAATCTACCAAAATCATGTCGTGGTTGCATCATCGTATGCCTGCCATATTAGAGACTGAGCAACAGATAAATGTAAGGGCGTGCTTTTCTTTTCTTGACACAGTTTAATAAGTTTTCATGTCTTTACTAGGATTGGTTAGACTTCAAACATATCTCAAATGAAAAAGCTTTAGCCGTTTTACGTCCAGCAAGTACACTTGAGAAATATCGCGTAGCCAGTTTAGTACACAATGCTCGCAATAAAAGTAATTTATGTAATATGCCCATTGAATTGGTACAATCTGAGAAGCCACATATGAACAAATTGATGTTAACTTGGTTAAGTTTTCGTCCTACGCCTTACGCATACGAAGGTAGTGAAGACAATTCTAAAAATCATAAACGTACAAGTATCATCGACGATAATGAGTCTGAATCTGAAAGTCCAAGTATAAAACGACGACGAGTTTTTTTGGAATCATAAATGAGCGCTGAAAACCTGCTGTACCCAAAACCGAGAACCTCAAAGTGACGTTACTGAATCTCTCACAAACACAGCTCCGGAAAGTAGTGGTATCTGGAAAAAATTAAAGCAGAACTTTCCGTTTTATTAAAGTAATAATTCTTCACAAATTAAAAACATAATAGACTGCTATATAAGTCTGAAATTTCGTTTAGATTATGCATCATTGCGTGCACAACCGTCTATATTATTATTTAGAAATTGAAACATTAATATAGAATGTTTTTCCAGTTGTGTCAAATAATAAAAATTGTCGATTTTCTTCTGGAAGTTTTAAATGGACTGATGCTGATAAACCGGTGTAACTTTAAATTACAATTTTACTTAAGTCAATTAATTTCCTAATCTCTAATATGAAGTCGTGTTTATGTTATGCTTTATGTTAGCATTATGGAGATTAACGAAGAAAAATAAAAAGCGAGCACTCTTGCCACGTGACTCACAAAAGCCAACAGTAACAGTTCGAAAGTAACATTTAAGTTGTAAACATCTATCTTTTCACGAAAGTAATGCATCATCAAACCGGAGATATTTTGTACTCTTGACGCAAACCAGAAAAATAGTGATGGGAAAGTTGAAAGAAATAATGATTTTATTCAAGAAAGATACCCTTGAGCGCAATTTAAGTTATTTCAAAGAGAAGAAACAAATTCAATATTAATCTTTTCATACTTAAATATAAAATGTTTTTATTTAAATACAGTTTTGCACATGCACGACTGTTTTCAAATAAATTACCCTAAAAACCATGCAGTCAATGCAATCAATGGTTGAAAGTGCTTACATCTCCAATGTGCACGATCGCTGTAGGGTTTCGTCTTATTGAATTTTTCTCGTTCCGTAGCTTGCAAGCTTTGTCCAGTATTGGTATATTTAGACCCCCGAAGAATGAGCCGAAACCGTTCCAGTTTTTGGGAGGTTTCTGTTGTTAATATGTGATTTCGGTAGATGCAAGATGGAGCAGCGGTGGTGGATTAGCCAAATGACCAGTTAGCTATCATGATGAAATTGTTTTACTATTTTCGCACTGCCCATGATTATTGACTTTTTTACATTTTTTCTTCATTGTGAACATTGCATTCATATAATTGTTATTTATTCTAACTGCTGCTTTTGTTTATCATTGCTATGACTCAGGTTCGTGTATATAAAGTAGTCGTGTGTATGAAGTACGTTCTAAAGCAGATTATTCAAATTGCGTGTTAAACATATTGATATTAAGATCCTCGAAAGTACCGGTTCCACTTTGGTCTAACATTTGCAACATATCGGAGAACTCCTGACCTTGTGGCGGTGGCGGTTGTCCTCCAGGCACATTAGACCCATGTGTAGCATGTATAGCATGTGGATGAACATGCGGGTGTGTTACTGGATGCGGAGCATTATGATTGGTATGACCAGCTGCTTGCCAATCCCACATTCCCACAGTAGCCGCGTTCGGTGGTGTTGCTTGGTATGTAGAAGCTTGACGTGCATTACCTGCACTTAATTGTGTATATGTGGGCCCGCTAGGAGAACGAGCCGGGCTAGTTTGATTATATTGGTAGCCTTCGGTGACGGGTTGTTGCTGCTGGGCCTGCCTTAAAGGCCAACCGGCTGTAGCAGGTGTTGGTGAAGTATTGGCTTTCGGTATTTTAGCCATATGAGCAGTATTTGGAGAAGGTCCTCCAGCTACTGTTTCGTAGCCACTCAATGGTGAATGCGTTGTTTCATAATTGTACGCCACAGGATTTTGTGTTGAAGCCGGTCGTTGCACATTTTGTTGTGCTTGTTGAGAAATATGGCTGCTTGCAATCATACCATGTGAAGTATATATGTTTGGATCTGTTGGTGTTCCAGCGGAGACAATATCGCGTCGAGCTTGTAAAGTATAATCTACACCTGGCGCAACATACACATGTTCGGGATTCTGCTCCGGATTGTTGTTATCATGAGCTGATCCAGTGTGCATAGTAGCTTTATTGGAGCTGTTTGTGCAAACAATGTACTCTACATCGTCAGTATAAGGGTTTAAAAAAGCATATGTCTGAGTACGTAGCCAAACAAAATCACCACTTTTGGCTCGAGCGCGATACATTAATGAAAACATTTGTCCCTTTTGTTTCAATACTTGCTCAAAACTCTGTTTCATATGACTTTGATCTTCTGGATGAAAGAAATCGTAGCATATTTTACCAAGTAAATCTGTTGGTGTATAACCCAACACATTGAGTACTCTTTGATCTACAAATGTAAACTTGCCCTCCTCGCCTTGACGTGTTATAAATTCAAATTGATTATTGGCGTTTGTCATATCATTTGAGGCAGTTGAGGTGACTTGCAAACGCCCTATAGCCAATAAACACCAATGGGAACCGTGCATTTCATCATCCACAGGGCGATCCATGTGTACTCCGGGAAACATATCAGTTGGCGGCCAGTTTTTTATATAACCTGTGCAATGCACAACTGCGTAATTTATGCCATCCCGAGAAGGTCCCAAGGAATTACGCTGTTTCAAACGATTCAAGTGTCCAGTTACCATTGTTTCAGGGTTAACATTACCTACACGCATTCGACATATGAAACCACGTCTTGCTCCCATAGCCAATCGCGAGGAAGAGTGGTGACCTTCCTTTTTCACAGTGCCGGACTTTAAATCTAAAATTCGTCCAGAATTTTGTGATTCTTGGGTTGATAACTGCTCTCTGATCTTTTCGCGATCATCTGGATGTATGTGATCATACAAACTGGTTCCATACCATTCGCTTTGAGTGTAATTTAATACTGGCGTTACTGAATCTGATATGTAAATAACACGTCCAGAATCACAAGAAACTACGAATAAAAAACCATCAGCTGCCTCCAAAATTAAATGCTTAAGTTCCTGATCGGTTAAAAATGACGGTTTGTAAGGGCCTTCACTGCTGGTATTTCCAGTACCGCGCAAAGCCTTCATATGAGCTACCGCCATGCGTAGAATAGTTAATTTGTCGGGCTTGCGAGCCAAAGCGCTACACGTTGGCACCATATCCGATAGCTCCGTAATGTAAGCTGTCATTTTATTACGTCGTCTGCGTTCAATTTCGCAGTGATTTTCACGGCTTGCATACCGTTCCTTGTCTTGTATATTTGACTCGTCCATAACCAGAAAGCGAATATGAGACGTCAAGCAAACAACTCTTTATTCACTTCAATGTATGACAATTTCTTTTTTTTACTCTACGTGTATGTTTTACTATCTTCTTTCTTTCTCTTGATTTTGCTTCACGGGAAAAGTGGACATTAAACTTCCGTCTACACCTTCATTATCTTTACATCTGAAACCGTCTTTTTTTTCTTTGAGATATAAAGTAGTATTGCAAGCTAGACGTTTAAGATGTGGGGCCAATATATCTAGATTACTGATATTTATCAACTCAAATAGTTGAGTGTAGCTAGATAAACCTGCTATCGTCGGCTATTGCGATAACCACAAACATAGAGTTGCAAAGTTTCGTTTGTTATCGTCAGCGTTTTGCGTCATCTATAACAGTGAGTTTCAAGCTTTGGCTGATTATAAAATTCATTCAATGTCGTAATATCGTAAAAATGTATGATTAATATGTTGAAAAATATCAGAGATTAACGTGATATATTTGCCTTATCAAAAGCTGGTCATTTTCTTGAGAAGGACATCGTTATAAGCATTGAAAAGATCGTTTAAATTTTTATACAATAAAAATTCTTCTTCCGATACTATCAAATTTTTAATAATGAAACATTAGAAGTTCATCGGATTCCTTAGTACCGTAAGTAAGGGATTAATGGATTTTGTAGAAGAGACGGTCATTTCTGGTGCGTGCTATTTCTTCATATTCATCGTTCAACCACTAATTCAATAACGCGTATCGCCGCTTCGGGACTATATTTGATATAAAAAATTTCGCCATTACTTAGCTTAACGAATAAAGAAGTTAGCCTTTTCACGTAAGGATCACTTTGCATTTCATGGATCTCAGGTAGATATTGATTGGTAGGATCTCAAGTAGATATTGATTGGTAGGCTATAACATAATCAAGCCGATCTTATATTCCCACAAATTCAAGCACATGGAAAGCAATATATGCGAGCACAATAAGCCGCAAATTTTTCCTTTTTTTGTTGTTCCCCAGGCTGTAACCCATTGAAGCCTCGCTTATATTTCTACGTCTTACAATAATGCTTTGCATTCTTAATTCAGGGTCGATTTATAGCTTATCATTTCACAAATCCAATGAGCTTTCTATGCTTATATCGTTATAATCCTAAATGCAATTAAAAGTAATTGAATATGGATTGTTTTTGTTCAATTTAATTCATTAGAGTTTTCGTCTTACAAAGTAATGGAGATTTCCTGTGGAACTCAACTATTTAACAATAAATTGAATTTTCACCAAGCGGACACTTTAACGGACTCAAAGATAAAATGTTTCCATTACGTAATAGTTTATTAAGACCGTATTCTAGAAGGCTGATATTTCAAAACAAACAAACTTTCAAGGCTCGTCTTTCACGCACCAAGCAAATTACAGAGAGCATATTTAAATACGAGCGCGGACGATCTTTTTTGTCTAATGCAGAAGGTCAGGTTTTTTGTCAGTGAAGATAACAAAGTTTTTCTAACCTTTCACAGTGGCTGTTTTGACGGCATGCCAAATAGCGAACAATTTGGCAAAGGTTGATGATAATGCCTCGATGAATTTGTATTCGTATGCCATAATGAATTCATACTCAATTACTGAAAAGCTTTTTACGCCAATCAACTCTTCAACTGTGCGAAAAAGGCCCTCTTTTCAAGACCAACGTTTCCCCAGAAGCGACACTCAGAATATGTGTTAACGTTGAAAAAGTAAATTCAGTACATCGCCTGAGTATCTTGTTTTTAAATGTTTTTATTTTTTTAATAAATATTTTGCAAAGTTACAGAGGTGGGCAAATTCTTCATTTGAGCGAGTTAGAGACTTGTGGATTTTTAAGGCTTTTCTTTGGTGGCAGATTGACTTGTTGTTCGTCATTAACCTCATCAAATTATTTCCAAATTGACAAAGCTATTTGACTGTCATTCCACCCAGAAGTTGAAATTCTTTCCTCTATTCTACTACCCCGTTAATATATAATATATGACTTTCTCGATCTTTGGCTCTTGTTTTGCTGAGATTAAACTTGAGTTCAGCACAAGCATTGTAAAATAAGTTAGCTTTTGCCGATCATTTTTCATCTGCTTTACCGAAAGCCATTGCCATTGTTAGCACAGGTTTGGCTAATAAATTAAGCATTCATGTTCCCAAATGAAGCTAAATTCAGCACAATTTCACAAGATTCGCATAATCCTACGCCTTGCTGACAACTAAGGCGAGTACAACAACTTTTCACGTATTTTTTTCATTGGCTGTTTCACTGATAGTTCCTTAATTCAAATATTGGTCGACTTTTGTTTTTTCGAAAGGACTAAAATTATATTTCCAACATTCAAGTATTTTATTTAATAAATAATCGATTGCAGAGCCAAAGCAAAGCTACATTTTTATCTTCTTCACTAAAAGCCCCATTGCATTCAATACTTACGCTGCAAACTTTTCGTCAGTTCTTAACGTAGGCATGGTGTAAGAAGTTTATTTAGTATGTGCATAAACTGGAAAAAAAAACAAAAATGTAAAGGAAAAAACATGTACAAATGCCATCGTTATAACTGATTTGTAAGGCGACCAGAATAGTTAAATTGCGACGTCCGTTTCTTTATTTGCCATAAATAAGGAATAACAAATCTTTATACCTTTACGTGTCACAGTCCCATCGACCGGCTGGCGGGAAACGAGGCAATTCTGTATGATTGATTTTGAATTAAAGCATTCACATTCATATTTCTTCCAAAGCTAATTATTTATGTCAAGAACGATACGGTTTCCTCTCAGTTGAGCTATATCAAGCTCAAAAAGTCAAACTAAGTGATGTGCTTGAGGAAAGAAGAGACATTTACTGGCAAAGGAGCTCAAAAGGACATTTTCCTTCAAAAGATTAAAAAAGTAACAATATTATTTTTTGGAATATCTTCAGTTGAAAAATATAAATAACTTGCACAAGAAAAGACTTTCTTGCCTCTTTTTGCAATTTTTTTTGCCGAAAGATATTTATTAAAACGCGACTGTCAAGAGATGATTTTAAAACCAGAAGAAAATATTCAAAAAATTTTGTTAATTACAGTTATAATTTATTTCCTATTTAAGTATTAACAACTCGTGTTTTTTCGTACAACAAAGCTAACCTTTCTATTTTTTAAAAACTATAGTTCTTTATTTATCATTACAAAAATATTAAATGAACAAAATGGAACTTTTCGGTTCTGAACGTATTATTGCCTCGCCAAAGTTCTGTGGGAGTTTGGATCGAAATATTCCATTCTGCTTATAAAACATTTCTGATTTTATTTCGGTGATTTCTTATTTTTAATTTTTTGTTCAAACTTTGTTGTGAAACTCTACTGCATTTTACAATACTGTACATGCACTATCAACAGTTAACTGTTTAACCATGTAAGATTTTTAATAATTTTGTTCTTTTAAAAATTTTCCAAATCAAAAAAAAAAGAAAAGAAAACCGAAAACGTCTGAAATTGTCAATTTTACCAATTATAAATTTTTTTATTCTGGTCAAATATTAAGTTTAAAATATTTTTTATTGTTGTTGTTTTTTTAAGTTTATTTTGCAAAACCTATAATTCCTGTTAATCCAGACTTTTAATTTACTTTAATTGCCTAAAAGATTTTCGTTATTAAATGTTACAATCAATTTTTTATTAGCATTTTTTTCAAAGCCAAGTTACGGATATATGTAAAAAGAATAAATTTTTTGTTAAGAATTTAATTTAGCTAACAAAAAAAATATGAAAATAATTTCCAGTTCTCCCTCCCCAGCAAATTTTTGCATCCATCACTATTGATCACCATAAAATTTAAAGATGATTTGAATCAGCCATCTTTGGAAAAATTGAGATAGAAAATTTAATCCAAAATCCAAGACTTATGGAAATATAAAAAACTTCAACAGTAATCAACTTGATTCTCCTACGGGGTACATGCACTTCTCAGATCTATGCCCACATTTTTTCACGAATTTACAATTGGCGAATATTGGTACTTGCTTGCATTCATCTCACTCACACATTCATCCCAGATGATTTATTTCTTTCCTGAAAATTTAGAACACAATCTACATATAAATTTTTGTTTAAACTTACTATCGAAGAATTTCAAAGCTTGGTTTCATTATAGATTTTACCTTCCAAAGAGATACTGTAAATATCTCCAAATTATATATTTGCCTCTTTTCAAATTATGAAAGCAATTTTAAAATCACATTCCAAATTACTCAGGAAATATTTTTCCAAAATAATAAAATAGAAAATATACGGAGCATTTCTTTTAAGATAACAGCCAACCAATTCCTTTTGGCGACGATGTCTTTGCAGTTGATTAGCCATTTGCTAAAGCCGCTGAGGTAACTTTTGTTACAAATTCCCTTTTTCAAGAAGAAAGATTTCTTTTTACCTCTAAACCGAATGATTTAGTACTTAGAACTTCTCTTATGCATTCAGTTTTCAAAAATCAACTGCAAAACTCCTGCAATTAGCAAATTCCTAAAGTTTTACTATAGAAATTTCAAGTGCTTTACAAATATGAGCTTTGAGGTTGTAAAGTCTTACTAAGAGAGCTATTTGGTAATGTCCGTTTATATAATAATCTCTTAATCTTTTGTACGTCTCCGATGCCAAAAGTTCTTTAACACCTGGTCAGAGATATGAGGGCTTTCGTTAAACAACTTACGAGAATTTAGCCTCAGAACAATTTTTTTTTTCAGTAAAATATAAAAGCAGTTTGCCTTAAAAAATTAGTTTTACTTTAAATCGTGGGGATGTCAGTTCATTTTTTTTAGTTATTCTTGACTTAACCACGCTTTTTTTGTACTAGAGCGTTGGATTGTCTTCCTAAATAATTTCATATCAACATGGTCTTCGGAGTTACAGGTAATGTTGTTTTACATATTGGGCGCATGCTTCTTGCTGAATCCTGCTAATTTTCAAACTTTATCTGCGATCACCTGTCAAGCTTCAGTTTTCTATCTCAACTTTTGCGACGAAGAGCAGACGATTGCAGGAACGGATTGATTTATGAAAATTGATTAATGTTGGGGTTTTTTATGCGTAGCATTGAGCATGGAATCCTTCCTATGAAAGTAATTATAAATAAAAAGCTTAAAAATTATTTCCCACATAATACTTCTACTTTTTTTGTTCTTAATCGTTTTGTTCATTGTGTTTCTTCAATTTTAATTTACTACGGATTCTTTCCGCGTCTGCATCTAATAGACAAATGGAAATAAATATTTTTTTTTTATATCTTTTGCGAAAATAAAAATTGTTCCGTACATCTTATTATGCAATAGCTTTATACTCTGTTCATAATAATAATTTGTATACAATTAGTGTTTTATTATCATATAGGCATCTATTGTATTGCATATGACATATGCTAATCGTGTATATATAAAATTTATAACTTTTTTCCTTTATAATTTTCTTTAACAAAACTTTTCATTACAATCTATTAATATTTTTATTTGATTCAATATATTTTTACTGAAATTTGTATGTAATATATTTGTTGTTGTGGCTTCTGTTTGCGGTCTTTTTTTGTTTTTTTATTTTTATTTTTTTGTAGATAATGAGAATAGTTTTTTAAGGCATGTTTTGAATATTTCCTTCGCTCGCCCCTTATTATCGTCAAAATATTACATATGTAGTATGAACAATATTCTTCTTCTTTCTATAATGTATAAAACTCTATGGACAATTTGTATTTATTTATTAGATTTTTTCAATTCAAAGAAATTTCAGTTGTGTGGTAGAAATATGTGATAAGAGATCTGTTTCGTAGTAAATTGATTATCGGAATTTACAAACACCACAGCTTTTATTTCGATAAGTGTTGAACGGCATTTCAATAAATGTCAAGATAATTCTTGTTTTTATTATTTTTGTTTTCGATCTTCTAAAACCTTTTCCTCAGTAGCCATCTAGTCCAATGTAAAACAGTTAATGTTCCATAAGGGCAGCTGAAAGTTTTAAATGAATAAATTAAATATTGTTATTGTTAAATATAAAACAATAAATTGAAAGAAGTATTAACCACAAGAATTTTTTCTTTGTAACTATTTTTAGAGAGACTTTTTTAGAGCTGTTACATTTAAAAATTTTAACAGCGTGGAAAAATCCAATCGTATACGTTAGACGAACACAGAGGTGAGATGTGAGACGCGGACGGATAATGAATTATTTTATTACATCTTTGGATATCATAATGCCATTATAAGTATACCTCAATCTTTTCTTGATGTGCACACCACCAAAAACAAAAAACTTACGTGATGGGGTACGGCATGTTGTATTTTCATTAGGAGTAAAATTTAAAAAATCCCATATCAAAATAGTGTCATCGTGTGAACTGCTAACAATTTGAAATTCATCGAACTGCAATCGGAAAACACGACCAGTATGTTCCTATATATAGTAAAGAAAAGAATAAGTTTAACACTTTGTAATTGAAGGCAATCGTAAACCTACCACCAATGTATTCAGACATAAGGAATTGGACTGTGCACGTGGATCGAGAGCAGCAACTAGGTCCCAAACTTTGATTTTACCATCGTACGCGCCGCTAACTATGCGTTTCGAGTCGAAACGTATACAGCGCACTAATTCCTCATGACCTTCTAGTACGCGCAAACAAGCACCGCATTCAATATCCCAGAGTCTATAAAGAAGAAATCATTTCGACATTAAATAAAAAAAAAAACTAATAGAACTAATAGATGATAATGGACCGAAAGAAAACGTTGTGTAGGAAGCCCTTTTGATTCGGTAGAAAGAAATTAGAAAAAGTTGCATCTTTACGATGCCTTTGCTCAAGAAACATTTTATACCTCCGCCGGTTTCATTTTAAAATGATTTCAATAGTCGAAAGGAAAACTTCGAAGAACCTATAAAGTGTATACTTTCTTGATCAGTATAAAATTCAGGATCGATGTGGGCGTATCTGTCCGTCCACCTTTGGTAAACATAATCCTAGTCCCATGAATTAAAATACCGACTTCATATTTGGCAAAGACTAAGATTTTTTGCACATAGGTATTAAAAATCAAAATCAAATCAAACATTCGTCCACCATCGAATATAGCTCCCATACTTGTTTTTTCTTTTCTTAAATTTTTTGAAAAATATTTCCACACCGATTCACAAAATATACAGCGTTTTGCTTCCATTCTTCATTTTTTGGCTAACAAGTTAACAATTTTCCAAAAGTAATTTCCACTGCTGCAATTTTGTTAACATCTTTCCTTCCTTCATGTATATATAGTTTTGTTTGTACATGGATTTGCCTTGTTAACGGAGCTTTACTTCGCCAGTAAGTATGACAACTTTTGGTCCATAAAATTTGTTTTACCACAAAAGCTCTGTTTAACGCAACTTAAATGCTCTCAAAAGACAATTGCAAAATTAGCTTGCAATGTGAAATTGAGCTTATCGATCTTTCGAAAATTATTGAAATACATTAATGTTTCTAATACAAAGTAGCCATCTTTAAGCAAATTTATGAGTATACCGAACATCATTAAAGGAAAGTATGACTACAAATGCAAGCTTATTGCACAGACTACTGGCTACTTAGGCCGAATTCCGTTCATTTTTATTAATCGGCAAAATCTATGTGAGAGTTTTAGTTTATGAACGTCTGTCTACCTTATAGAATTGTCTGAGCTTCCGCTAACCACCAAACGATCTCGATATTGTAGACAAGCAATACCACGTTTGTGGCCATTGAGTGTACGTACAAATTCGCAGCTAGACGTTGACCAAACTTTGATTGTGCGATCACCGCTAGCTGATACTATATATTTTTCATCAAAATCCACAACATTTACAGCTGCACGATGACCGACCAAAACTCGACGTAGTGTTATCTCGCTAGGCGATGTCATGTCCCAAACGGCAATTGAACGATCCTTTGAGCAGGTGACCATCATTCCATTATTAAATCGCAGATGCAGTACGGCTTCGCAATGATGTATAAGAGTGTTAACCATCTCACCAGAATTAACATCCCACACACGTACAGTAGAATCTGAAGAGCCGCTAATTATGACTTTATCATCGTATTGAAGACACAATACAGAACCAGTATGACCGGTGAGCGTCTAAAAGATACGTCGCAATCAATAGAAGTTGCCTTTATATATTCATGATTTTTTTCTGGATATACCTTAACACACTGCAAATCTGTACGATCCCATACCTTTATGGTGTTATCACGTAGGCCCGATACAATTTTAACATCATCATATTGCAGACAATACACACCTTTTGAGTTTTCCGAACGGCAATTAATGCGACGTAACATATGACGTCCGGTTCGCCAATTATTCTCGATACTCTCGATGTCCTAATAATAAAACCACATTTTGGCTCTTTTCAGACTAATAAATGGAATAATAAAAGTATTTTTAAACTCTTACATTCATAATTTTGGGAAATAAGGCGCGATAAAATGAATGTGGCCGATGCGTTGTACCAGGTCTAGGTTTAAACAAATACTGTATCCAGCCGCGACGTTCGGCCAAACCACGCCACAATGAATCAGTGCGTACTTTACGCTCAATTAATTTTTTCCACAGCATTCCTTCCGAAATGACGCGCAACCATTCTTTACATACCAATTCAGCGGCTTTCAAGGAATCGGCATCCAAATACGCAAGAATATTTTCAGCAATGTGGTCCAAGCCTTTCTCTAAAAAAAGGAAAAAAAGGCAGGAATAAAAAGAAAGTAACTCGTACTATGAAAACAACCATTTTGCAAATACTTTTTGTTTTTAATCTAATAAAAAACCACCAAAAAAAAATTCAAATTCAAATTCAAAATTCGCTTCAAAAAAGACAATTGCAAAAGCGGAAGCAACGAAAAATATCCCTTAAGTTTTCTAGTTTAGAATAGCTCTCAATGGTACAAAAAGTGAAAGAGGCAATTTTTTTGCTCTCGAGTATGTTTGCGACAGTTTTATTTTCGAATTTAGAAATTATAATTTTTTTCTTTAATGAATTTTTATACATATATTTAACTATAATTAATTGCGAACGTAGTTATGACTTTGGATCATAAGTTTCGATACAATATGATTTATTTGATAAGGTGTCATCATAATTTATGATAAAAGTTCATGCTTAATTGTACGCGGAGAACATCCTGGACCCAGAATTGATTCTGTCGTAATGTTTGTTTGCAGCATACAGAAAGAGGTTTGAGCAATTGTATAAAATGAGTGTGTTCCTGAATTTGAATTCAGAACTGATTTAGGCGTATCAGCCTATTTAACTGTCCCTCTGCCCGTCTGTGTAAGTTGTATGACAAACATTCGTAAAAATTAAGATAACTTCGAGTTTGGCAAAAACATTCGAAATCTTTACGCGCAGATTGATGCAGCGCAAGTTGTCTCAGAACTACAATACGTTCATGACAACATTTTCCGCGTATCCTCCACAAAAATGGATAATATCAGCCATTCCCGCGCAATATTATACAATGTTCGGTGTTTTTTGAAATGTTTTTCTTAAGCTGAAGTGTGTAAAAAATTCGATCTAGAGCGAATATAACTTTCTTACTTGTTCATTTAATTAAACAATTACAGAGATATGCACATAATACATATTATTTGTTTAGCCAGGATTATTTGTGTGTCTGTCCACTGTTGCTGATTTTGGAGAGCTCGCAGTCGCAGATATATGGATAGAGACAGATGAGATTTGGCGTATAAAAGATGGTAGTAGTTGCAAATCTCAAAGACTATTGCAAAGGATTTGGTTACATTCATTTTGCCCTTTCGCTTGCAGCACCTAGAAGGAAGCTTCAGAGACGGCAAAAAGTATATGTATTCTTGATCAGCATCAAATTTAGTATCGATTTATGGAAGTCTGTCTGTTCGCCTTCGCAATGTCTGTAGTAAACAATCTCCTGGCCGGAGAATGAAATTGTCGGCTTCTAATTTGTCAAAAAGGCATGAACGTTGATACTGAAAACGGCCCAAATTGATCAAAGAACACGCCTACAGTATAATACAAACTTGATCTTTTGCTTACTACTCAGAGAGTACGCAATAAAAATTTACTCAAAATAAAATATTATAGAGTATCACTTTTCTTTAACGCAAAATTAGTGGGTAGAAAGAATTCGGTACAGCCGACTGAAGTTTTCTTACTTATTATATTTAATAACTTTTATGTGGAGAGAGTTTATTGAATAAAAAAGAAAACGCGTATATACATACTTTTCATCAACAACTTTATGCTGCCCCTCTCAGCTGTCTCATATATATGTGTTCTTAGTTTATATTCACATCCATAGCAAATATTGGTTTAGATTTGATAAAAGGTTTTAACAGAGTTGCCTCTTGTGATAATTATCGCCAACTTTCGATCGTACGTATTTCTATCGTTATTTCTATGTATAAAAAACATTTCAAAAATTCAAACGGTCCTCCTGTAGGGAGCAAAGAATATTCGCATATAATCTTATCGTTTATGAAACGAAGTGTATGTGTAGTAAGTATATTGAAAGCAATGACCTTTAAGTAAACATACAAATAATTTTAATACACACACACACACACACACGGACAAGCACACGGACAACATAAATATAAATAAATCCATTCAGCTTATGTACAAATACTCTCGGAAATATAACAATTATAGTAGAGACTTGATTTGTAATTTGTTTCAGGTTGTATTATAATAAAAAATTTTTTTTAAATAAATTTTTTCATAAAATAAGATGGCGTTTGAAAAATTTTTTTCTTTAGCTAAAACAAAATTTACTTGTCAAATGAAATGTACAATACATAAAGCGTTAAAAACGTACTAGACTTTACACATATGTACCTAACATTGCTCTTATGAGTTACGCTTTAGTCAAGATAACTTCAAGTAAAGTTTCATATAATTCATGTGTATGTATACCAGTCAAAATAAATGTGAGCGCATATTCAATATTGATATTGATGTACACAATTCTTTAAACGAATGTAAAAAAAAACTCACGTAGAAACTTCCTTAAGCGTTAAAATGTCGTGTTAAGTCAAGAGTAAAAATAAGCAGCAAAAGCAGCAGGAACACAGACAAATCAAACTCAAACTTTTGGGTTGAAAACCAGTTATTTCGTTAGCAGCACTCTCATATATATATATATATATGTATATACATATACATACATACATACACATAATAATAGACGAAAGTCTCCGTCCTATGTGGTAGCTAAGAGCAGTTTAGGTTTTAGTTTTATTGTATTGGCCCCAAAAGGTTTTGCCGCGATTGGATACTCTTTTATAAAATGCTTTCGATATATGTTGTTTTCTTGCTTTCTTGCTTATTTATGTTGTTGTTGTTATAAATTGGAATAACGTATAGAAAGAGATATTTCGATTATATTTACAAAAACAGACAGACGTGTCGCATTTGAGACGCAAGGTTTTGCCGATAATGATATAATTATATTATGTTCCTGCCACTCTTGTCGTTATTCGCAATAGGTTTAAAGTTGGTTTATATAACTTAATAGACATTACTATATAGCGACTTAATTTTATTGACAAATTAACTTTGACAAAAGCCGCATAATTTGGCATATTAACGTAGCTGTGTTATGAAATCCGCGACTTGTACGGAAATTTGTCTTACATTTCTAAAACTCTCTCTCTCTCTCTCTCTGATTGTAGCCAAAATGAGCAAATTTTTATAAATAAAAAACTTCCCTGTGGGCTAACATTTAATATCGAGTAATTGCTGTACATTAGCACACGAAGAGCTGAAATCGCCAGCAACTATCTGATATAATTTTTACATACTCTTCATAGCACCATCGCCATCAACTTTAAAAAATTAAATTAAATTAAATCGAGATTCATATCCTCCCACGGTTATGTTGAAAATTAAAAAAAAAATTTTTACATGAAAGAACAATTGAATACAGAGATAAATACTTACTGGGCAACAATGATATGAAATCCCTTTGCAGCATAGGTTTGAGGAAAGCATCTATGTGACCATGTTGATAATGACACATACGTGATAAAAGCTGCTCCACAAAATCTACTTGATCTGCTTCATTCCATTGTGAAAAGTATGTTAAGCAGGTTTCACGTTCAACTTGAAATGTGGGCGAGGATTCTTTCTTACGAACTGGGTCATAAAGCATAGTTGATGTGAACTAAATGTAAACAAAGATTAAAAATTTATAAGAAAGAAGAGTTCATTGAAAAAAATAATTGAATAAACAGTTAAAATGGAAAATTTTTGCATCTTTCGTAGACCGATCTGGTGGGAATTCTAATTAATTTAACATCACTTATATCGCCAACTCTTTCTTTCATTTTTATAGTAGTTTTTATGTACTTGCCGGCTCTTTCCCTATATAAACGCAGCTTAGAGAATAGTAGCAAAATAGTAAAAGATTTCCCGGTAATAACTAATTCATTTACATATAATAGCAAATTTAGTTATATTTATGCGATTTTGGACCAAACTGATGTTGTCCAACATCCTTTATGTTTTAAGATAGAAAAGAAAATTTGGGAAGAGACAGCGATTACTGCGTGTGAAACTTTCGGTCCTTCTCCACGGTTAATTTAATAAAAACTTTGTCTCACCTTGTTCCTAAATATATTTTTGTTTTGTTTTGTAAGAACGGCATCAACTTTAATTACCCCTAAAACAAATAAGTTGCTGTTTTTTTACAATCAAATTAGCGAATTCGCTAATTTACAGAATTAAAATAAACTCAAGTTTGTTTACTGAAATTCATAGACAACTACTTTGCAAGCTGATTGACATCAACTAGAATTAAATTGCAGAATATAATTTATGAAAACAGCTTTTCCAACTTAAAATCTCCTTCTGATTTACGGACATAATCATAATACAAATTTTCGTTTCTTCAAATATAACTTAATTTCGACGGAAAATAATGTAAATATGTTTGGCGAAAAATAGATAAAAGCTTTTGATTTGCGGCCTATTATTTTTCTGCTAGAAAAGTACATGTCGTGCATGTTATTATATATATATTATATATAAATTTGCTATTGTAGTTAAACCTATAAACATCAACCATGTGGCGCTTGTTTTATATGTCATTTATTGTATAAACAAATTGCGGAATAGAATTATACGAGAACACTGTTACGTGCAGCGCACCCTGCCAAATAATAAACGGCATGCGTGCCTAAGTATTGCAAATGTATGTACACAACGAAAAATAAATAAATAAAAAAAAGGAATACATATGCTTATGATGTATGTAGAAGTTCATTAGTTTAAAGGTATATATATGAAGCTTCGATACATGACCTTGACACTAAAAATTTAGATGAACTTGTTGATTTAAAAAAACGTTTGTTCCAAATGCACTTTACTATGCATTATAAAAATTATTTTGCATTTTATATAGCCCATAAAAAGGCATATATTCTCAGTTAAAAATCGATATCGGACGCAAGCATACATGCCGGAGTTTCTTTAATTAATAGTCAAATAATTAATAAATTAATTGACTATTAATAATAAATAAGCATTTAAATAGGCAAATAATCGTTTTATTTTAATTTAAAGGAACCATTGGCCATTCCACGTATACATTTCCGTTCTGAAATTTTTTAAATTTAATTTTCCATATAGTAAATGAAGACCGCTCAGCAGCGGGTGGGTGAGTTAAGATCTTTCTTTATAAATATTTATAAAGATATTTCAAGTGAGTAATAAAATACCACTTTCTAAATAATAATAGAAAACATTTAGAAATATTTGTTTTTCTATACTGAATTTTTGTAAATTTTTTAAATTTCATTTTTGTAAAATTTTAAACCTCACAAATAAGCTTCGGATTCGATTTCAATTCTATAAACTGAAAGAATTAAAAGAACAGATAGTTTGACCCGAATTAAGGCGAAAGAACGAAAATATGTATACAACAATTTGCAACAATATGAAAATGCAATTCCCTTCACCCTTATATGTGACTATGCGGTTAGAAGATTGAATGAAAATTAACAAAATAATTAAATAAATTATTCGAAAAATCTAGTAATGATCGTACCTAAACAAAATGTGGTGAATAATATATAAAACAGATAAAATGCAACATACAAGGTTTATGAAAAATAATAAATTATAAACTTATAATTTCAACAAAACTCAAAATAAAAAAATCCTCTTTTCTCGATAAAAACAATTAAAAAAAATAAATTGGTTTACTTTGACTATTAAATAGACACCAAATAAAATTCTACAATAATTTTCTACAAGTACTTCTCGTCTTATGAAAACGTGTGTCATGAAATATGAACATAAGAAACAACGTTAATACGGAAAATGTTACGAAAATTAATGTAAACAAAATACATTTCACTAACAGATAAGAAGATATATACCATAAAAATATTAAGTAATCAAAATAAAAAATTTGAAAGCCTTGAATTTCAATGCAAATTACTGCCTTAAAAAATGTTTTAAAAAGGTGAGACATACAACATTTCAACATTAACTTACAGGTTGCGCGTTAGAATTGGTCTCATCCATAATTTTATCAGTCTCCATTTTCATCATTTTTGTATGTGTTGGTTTAATTAAAACGAAAATACGTTAAACTACGTTTGTTCTAGGTTAAAGATAATATTTTTCCTTAATTTCTTAAAAAAGAAAAACAAGAATATGAACTGACAGTAATCGAAAAAAAAAATGACAAATTCGAAAATACAGAGTTACACTCCACGCACGCACTCACGTATTAAAAACAACAGCGAAACACCGTTCGTTTTGTTGGTGTTAACGAAGAGCAATGAGAGCGAAAAGTAGGGAGACAATTGTTTGCTGTCTCGTTTGCTCTTTACACAGCGGAGCTGTTGAGACTGTGCGTTCTTCTAACTGTCCTTTTCACACTTCCAATGCTGGCCATTTGTTTAGATCTCTTTGTCCATTAATATGATTTTTCTCGTTTAATTTTTATAAGTAGTCTTAATTTCTGTGGTTTTTTTTTTGATAAACGCAAAGTCATTCGTGTTAAAAAAAAAATGGTTAAATATAATATAAATATGTGTATCGATTCTATGAAATTTTATTAATTTTTAAGAGAAAATTTTACACGAAAGTATAATACATTTTAAAGTCACAGCACAAAATGGACAAATAAAGCCTTGAGATTTTTATTTTATTATATTTATTTTTCTTGTCAAATATGTAATGTTCTTAAATCATTTAATTTTTGCTTTTTGAATTTCTCTAACAAAACACAAAATGGACAAATAATGCCTTGAGGTTTTTTTATTATTTATATATATATACTTCTTGTCAAATAATGTTTCTAATCACTTAATTTTCCCTTTTAAAATTTCTCCAACACCCAACACAACACAAAATGGACAAATAAGCCTTGAGGTGTTTTTATTATATATATATTTTTCTTGTCAAATATGTAATGTCATACACATATTTTAGAATTGCCAACTTCAACTATCAATTTGAAAGGCTTAGGAGAAAATTAATGTGGTTCGTGTTCGCATAATCGATGATTAAGGCGGAGACGTTATATAAAGAAGAAATCGACAAACTGGATTTCAAGAAGAGATATCTTCTTGTTCTTATAAAACGTGCTCTTGTTTAAGCATGTAAATGTTTTACTTCTCTGGAATTTGTTCTGACAGTGTAAAATATAAAAATAATTAAGTTATTCTTCTATAGGGTTAAAAACAATTAAATTTTATCATCAATTTTTAATACAAATGCGAAATAGCCTGTACGTATTTGTTTACGTCTGAAAGCTAAACTGAGTATAACATATGCAAATGCGAAATAGCCTATATGTGTTTGTTTACGTCTGAAAGCTATACTCGCGTATATGCCTTTATATATATAAATTCGGCAGCCCTAAAAAAATTTACAAATTACGACTGCTTTTGATAATGTATGTTCTTATGTTTACTAGAAAATGAGGAGATATTGGATTCTCATTGCAAATGCACTATTTTTTACCTTCGTTCTATATTTATAAATGTGAAACTACTAGTTTTAATTATTATGTAATGATCACATATTATCGATTAGATCGTTTAGCTCAACTTTTTTCTTACTTTCTTTGTGACAAACATCGTCAATTTATAAAGTGAAAAGCTTTCTTGTACGATGTCAATGGGGAGGTCGTATTATTAATCTGATTAGGAACACATTTTCTCTTCAATAGTGAGAGTATTATACATTATCTTATCATCAATACTTAATATTTATTAATTTACAAGTAAGTTCAATAATTTTTATTCAAGTTTTTTTCTTTTGTTAAAATTCATTATAACTTTGACACGTCCTCTGAGAAAAAAAAAGTATTACATTATTGTCAACTAGAATATTTTTATGATTATAAATAAATTTTGAAATAAGTATACGAAACGAATTTCCAGTGCGTGTTTTAAGGTATTTGGCAAAAAGGGCAATGGCTACCGACGATTCTACCTGCAAGTTAGAAAGTTTTGTCACTTATAATAAAAAAATAATAGGGGCCGGTTTAAATTATATGTGAGCGTCTTAACAGTTCTTGAAATTGGAGATCATACATAAGAAGAAATTTCTATTTTTAGGGATATAATCAAAAGCCGAAATTTGCCACTGCCGGAAGAGCCAATACTTTTTCTTAAACCTTCAACCTCGCTAATACAAGAAGGTCAAAATATAATAGTAAGTTGTATAATGAACATGTGTATATAATCTTCAATGTGTTAAGTTGTAGATTCCCAAAACCTTCAATAAGGTAGCTCATGAGGTGGAGTTGGCGTGCGTGATTGCGAAACGTTGTAAAAATGTTTCCAAAGCCAGTGCCATGCAATTCGTTGGCGGCTATTGCTTGGCTTTGGACATGACCGCCCAATGTCATTTGCAAATTGCCCGAAGTAAAGGCATGCCTTGGGCTCTAGGGAAAGGTTTCGATACATCGACACCAGTTTCTCGCTTATTTACACCGGATGAAGTATCAGATCCTCACAAACTGAAGCTTTGGCTTAAGGTTAATGGCAATATTCGGCAAAGAGGCAATACAGCGGACATGATTTTTAAGATTCCGGACATTATTGAGTATGCATCCAAACATATGACTTTGGAGCCCTTTGATGTCATACTTACTGGTACTCCTGGAGGCGCAGATCCTGTTGCACCTGGCGATATAATTGAATGTGGCATGGGAGATTTAGTTGAGATGAAATTCAACGTCGTGGCTGAATGAGAATGATTATGTTATTAGATAGTTATTGATGTTAGTTTTCGAGATAATTTTAAACTGAGTGTCATATAATATGTATCAAGTAATATAATATAAAAACGCTTTTATATTTCTTATGTTTAAAATTTTTTTTTTAAAACTTTCAAGTTTTCTATATTTTCCATTACGGCTAACATTTCTCGTTGGATATTAGCACTCTCAACAAGCAAGGTTATACTTTTTTTGTATTGCTCGGCAGCATTGCGCAAACTACTGGGTGCCAAAATGTTAAAAAAGTGCAACGGTTCATAGTAGCCATCAGATTTTTCAACAGCGGAACGTATCAGTTGAATTATGCAACCAGAAACTGCTTTTTCATCATTTTTTTCTACTACTCGACACAAAGCTCTAAAATTCTCACTATTCTCTGTAGGCAATTGAGCCACGCTTACTGTTTGCATGCCCTGAACATAGCGAGTTTTAGCCAATAATAACTGACCAGCTTTTGCTGCAATTAAAATAATAATAATAGTATTACCAAAATGTTCAGTTATATCTTACCACAAATACTTACTTAATCGCTCCACATTTACACGGCATTGAGTTTGTTGTTCTATTAAATACAGTAATTCCAAATATAAAGCATCTAATAAAATATTGATTTCCTCGATAGCTTTCATTATCAACCTGTTCGTTTTGTGACGAAAATTAAATCAGCTGATTGAAAATGTTGAGCAAAATATCTATGTGAAAATGACAAACCGAAACGAAGCGATATATCAAACCAAACGTGTGGAGTGAGTATATGTAGCACATAAACAACCACACACGCTTTTATGAAATAAAAAACTTTAATTTTAACTATGAAAATGTTAATAAATTTAAGTTATTTTTACATTTTATTCTTTATTGGTTCATTTACTATATTTTACAAAAAAAAAAAAAAATTAAAATTTAATAAATTTCAAAAATCATTAGAGCGGTAGTAAACACTTCTTATAATAGACGCAAAATGAAAAAAGTACGACAACTTTTACACACGCTATTCGCACGTCTTAGATATCTAATTCGTCTAGTGATACTTTCTATACCGTTATTCCGTTAATTAGTGCTATTTAATAAAATAAAAATAATGTAATTCAGTAAATTTGAAATTTGCTTTGCTCCTTGGTGGGAACTGTTATTTTCTTTAAATATGTCGATGTTTTCTTTTATTATGTGTTGTGCTTTCTGGTATTTTTCGATATATTTTTGGTATTGTCCACGTGTGGTCTTTCGGATAAAAACGCTGGAGATATTCACTGGCTCCCAATTAAGCGTTCCACATCTTTCGATGACGCTTCTCTATTAGCGTCAGTAGTTTCTTCCTTGCTCTTCGTCAGTTCCTTTGTGCACTCATAGAATTTGTCCATTTCGTAATTGCATTTATATAAAACACATTCCGTAATAAGTCATTGTATTCTTTCTTCAAATCCTAGAAGATTATTTGGATACCTTAGTAATGCTCGCTCATTTGCAACGATTTGCAATGCCTCCGCGTTGTTCTGATATATATTTTCTTCTGACTCTTGTTGTCAAAAAAATCTGTAAAATAATCTTCATCCTCGATGATGAAATCATTTAACAGTATTTGGGAGCGATGCTAAATTCGAGATCAAGTTTGCAAATTGTTTGTTACTTTACCAATCCGGTAAGTTCATAAACAACCTCTCGGGGGGGGGGGGTTGGAATAACTTTATGTAAACATTTGAGACTGATTCATTTTTTAGGTAAATATTTAAGAGAAATTGTTTGTTATACAAGCTTTCTTTAATTGTTTGGTTTTTTATCAACCCTAGTTTCGCTATTTTGTAGGCATGTGTTTGTTTTGCTTTTGTAAATGTAATATCGTCAACTTAACAACAGATAATTCAGCCCTTCGCAAAGTCGCAGTGGCAATAAAAAAATTTGGCTTTGAAGATTTAACAAATACGCGAAAGAGAAATTATTAGCAAAGTCAAAAATAACTTTAATAATTTCAAAAACAATGTCAGGACGAAATGTTGGCATTGCAAAGAAAAACTCAAGAATCTACGAAAAACATAGTAGTTGCGTAGCAAAAAGAAGTATGAGCGAGAGTTCAATGGAAGAGTTACGTAAAAATAACAGTACAAGCGGGAGTAGCCAAGACGAGGAAGATCAACTATTGGTACAGAAAAATAGGCTAACACGCAAACACTTGCAACAACATAACATTGCAGCAATATCTAGTGACATTTTTGCGATAGGCGGTGGTAATTTTGGTAGACATTCCCAGCGTATAAGTGACATTATTGATGTTTGCATACGATTAATGTTAGTTATTATCTTTATGTAAGTTTCAATGCATATAAAGTAAATATTTTTTAAATTATGATCGTTCTTAGTAAAATGGAAACAACACCTGCTTTTAAGCGTATAATACATGTGGAAGAGCTATGGATGTACAAAAACCCACGTAGAAGAGATTATGTTTCACCCTTAGCTTTGTTATTGGCCGTCGTTCTTGGGCCGTTCTTGGTAACGTTGCTTCATTTAATGTTTACGAAAGATCAGCGAGACTTTAGAGCAGCAAATTGGTCGTGGACTTTGTCTTTATGTCTAAACGGTTTGGCAACAAGTCTACTTAAAGTAAGTGTCGGACGTCCACGTCCTGATTTCTTTTATCGCTGTTTTCCGGATGGTGTAATAGTACACAAAAGTGATATTGTAACTGATGATTTGTTAGATTCATTCAACTGCACTGGCAATTTATATGACATTAATGAGGGCAGAAAAAGTTTTCCCAGCGGTCATTCATCATGTAAGTATACTTTTTTGCTACGCTTTATAAAAATAATAAAATTCAAATATTTCCACTATTTGATGTCAGTTGCATTTGCTGGTTTCGGTTTCATTACATTCTATGTGGCTGCAAAGCTGAATGCTTTTAATCGTCGTGGCCGTGGAGAATCTTGGCGATTGTTCATATCTATTGCTCCTTTATTTGTAGCCGCATTAATAGCAATCAGTCGCACCTGCGATTATCATCATCATTGGCAAGATGCTTTTGTTGGCAGTATTATCGGTCTTTTCGTTTCACATATAGTTTATCGTCAATACTATCCATCAATATTCTCCATGAACTGTCATCAGCCTTACTCACGTAAATTTTACCAGACGATGGAACCCACGGCGAAAACTAAATTTACGTCTGATCATAAAGCCCGATTGCATTCTTATAAGCAAACGGCTAGGCAAGAGGTAGGTGACACAAATCCTTTGTATGACAATGAAGAAATTCATTCGGAGCAGACAACCCTGCTGGCAGGATACAAAACGGATAGTAAATGGTTTTAAACTGTTTTTTTTTTTTTTTAATAAACGGACAATTTTAACTAATTTTACTTGTATTTTTGAAAAGATCAGTGAATCAAAAATTTAATACATTTTTTAACTTAATAATATACATGTGTAGTAAATTATTCCATAAATTAAAGAAATAATATTTCTAGTATTCGAAAAACGATTTTTGTATTAAATACTTTTTTTACTACAAGCAGGAATTATTAAATTTAGGTACACTTCTTTTAATGATCTAATGTTAAAAATTGGGCGAAAGTAAGCAAAAAAAGGGTGAAATTAATTAAACTTAATCCTGTAATTACGTCGAACCGAATTGTTGTAAAAGTAATTGTTTTTCTCGTTCTTTTTTCTTAACAATATCCAAACTGCGTTGACGCCAAGTGCTTTTACGCAATTTTATCGGACGACTGCCTACGTAACGGCCATCCATTTCTTTCATGGCTTTAATGAAATCTTGGGGTTCACGAAAACTCACAAACCCGAAACCTTTACTTTTGCCTGTACGTTTATCACGTATTACGCGAGCTCTTTGAAATGAGGGATACTTGTTAAAAGTACGAGTGAGTACCTCATCGTTAACATCGTTACCCAAATCACCGCAAAAAATGCGAAAATCATCATCGGGCCAATCAGCTAAAGTAGGATCTTCCCAAACTTGACCTCCTGCTACTCGTATAGTTTTACGATCTTTCTTTTTACGTTCCGTACTCTGAAAGGATTGCAGAGCAGACGAGGCCCTGGCCGCCTTAATTGCTTCTTCTGCTATGGGATTAGGCCCAGATTTTTCTGCTTTCAATTTTTTCAGTTTTTGTGTAACATCAAATTGTATAGCATTAATGTCGATATGTGGAGCTGTTGCCACTGTGGGAACATTAACAGATTGCCGACTTTGGTATAACTTCGGCGCGCTGCTTAAAACGACTGGTGTGGCAGGATTCACTGTAGTTTGTTTGGCAGCGTTTATAACTGACGTGCTAGTGTTATTTGCAGCTTGGGTTGGTACAAACGTTGGCAAAAACAGATTGGCGGGTGGTATTGGCGGTGCTGGGACTGATATGCGCGGCGCTGGCGCGCCATTGCTAGCAGTCGTACTTACTCCTGGCGGTTGCTGCTGTAGTTTTTGTTGCACCTGATTGTACGTATTGGCTGCTATTATGGGTCGGACTTGGCTAGGCACAAACAAGTTATGTGAAGCTGTGGTTGTGCAGGGAGCTGGTTTAGAGATTTCTGCTTCGAATCTGCTTAATTCATCTTCAATATTTTTTCTTTTGGTGCCCATTTTTCCAAATACAATGCCAAATCGAAGGAGAAACCAAATCGTTTCTTCTTCCTACAAAGTTAATGTCGAAAACATTGACAGCGTTGCCATACAGAGCATCAATCATTATTATTATTATATATCGTCGTTTCCGTGCTCACTCTCCACTGTGATTATAAATTTTTGACAATATGAGAAAAAGCATTTGTTTTACTTTTTCTTTTAAGTAGTTTTGAATTGAATTGCAAATATACTTAAATATGAATTTTACAAATTCTGTAAATGTATCTGTGGAGACGACATGCGAAAGTCAAATTCAAGAAATATCTTACGATGGAACCGAAATATATCAACCCCCTCCTTCCTTGTCGGAAACACTAGCTAAATGCGCGGCGAAGATAGACTTTAGTAAAACATCATTAGATGATTTAAAGAAGGAAGAAAAGACAACTGCCGAAGACAATGATAAAGATACTACTCTGTTTCAACCCAGTTTATGGCCATGGGACTCGGTGCGAAACAAATTGAACGACGCCTTAACGGAGATTTGTGTGTTAGCTGATGTTTTATCGATAGCCAAGGATAAGCGCTATTTAGTGCTAGATCCAGTACCTGAAGAGCCCGAAGAAACAAAACCGATTGTTCAGGTTTATAGTCGTAAGAAAGCTCTGGGACAGGCTGCTCAAATACTTTTAAGCGGCGCAGAACGTTTGCGTAATTCACACACAGAACAACGAACTCGTAATGTGGCCGATTTTCACATAGAATTGCTACGCCTGAGACAAAATTGGCGTCTGAAAAAGGTGGGTAATTCCAACTCCATAATAGGCGATCTGAGCTATCGTACAGCAGGTTCAAAATTTGGTATGAGTGGTACTTTTGAGGTAACGAAAGCCGAAGAAACAATAGACGAAGAACCAAGTACAAGTTTATCTGCAACAGGTGGGGGTGGTAATAACAATGGCTTACTTAATCCATCACCTAAAAACAGTTCGGCATTGAGAGTAATTGTGCCAGCAGAATTGCAAGGTGTTGCCTATTTTAAAGTTATTACTCAAAAAGATCAAGAAGATTTGTGTACAGCCATAGTGAATCTGGTAGGTCACGGCCCTAATATAACGCAACAGGGTTACGGTGTATGGCAGAAAACTATTGAAGATGCCCAAAACGTATTGTTTTGCAAAGAATTGTTCAGTCAATTGGCGCGTGAGGCTATACAAATACAAGCTCCCATACCCCATGTGGTAATAGGAAACCAAATACGAGCTACGTTATTGCCAGGGATACAGCTGATCGTATCCCTTTGCCATTCTACTACAGTGGACAATAGCCAACCAACACCTATTAATGATCACGATCATGATCACGTTTTGGAACATTCCTTGCATCAATTATTGCGTGAAGTTCATCACAAAAATTCCCATCATCCTTTTCCTCACCCAGCCAGTGGTCCTCTGGGACCGAGTAAAAAGCGCATGTTAGCAGGCCCATTAGCAGCCGATCGTCAAACCGTTCTTGACATGACAAAAGCGCAAACCATTTTAGAACAAATCATCGCTCAGGCTCAGCATATTTTTATGCGAAAACGTACTCAATATGTTTTAGACACATTGGCCCGTGACGTTAAAGACCCCCAAATTGTATCACATTGGAATGGCATGTCGAAGCCGACCATGTCTTGTGTGAAAATCAATATTGTTACGCATGGTTATGATACTATATATCGAACATCTCTTATGATACATGTGCATGAGCGTTCTTTAAAAGTCATATGCCGCGATGGTCGAGTCATGTATCTTTCCTATGAACCACAGGAACTTCGAGATTTGATACTTTGCCAAATTAACTCCCATCAAATCTCTTGTTTGATCAATTTGGCGCGATGCATGGCTTGGCCCGTGATATCAAACAGCAATCATTTAGGTATCGGTAAAGTAGAGCCACTAGGCAATGCGAGTTCCTGCTTATTAGCTTCGCCGAATAGTGATCGAATGATAGCTGTGCAAATTCGTTGTACCCAATCGCAAATGGATATTAAAGTGTATATAGCGCGCAGTCCACGCCACGATTTTTTCCCTAGTCCTTTAGTGCCAGAGAAGTTCTGGGAAAATTTAGGCGGTCACTTTAAAGAGGTAAGCTAAGAGAATTTTTAACACTGTATATATCAGTTCAACAGTTAATTAAAAATTTTCATCTTAGGTGCGCTTTGATAAAATCGAAGGTAAAAGTTTTCTCAACAAAATAGAATTCTTGATGGCATCATTAAATAGTAATGCTTCGTGAGATTAAGAAATTATATTTCAAATGAAGCAGCAAAAGAAATAAAGTTTCATAATAGTACGTATGGGGAAATTTTTATTAATTACTAGCTGTTGTACGCGGCCGCATGTGGGGGCTCAGTCCACAGAGAGAGTGAAAGGAGGAGGAGAAAATCGAGCATCTCATTATAACAAACATATCAGTCGGCTTTGCTTTCCTTTTGCTAAGATAACAAATTTATTGGTACGTTGTTTCGTCTCTTACAAATTCAATCGAAAACAGCATAATCTTATTAAGAACCTTTGTCATTTTAGTCAATTGATACGATTGATAAGCCATGTCTTGCTTTACAACTTGAACAAATAATTATCATTCTCTGAAATGCATCAATTAATCAATATCTTAAGTAGTTTAAAAGATTTCGGAAAAATATGAGGCAATTCCAATACTGAAATATATAAAAGTTATTATTAATAGAGAATTGCGTACAGCATTTCGTGATTTTTAGAATTTTCCGAACACCATTTAGGGGCGTTTATATTTTTATATTATATTGTTGCCAACAAGTACACTGGGAAACCGTAAAATTTTTATATTTTCCATTTCCATAATCCTCAATGGCCTTTCCAGTCTGTGAGAATGTAGGGAAATCTGCAGAATCAAACACCATTATTAATAAAAGCACCATTCGTCTTTAAACGATCTGGCGGAACAGTCCTTAGTAAGAATTGGAATGAAGTTTAAAAACAACCGGTGGGTTAAGCCTCCTAAAGGTACAGAATTTAAGAAAAAAATTTTTCAACGTCCAAAAGTTAGAAAAGTCTTAGAAAAATTTTTCAGTGTCCATGACTTAGAAATATTTTTCAATGTCCACGTAGGCATACTGAAGTGTCGTATTCGCACGTCTTAGAAATCTAATTCGTCTAGTGATACTTTCTATACCGTTATTTCGTTAATTAGTGCTATTTAATAAAATAAAAATAATGTAATTCAGTAAATTTGATCTTTGCTTTGCTTTGTACTGTCCATTGAATATTACTTCCTGATGTTGTAGTTTAAGCAAAAATGTGCGCATTATGTTCAATCGTCTTTTTTTTTGCTCTTTTATATTTAATAAAATCGGTTTTAAATTTTTATTTTAATTCTTTCAATTCACTTAATAGTTTAATACAAACGAGTTTATTTCACAATGTTAATCAGATAGAATTGTTTCACCATATACGTTTCGATGCTGAATGTGTATCCCGCTATTCTAGTCAGTTAAGAAAAGTGTCTCCTTTAAGCAAATCTATGATTTCAGAAGATCTTTATTTTTGTATTCCTTGCTTTTCCATGAGACATTAAAAGTAGAAGAGTTTTGCATTTAACCCTATTTATATAAAACGAACATTTTTTATATTATAATTGAATCAATATCTACTGATTGATATGCTCTAACTTACCTCATTAATCTGATCGCTTGCATTTTCTTACAATTTCTCATGCAGCAAAAAGCTGAAGAAGGAATCACGATATGAACTGCGTTTTACATGCATCTTAGTATCCATTTTTAATTCTTCGTAACGAATTTCTTATTCAATTACTGGTGGGCGAAGCCACCTTTCGAGATCACAAAATATTAACGAATATGAAAAATTTTCATTTTCCCTCATATTAGAAAGACTATTTGTAGATGGTAGGGAGGAGTTGGTTGCAGTGCTTATTTCATTATTGCTTAAAGGTTTAATGGAACGCAAGTATAAACCTCTATTGCTGCAAAACAATACCGGAGTAGAACGTTCTAATTCCACCTTTCGATTACTGCTCATGTTTTTATTGATTTAAATGACTTTTTCAAAATTATAATTTTTTTGCTGTTAGAATTATGCGACATAGTTTTACTATACCCTCTTAAAATTTAACATTAAAATATTTAATACGTAAACTATAACTTTCTTATTGTTCTGTTTTTAATACATTCGGAACTGTGTAAGTTAAGAGAATTAGTACTTTTATATAATTTTATTTTATTATGTAAATTTGATTTTTAATATTTTTACGAAATTCACTTACTTTTTTTTTTTACTTATTTTATAAACATTTCCTATACTTTCCATATGTGTAAATGTAGATAAATGTGCACATACTTATCATCTGTTTCGTTTCTAATATATTCCGTTTATTAGCTAGTAGAGGCACAGGGTGTAGTAATATATTTCTTTCCGAACCGAGAAAGGGTCAACATTTATAAAGTCCGACGATGTACACGAAAATTGGAAAAACTATTGTATCTTTTAAATGTTTACTTTATTCATCATTAAATAATAGGTTTATAATAGGTCTACGCTTTTTATTTCTAAAGCCGGGAAAAGGCCTCCACAATTTATAATTTTGATTAATTGACGTGTCCAAAAAATTACATTAAGTTGATTTAAAAATAAAATAGCAGGTCATTCGGGACAGTCGCAGATGTATGTAAATTGACGAAAAGGACTAACGTTACCAGGCTTTTAAGCCAGTTTCGGTTTCGGCTTGATGCTACTATTTATCTACTTCTACAAGAACTACAATTAAAAAAACTAGTATTTTCAAAGCACGTCACTAAGTAATTTCAATATTATTTTTACAACTATTGTAGAATGCTTTTGCTATATATAAAAAAATGTAATTTAAGGACGAGAAAAGTAAATAACGAAAATTTTAAATCTTTTTTTATACAATTAATATTTATAAAATTAATAATTTGTTAAAAATTAATGTTCATTTCTTTCAAACCGTATTATCTACGAGTCGACATTAAAAGGGAAGTGCGCAATATTATTAATTGCTAAAGACACAGAGGCTAACTTAAGCATGGCATTGAAGCATTTAAGACAGAGGGGCATAACACATACAGATGCGAATGAAGTATACGTGTTTCTTCTTCTTCTTGAAGTATTTACCAAATGACAGATATTTCGCTGTGTTGCCGTTAAAAAGAAAAAGGTTTTTTATGGCGTTATGAAATAGATTTAAAAAATTGATAATAAGATTTTATTCAAACTTCGAATTCTTTTCGTTGTGAGCTTATGTTGTTTCAGAACAAAATTTCGTTAAACACTATATAAAACCGATCTTGTCACTTTTGATTTTTAAATTTCATTTATTCTAGTTCACAAATAAAAATATATTGTAAATTTTTCGTTTCTATTTGTTGTTCAAAATCACATCGCAAGAACAGCAATAATAGGTTTAAAAATGCAAAAAGATATCAAATATTTGACACCAGAGACATCGAAAGTCTTGCAAAAATCAATGTCATTACCGCATTCGTTCCAACTGTTATCGCTAGTTCACCTTCTACGTATTAATCCAAATTGCCCTAATCGCGGTATTTACGTACTAACGCCACTGCAGCAAAAATCTTGTTGTTCGCTCAAATCAATCTTGTGGTCTGTATGCGCATTTCGTGCGCACAAGATTTTTGCCACGGTGGCGTTAATACATAAGTACCCAAACCGCCAACCGATAATTGTTGTTTTCATCAGCATGACTGCAAGATTATCTTACTTTTCGATAATACAACATTGTTAGAAAATCTCTGCAGAAAATACGCGTCTTTACAAATTTTTCTCTGGAAATGCTTCCTCTCTGTATGGTTAACATAGGGTTAACACATAATTAACAGATGATACATATCATTACTGCAATTCAAGCCAAGATGTTCTCTTTTATCTTACTTATCTTATTTCATAAATTATTTATCAATTTAAAAATATATTTATATTATTAATAAGAAGTCAAATTACTTTTTTATCCTTCCGGCAGTTGGTGAATCTTCGACAGAAAACGCTTAAAATTTACTCTTTCACTCGCAACACTTGCAATATGAAATGAATGAAACTTCTACAATTTTGTCGCAGGTTTCTTGTCAGCGTCGACTGCGAATGCAACGTGGAAGTTGGATGAAATTATTCCTGTTTTGACATTTTTTAAGGATTATAAAATAATTATTAAAATTTAAGAAATATAATTAATGTGCATTGATTGATTGAATGAGTATAAATCTAAGCGATGTAATGAATTGCAATCTATACAAAAATTATTAAAATTTTAAACATAAATTTTTTGAATTGTAATCTCTAAGATAATTATTAAGATTGAAGCAAATGTTTGTATGTTCTTCATACACGAGAATACACAAGAAATTCATATTAATTTTCTTATGATATTTGTTGCAATGGTATTTTTAAAACCTTACCTTTTTTTATACTTCGCTCTTTTCCTCACTTCTGTTTCTTTTTTCTTATATTTGCTCTGATTATTTCTCCCATTGTCACAAAACGCCAAGATTAGCTTTTAACTCATTTTAAGAAATAACATGATTCCCCTTATAACATTATGGAACTAAAATTTTTATACAGAAGCTGGAATATGACGGAAGTTCATTGGATGAATCTCGCTTCGAGTTCAATTATTATGTTGAGAAAATGCTGAAAATATCAGTGTTGTCAACTTTTGACCATGATGTTTATCTGAAATTTATTACAATATTTCAGGCCCATCTATACACTAAGCATTAGAAAACATTAAAATAGAAAACCGATTTATATTTTTATTTTTGCTTATTTGCAAAAAAGAAAAAAGGATAAAGATTTATTCCCCCTAACTTTACACAAATTCGGTCTTCAGAAATTCGCTCATTTTACTTGCTTTATCATAAAGGGTCCTTGATTAAAAAATTGAACGCATTTCGTTATTATTTTTATTATAATTTTAAATTTATTAATTTTATTTCAATATAATTCCATTCATCACATCATACGCACGCATTCAGGATGTTAAAAATGTGTTGTGGTTGTTTCTAATTATTTTAGTTTTATCATTGTTTTATTTGCCGTTTTTGCGCAGATTTTTACGTGAGTTAAGTGTATACATGTGTGTATGTATGTATGCACGTGTGTGTGTGTGTGTGTGTTTGAAATCTTATATTATATATTTTTTTATATTTCTATATGTGCATGTATGTACGTGTATGTTGGTATATGTCTATTTATATCTGTATAATATGCGTAAACTGTAGTTAATTAACGCTAAATTACTTATTTTAATCGTTACTAATAATAATATTCATCTTTATTGTTATTACTACTTTTTTCTCCCCTTCCTCCTCCTTTTCGCTTCCTACATTTTTAATTTAATAGTAATAGATTAATTTTTTTTAGATCATTTTGCCTACCATTAATTTTTCTTTTTCGTATATTTTAACTTAAGACCAATTCAAGTAAGATTTTTAAAACATACGTTTATGTATGCTGTATATATAAACGTTGTTGATTATTTTATTTTTTTTTAAAGGATTTTATAATTCTTTTGTAATTTTTCTTTTTTTCGTTTGTGTACATCTTTTTTTAATTACATTATTTAATACAGTTTTATGTATACAATTAATATTAATATTTATAATTAGAAAAAAAATTCCTTGCGTCCATTATTTACCTTTATATACCTTACCGCGTTATTTTTTTTAAATTTATCTTTCGAAATTATAATTATATTGAATTATTATTTTGTCTTGAAGCACGAACGAAAAACTATAAAAGAAATTTGAAAATGTAGAAAACAATATATGACCAACATTAGGAAACAGTTCAACACGTGAGAAACCAATAAACAATTTTTCCTGAAATTTGTTATCTTCCTAAACAGAAGCACAAGGATGATCTTTTCCAATCATTGTTTTTCATTGTTTCTATGAAAATTAAAACGTAATTTGGATAAACTTGTCTTTTGCAGGAGAGAAAAGTGAAGAGACTAAAAAAATAAATAGATTGAATGGCTTAACAAAATCAATTTGGTTACTTTTCTTTCTTCTCAATATTTTTTGATTTAGAGAGAGAAATACAACCCCAATCAAGAAGACGAATAAAATTGTTGCTTTTCGTTAAATAATTGACCAACCAACCTATTCAAACCAAACAGGCACTGTGTTAGTCTTTGAAATATTATCAGAACGATTTGAATCTTGAACTCGAAGAGGAATTTTATAAGTAACTAATAATCAATAAAAATAGATTCACTTTTTTTAGGGTTTTTGGTTAAATCCACGGCTATTTACTTTTAGTTTTCCCCTGCGAGTTTCATCAAGTTTTTATAGTTTTGAAAATTAATCGTTCAAGCGACAGCAGAAACCCCAAACCTAGTTTCCCTAAATTTCTCACACTATTTAAGAGCATGTGTTCGATGTCCGCAAAGACGCGAATTTTTCCTTATAAAAATTAAATAAAAACAAATAAGAATAAAACATGCGTGTCTTTATCCTCAAAAGATAAAAATATTTTATCAAGACATGAAAAATTTTATATATAATCTTTTTCCTCAGATTCCTCTCCATATCAAAGTTAAGTACAGAAAACGCTTAAAATATGCTGAAAGCCGTCTTTTACAACACGAGATATGGTGTAAAATTTACCACAAATTAAATTTATTTTCTACAAGAAGACACTATTGGATTTTAAAATATTATCATAAAGATAACGACCTGACGATATCCTTTTTTTTCTTTTTTATTTTGAATAACTAAAAATTTGTTATTAATTTTCTAACAAGTATTTCACAATTTTTCTGTTTTAGCTGCTAAAAAAAAAGTTTAATTAAAAATATCTTAGAGAAAGAAAATAAGGAGTTAACAAAAATTATATTTAATTTCAGACTCTTAATAAATTTACACAAATTGCTAATTATTTTATATTTACAGCAAAACAAAAGGAAACAAAATTAAGTAAAGCCCATTTATAAATTCTTATATATATATATATATATATATATATGTATGTAAATTTATAACTAAATTGTGTTAATAAAAATTTATTTTGTACAATTTATGTATATAAACATTTAAGTTACATTTATGATGATATACATCGTTTTTATTTCATATACATATTTATAAGTAATATTTATAAAAAAAATTTAGATTTTTTATATGCAAAAATCGTTTAAATTCCTACGTACATATGTATACGTTCCAAAGTATATAAATAATATATACACAGTAGGGGGATAAACTTCACATTTCTAAAAACACTGTTTTGTAATTAAAATTTTCTAAATGAAAAATTATCATCTTTTGATGATCAGACTCACTACTATCTATTTATCTATATAGTAGCGATATAAGAAGAAAATCAAGCACGTAGCACACGCGAAGAATGTGTGCTTTGATTTCACTAATACATATATTAATTGATTTGATCAGCTTCGATATTTTAATGGTGCTTGGATTATTAGTCACTTCAAAAAGAAAAAAAAAGATCATCCCGCTATATCCTCAGAGATCTTCCAGAAGGTATTTGCCGAACAGAAAAGAAAAAACGTCTGAAAAATTATTTTTCTTTTGTATTAAGATGGGTCCGTAAGTCCACAGCAATATTAGATTTTTGATGCAACACATGCGAACAAATGGATGGAGACAGTTTGTTTGTAACTTTGTGCGGTATAAGCGAACAGGAAAGTATTTGCAAATCAGTTGCAAAAAAGGCTAATCTATATAATACATTAGATACTTTATTACCTCTTGTAAATTTATATTCTACTAGACTTAGATAAACTTGTTCAAAGTTTAATAGATTTATGAGTAGAAATCGGTTAAAGTTTGTGAACATTTCTTTGGTGTGCCTGCAATTGGCTAAAAGTACAACTTTCAGAGTTAAAGTGAAAAGTTTATCCTCTATGTCTACATTCCACCAAAGCCGTAAGGTAATATTAAAAAACGATCCCTTAGAAGGTAAATATCTTTCACAGATCACAATATTATCCAAATTTCATTGAGTACGACGAAAACTTCAATAGTTCTTACACTTTGTAGTGCTATGCATTGCCTCGATTGTACTGAGAACATCATCGTTCCGTCTTGAATCCTATTTCATGTTAATTCATAAGCTTATAAAATTGAAGAAAAAGCTTTCCTTCCGATACTACTCTGAGTGGCCTGATTTTGCTATTTTTTTTTTTTTTTTCATCTGCAATCATGCACTTCGCTCGAAATATTTGCAACGCCTTTTAAGATATATTTCTATTGCGTCAAAGCATAGTGCTTCATGTCGATTTTGGGAAGAAACCTTCATGTCGACGATATATTCTCTGAGGAAGGACAAAATGCCGCATATTTTTCTTTTTATCAAAAATCTCACAATCGAAAAAAGCAAGGTAATCTTTAAATCTGCTTTGAAAAGTACAAATCGAATTTGGATCGAAAGTAAGGCCATAAAGTACCGTTAGATGAAATCCCTCAGAAGATGAAATAAATAATTACAGAAAATAAAAATTTTTTGATTTTGACTAGGCTTAGCAGGGCAGGAGAAGTGATTTTCTGGACTCTAATAAGCAATGACAATAGGTACCTAGCTAAGTCTCACTGAACTTAAAAAAATCATTCCTGTACGACGCGCTGCCTAGTAAACGTAATGGTCTTACATTTGATAATGATCATTTGGGGCCCGCAGACATTCAAAAAAAACAGCATCTTATTCCTCATACAAAGTGACCATAACGTAATTTTTTTCCGTATAGAAAATTCCGCGAAATCATTAATTAACCTGTAGGCCCATGAACCGATCGAAGAGATTTTATTTTCGTTTAAAAAGGAGTCTCTTGGTTTTTTTCTTTGAACATTTGAATTCAACGATAAAACAATTCTTTTTGCTTTCTTCAAATTCAGAGATAAGGGAAAGATTCTTGATTTTATCTTAATATCCAGCCCTATTGCAAAAAGTTTCTACAAAAAACTTACTAAGAAGAAATAGTCAAGATTAAATCGGACCTAAGCGCATTTAATACAATTGGCATCAGACGAAGCCCCAACATTTTTTGCACATTCTGCAACACCATATTCCAATGATTTAAAAGTAAGTTAAAGCGACATGTGTAATGAATTTTAGCTTTTGTTGTTTTAGTAAACACTAAAGGAGAAAGTTAATTAAATAGGTAAATAAGCGTCGATGTAAACAAAAAAATCCAAACAATAATTAAAAGCCCCTTTTAAGCAAATGGCAAATATTTCATCATAACTTAAACTAATTATTTTTAACAAATTTAAAAGATTTTTATTAAATATTTACAAAATTTATTACTTTACTAAAATGTATTTATTATATATTTTTTAATTAATTTTTATTTTTAAGCTTAGGCGAAAGCAAAAATTTTGATGTTGTTTTTCTAATATTTATTTTAATTTTTTTATTTTTTGTTTTTACTATAAATATTGAAATTTGCAGAGGGAGAGGAATTCTGTTTCTTTGTGGCTTATAAAATTTACAATTCAACGGTTTATTATTAAGGGTGAAGAGGTTTAAGGTATATATATATATTTTTTTTTTTTTTTTTTTTGGTTGTTATTAGCTCTAATCAATTTATTCTAACAATTGTAATTTGCTTTTTACAATTTTTCTTTTATACCGTCATTTAATTTAATTTCATTTTTGTAATTGCTCGTAAGATTTTTTTATAAAGAATCACTAAACTATGGTTTTTTTTTTACAGGTCGGACATAATACTCCCTTCCTCTGCTTGGCTTTATCAAAAACAAACAAAAAAAATCACCAATAATGTTAATCGATTTCTTCTCATTTGGCTATTGTTTTTACTCAGATATTAAAAAATGTGTCGAATATGGTCCGTATTTTTTTTTTGGTGGCACCTGTCAGATTCTAAATTTTCTCATAGTTATCAATATCATGATCCTTAATGTACTTGAATGTTCAATTCGCTTATTGATTTTGCATTATTATTGTTGCTGTTGTTATTTTGCATCTAAATCAGTAGGTATATAATTTGTATTTAATAATATTTCATCTTTTATGTTAATCTGCCACTTTATTCTGCATATAAAAGTTGTATAATTTTTGTTATTTGCTTAAATTTAAGATATTTTCTTTGCATGATTTTTTAAAAAATAATTTACAAATTTTGCCATTTACCAGAAATACAATTTTTGTGTGAATTGTTGTTGCCGCAATTGTGTTGCTCTTAAACGTACTTATACGAAGTAATTGTTGTAGTTGTGATAGACGTAGACTCTCCACCCTAAATAGGATTCATTGTTCCCATTATCGTGATCACTGAGTGAGGAAAAATATGAAAAATGATGGTTCGTTTCTACGGATAGATATGATTATCAATGATGTTTCAATTCGTGCTGCTGCATTTATCAAGAATAGCATCGAAGAGATTATTGTGATGTAATTGTAAATCATTTGAAGCGTCGCTGGTTTTCCGTAGAGCTTTACTCAAACGATTCACCGCTTCTAAAGAGGTTAAAGTAGAAACTAATGCTGCCAAGGATTCGACTGTCGCTGATTTTTCCCTCTTTGTTCTTGTTGTCATTGTTGTCGTGTCCATAGAATGTGCGAGCTCTCTAATATTTTGGATGCTTGCTTGAGGTGGTTAAAAATATTCGGTATGTTCCGAGTCTTTTTCAAATCTTTTCGCTTCTTCATGCATACTTTCTTTGATTTTCAGTATAGCTGCCGATTCAGTTTGATCATTTTCGCCCGGTCCACCAAAACCCCCCAGAGTATAGTCCCCCATGCCGCTGCCAGAATCTTCGCGGGGCGTGCCAGGTCCGCCATTAGCCGGGGAGTTTTTCATTCCATCTAAACCGGATCCATCGCCACCGGTACCATTAAGTACGGGTCCCATAGAATTTGGACCACCACCCATAGGCCCCATTCCACCAGGACCGCCGCTGCCGCCGTCTGGTCCTCCCATTGGAAATTCTGGTTTTAGCATCGAATACATACTATCACCCGGTCCGCCAGGACCGGCCTGTGTATTATCCTGCGGCGAGGGCATAATAGGTGTGCCAGGCCCAGGCGGTCCATTCGATCCGGGACCAGGTCCATAATTACCAGGCGATGATGACGAGTACGCGTTCATTGGTGCGGTGGCGTTTGGTTGCCATTGGGGTGGCCTTCCGCCTGCTCCCATCCCCATTGGGGGCATTCCTGCTGGTCCAGGTGCTGGGCCTCTCATACCACCAGGCCCACCATAACCCATTGGTCCCATACCACCCGGACCCCTTGGCGGGTTCATGCGAGGATTCATTGGACCCATTGCACCCGGCCGTGTCGGATCCATGCTATTGGGCATCATTGGTTGGCCCGGAGGACCGTTGAATTCATTGCCCATGCCTTGCATACGCACACCTGGCCTGGGACCACCTGGATAACGTGGTCCACCCATGAAGGGTGGCTGCCCTGGCATCATTTGAGATGGAGGGGGCTGCGGACTGGATGCATGCGTCGGTGGAGATGGCCTCATTGTTGAGCTGGGAAAAAAATTTGTACCCATTGGTCCTCCTGGGCCCATAGGGCCATCGGATCCTGGTGGCATCTGTCCGAGTGGACTGGGCGCTGGCCCGCCGGCATTGTGTGGGCCTCCAGGTCCAATACCGTTCACTGCATAACCCGAGCTTACAAATCCATAATCGTGGAAAGCCTTCGCTTCCGAAGAGTGCTCGCACTGATCGCGCCGTTCAGGTGCAGCACAATATAAATCCCAGAATACGCACCACCATGTATGTAGAAAACCAGGAGGCTCGCCTAAAGAGATATTTTTTTCCCATCGTATCTCTGACAGGAAAGTTTGTGCTGCTTTTTGAGCTCCTACATGTAATAAATATTCGTACACATATAGTGCTAGCTTTTCTCGGGCTTGGGCATCTGAAGGCACCGAGGACGTTTTCGATTTGCCATACATTGCTGTGATGTCTGTGCCAATTATTATGGGAGAAGTTATAAAGGGTGGGACGACTCCTTTCGGTCTTCCCTTTCTAGTCCTAGATTTCAGTTTTTCTGCAGTTCCTTTTGCGCTACTGAAGTCTATCAATTATTAGTTGAGTGTCGTTTCTGTTTTACTGTAACCTTATAAATTTTATTTCTATTCGTCAAAAAATCAACTTTTAATTTAATTGGCGCTCACTTTTTGCTTATTATATCTTACTGCTGCCGCTGTCCTCTGCTTCTTGTTGGGGCTCACGCAGCCGTTCTCCTATTTTCTATAATTTCCAGCATTTTTACAATATTCGCTTGATATTATAGATTTCTCAACTAAATGTTTTTGTATTTTGTGCGTTTTTTTAATCAGTTGAAATTGTTGAAAAGTTTGTGTCAACTTAATTTCTATATTTTTATATTGCCTTATTTCTTTATATATTTTGCGTACCAAATAAATACTTCTTTGCGTTATTTTTATAGTACAAAAAAGTTTTGTATATGGTTTTGTTCGGTTTTGTTCTCTCTTCTTCTCAATTTTCGTAAAAATTTAGTTCATGTATCCGCTGCTTCTTCGTTTTACCATTTATTTGCTTGTGTTTGTTTCTGCTGCTGGTTATTGTATTATTATTGTTGGCTTTGTTGTTGCTTGTTTAAGTGTGATGCTTCTTCTTTTTGTACTGTTTTTGTTGAACAACCACCTCATTCGTACATTCGTTTTTTTACTTTACGTTGATATCTCGATTTGTTCCCTCACTCACATATTCATTCGTTCCCCCTTTTTATACATAGAATGATGACGAACGATGTTATGCTGCCTTCTCTACTTTTATTGTTGTTGTTATTAGATATTTCGCAAACTGAAAAACGAAAAAAGGTGAAAATTCAATATGAAAATAAAAATGAAGATGAAAAATTAAATGCAATGAGAGAATTCCCAAAAATGTACAGTGCGAGCAATGTTGTGATTGTAGCTGTTTATTAAGGAGTTTATTTTTCTTACTGCGTAAAATTTTTTTTGTTTTACTTAACACTTTACTTGTTTAATATATTTAACAAGCAGTACCTTATCAAAATGATTGATATCAGCATTCTTCTTGAATATGATTTAAAAGATTGCTTAAGGAAAATTTTTACTCTTTATTCTAAATTTCCTTATTAGTAGTTATACAGAGGCGCGATTTCGAGAGGTCACTTCTGTAAGATTGACAACACATCCAGATAAAACAAAATGATATTAATATTTCCTGATTTAAATTTCATCGTCACTGCAATTGATAAGACTTTGCGTACGTTCTATAGAAAATAGACTTTTTTCGTAAATTCCAAAATAATGGTCAAGAAAAGGAATAACTGAAAAAAATGTAAAGAGACAGCTTATGATGTCAGCAAATAATGAGGAGATCGATATTACAAAATCATATTTTTTATTATTTATGTTAATATTTTTTAATACTCAAAAAGACTTCTAGAGATCGTTCTTACATTGAAGACTTTTTACTATACTCTACTACAAAGCTTTTTCAGTGAAAATTTCTTTTTTTAATAAACATAACTCAAATACAAAGCAAAGATAATATAGCAATGGACGAATTGGGTATAAGTATCTCTTAACTAATTAACTAATCGGTAACCAGTTGCAGTTATTGATAGGGATATTTTCATGTCGTATAAAACTATTTTATTTAGTGATTTTTTGAAGATTAAACCGTTGATAGCACCTTACTGAGAGAGTAGTAGCTGTAGTATAACAAAGATGCAAAAAAAAGGAGAGCGACAATAGGGGTTGCCAAAGCCATTTAAAAATTAATGAGCACGTAGAAGCATATACATACAGTTCACGACAAAACTGTAACATATTTTCTGTGAAATAAAATCATATCGGTATTTCAAACAACTACTGAACATGAGAATATTTAGAGCATATTTATAGTGGAAACAAAATTCTTATTATATTTATAAAAAGTATTTATACTTGAAATATATTAGTATAGGATATTTGAGTGAGTTTAATGGAGACAACACAAATAATGAAACTTATTTTGCAAAAAGTTCGAAATTGTTTACCTGGCTATGTATATTCATAGAGAATTTGAAAATGTTTAAAAATACCGAGGGTCATGTTCTAAATTATCCTAAAAGGAATTATGATCTGAACTGGCCAAATTCCGTCCTCTTTTATTTGTCTATTTGTTACTGCTTAGGTGCCGCTCAAACAAATTTCTACATTTTACAAACATTTCAAGTTTTAATGTTTTTTTAATCACTTCTCATATTACAGAAGTGCTCTCGTACAGAAACAGGAAAAGAAACCAGGTAGTACAGGCCTGAGAAAGACCACATCCCTCCCAAAGTGATATGTTTCCTGTATTTTATTTACAAATCAAAATACAAAATGCAAATATTCCGCTTGTAAATTAAAAATTCAAAGCTGTCTCTAAAACATCAATCCTCTAAAATTTCCACAAGTACGAAGATCGCTTAAATTTGAAATTATTATAATTATGTAACTTAGAGGAAGTATTTATTGCTAAATCTCTTAGCAATATATACTCTTTTCTTGCATTTGCTTGCACTTGAATATTTTTTAGTGCAAAAAATGTGAATACTTTCTATTTTCAATGCACCCTGTAGTCCGCTTCTAAAATTCAACTTTTAACTTTTTTTTATATACACATCATGGTTTTTGCTTCGTAAAATGCAATTTTTCCCATTACTTAATTGTCTGTGTAGGTAGATATGTTTCGTACTCGAATTTCCATTTTTATTAGCAACTGACCTTTTTAGAGGCGTATATTAGGATTTAAGACTTCGACCAAATACTAGTCTGCAAAGCATGGAAAAGCATTTAAAGTAAAGTACAGATATCGCAGTTATAGAGGAATTGTTTTAGCAATGACTATCTAATTGCCGACAAGCAAAGATCGCAATGATTATTTGAAAACTGTATATCAAATTTTTTTGTTTCCATTTTGATTAAGTTTAATTTAAAAATTACTAAAAACCGCTCTCTGTACAAACATAAATATATTTTTTTAGAAATACATGAGTCGTATCGGACCTTCGTATTGAAATCGTGCGAATGAGCGTTCAATTTGAAAATAAGCGAATTTTTTAAAGATTTGGCCTATGCTCCATACATCACTACATTTAATCTTCACAGATAGATAAAGAAAAACTGGTCAATATTATCGAATATTTAACAATAGAGGTTAATTTCAATCGTATATTAATTAATATTAAAACTCATCAAAGCATCACATCAACATTTTCATCTTTTTATTAAAGTTCAGCAATTGTTTTGCTTTGAAATTGAAATGTTTGTTTACATATAAGAAGAGATTATCATTTATGTTATCTTCAGCACATCTATATAAAAAATTTATCTCTTTATATCGCTGAGACGTTTACATATAAGTTGCAAAAGTAAAATATTTCTACGTACGTGGTCGACTTTACTCTGTGCAAGATATCGCACTGAATATAATAATTATAACCTCGAAACTAAAATGAAAATAAACTAAACCATATTAGCCATTTAAAACGGACTTTCTTTCTACATAACAAAATGCCTAAAGTCTGCATAAACACAAATACACAAACAAACAAAAAAACACGCACACATGCACACATAAACATTCGTTGCCATTAATTATTATGGAATTCGCTTCAAAAGAAAAGAAATATTGAAAAAATAAGATCATTAAGGCTGAATAATTAGTATGAAAATATTTTACTAGGAATATGGCGCGATCACCATTCATGTCATTTCGCTGAGAAACGCTAATCAAGACTGACTGAAGTTTTGTTCATAATTAACCATACTAATCCGTGCTGTTATCCGCTACTAAGCTTCAAGTAATTTTACACATTCTTCAGACAAAAAGAGATTAAGAATAAGAGAGAAATATTCGACTTGGGAATCGAATTGGTGTTAGAAATGGAAGAAAATGTGATAAAGACAGTTAAGTTAAATACAGTACGCCCTTATCTTTGGGAATGGAAAAATATCAATTTAGAGAGAGAGAGAGAGAGAGAGAGAGAGAGAGAGAGATGTATTCGCCTTGGTTCGATTCCATGTGTAATAGTAGTCGTAGTTTAAAAGAGAAAGATCGTCAATTGAACTGGAAATAAGTATCTTATATGCATCAGCAATATTCCGAATATTCGCTATTAAACATACATGTCGTATAATTTTTGATACTCCCGTAGTATACTGTCCCCTTTCGTAGGTGACTGCCTCCAGTTAGTGCGCATAAAGTATATATGTATATATAAATATGTATTCAGGATAAATGTAAATAATAAGAGGAAATCAATTTAATAATGTGTGCTTGCGCATTAAATCGATTACATTCTCAAAATATTCAAGAGAAACGCTTCCGAATTTTCTATTATTTTTTCCATTAATTCCAGGACCAAAGTATTATCATCTCATGTTCAAATATCCCCCTTTTCAGTTTGTTTTATATATAATCTTTGGATCGAAAGTGCCTCTTTCGCTACATTTGTCAAAGAAAGAATCATATACTTTGCATTTTACGCGTTGCGAAGTTACAGAGGAGACCTCGTCCCAAACTTTCAATTTCTTTGCAGAATCATTGAACACTTTTAAATCACTCCCAGCCTCATACTTACTCAAAGGTCGCCTTAATGATGCTACACTAACGCGTGTTTGTTTTAAACAACAGTAAACACTTTTTAAAGGTAGTCTTGGCATAGTAAAGTAGTTGGAAATCAACAACTTTCCAACAGAGATTCATTTGAGGCAAGCAGCATTCTGCTCGAATCACTTGAGGAAAAAACAAAATCTCAAGGAAAAATTTTTTCCGATTATTCTAGAAGATTCAATCCATCAATAAAAAAAGTAATAGTTTTCTGAAACATTTACAGTGGCGTGACCCCTTAAATACGCTGTTAGTCATCACCATTTGCAACTTTTCGGGAAGTTTCATTCCTTTGGAAAAGACTTGGCTTTAGACAATTAAAGCATTTTTGCTATGATTAGAAGAGACGTCAGAATCAAGTTCCGGATTGTACGGTGCGTTTAATAAAAGCTGCCAGCCAAGCTCTCTCAATTTTTGCTAGTTCATTAACACATTGTCTGGTGTTTTCATAATGGAAGAGCAGCACCCTTTTCATTGATCATTTCCGGGTTCTCGAATCGCTTGCTTCAATTTATTTTATTACTAACAATAGCAATTCATTTATTTGATCAAATTCTAAAAACTCTCAAGGTCATATCCCCTTCCAACCCGTCCACAAGCATTACATTAATTGGTATCAATTTGAGCTACGTGTCTACTATTAATTACTTAAAAATTTCTTTTCGTTTGATAAAAATTCGGCCAATCAAATTTTTCATCTACAATTCATGTGACATCCAAGCGTCGCGCTTTTCGTTGAAATTGGGAAATATAGAAATACTTTCCAAAATATCACTCATTTTCTCACTAAAGTTGCCTCTGACGAAATTAAGAAATTGAAAAAATATATTTTAATAAAAATTATAAACTCTAATTACAATTTACATGTGGGTGTGGCACAACGGAATCAAACACGATTTAATTACGAAGCATTTCTCAATACTTTTTCCCTACATTACTACTATATATGAATAGTACTCTGCATTAAATAAAATATTCAAGAATTTTTGTTGCGAAACTACTTTATATAACTGCAAGTTAACAGCGGTATATTTACATTACATTTGCTCTAAAATATTGAAAATTACAATTAATACAATTAATAATTATAAATGAATGAAGCATTTTCCCATTCAGTTTAAAATAGATGATCTAAGGATTAAAAAGTGTTTAACATGTGCTCTCAATTAAGAATTGTATGCTAAAATTTAGAGCGAGAATTTAGTACAGTGTACGAATCTCTCATTAAGAACAGCAATAAATAACTTATTTACCCTTATTGCGAATCTAAAAAACCAACCTATAGTTGAAACATGGTATTTCGCGTATGTAGATATAGGGGAACAGTCTTTATTAACTAATTAATTGGGACGCTCTAGACGGTATCTCGTAACGTCAATTACACCACGTTGCTTTGCCGATAGCTATGTTCGCACATTCAAAATTAAATCGTAACGTGGGATGAGCTGCTCATCGAACACAAGTGAACTATCACGGGGCGTCTTTAATTATCTCCAAAATATGTATTTTATTTTAAACAAATATTCTGGCAATTAATAAGAGAATTTTCGAAATTTTTTTACAGCATTACAAATATGTTTTCCTAAAAAAAAGGGGTTTGAAACTTTTGCGGAAAAGTTATTTGATGATTCTAATTAAAAGTTATAGTTGCTTGTTAATAAATGTGCCAGATACGTTTACAACAAATGGTAATATGATAGGATATCACAATTTTCATTACAGATTCTGGATATTAGTCTTCCTTTGTTTCTTAACGTCAGAAATGTGATCCTCATTCGAAAGCTCATTTTTACTGGTATGCCCAATTATCTAATTGAAAAGATCCAGTTAGCCCGATCTAGACGTACAATGAATCTGATTCTTCCGGACCATAAATATTTAAAATCTTCAAGACTATTTTTTGTTAATACTGTCAGGTTATGGAATGCGCTGCCACTTAATATTAAGGTTCTTGTAAAGAGTTTTTTTTTATAATAATAGGAGGTTTTATAATAATTTCTATAATAATTAATTATCGGTGTTCATTTCCTTCTTTTTCTTCTTAATTTACTTCAGTATATTTTTTTTTCCGATTTGTTAAACTATTCGTGCCGGATGAAACCTTGTAGTCTTATTGTATTGGTACAAAATTTATCATATTACTTTCAATGTTAATTAATATCAACTAATTACTCTCATCATGATTTGCTTTAGACTAAAACTTTTTTCTCGTATTCTATATTAATTTCAATTTCTGGATTTAAAACTGACGAATTCTTCTTATTATATAAAAACTACACGCTTTCAAGATATTATAATATTCTAATGAATTTCTAATTAATATTATCATGCAGCACTTTTAGTTTTTATTGCATTCCGAGTGTAAAATTTTCAATCTTTCGCATAAATTCTTTGAAAAATAATATTATTTTCACATGTAGCTCTTTTTAATTACATAAAAATTTAAAATAACTTGCTGATGAAGATGCTTACTAAATGTTTATAATATGGATTAATATGTTTACAAACCTTGATTTTTGTAAAGATATGCAATTGTTTTTGGCATACGATTGACACAGACTGACTGTTGATTGTTGTTATTAGCTAGCTTTGTTTGCTTTATTAATAAATCGAAAATTAATTCGAACGAACACGAGATGTTCTCTATAAATTTCTCAATAGTTTTATTCAATTGCAATAAAGTAAAAAATATACTTTTTTATTCTTTTCTCCATTGTATAGAAATATTATCGGTGGCAACGTTTAAATGGTGGTGTTATATATTATTGTTATCATTACTATTTTAGCGGCATAATTTAATACAAACCCGCAAAACTATTTAGCTGATGTGGTAGTTAGTTAAAAAAAATAACATAAACACGCACAAATATATGAATTTGCTTCGCTTTTCATTAAACAGTTTAATGCGATTTTTTGAAATAATATATTTATAGTTCTTCTATATTGTTTCTCTTTCAAAGTTTTTGTACAAACATTAGGGTATTTATTTCATTATAGATATACATACATAAAATTATTTGGTTACTTCGATTTTTTTTTAAATATGTATTTCAATTTGTAGCATTTTTATTTTTTCTTCTTTTCGTTTTTTACTTTTCTTTTACCCTTTGCTACATATGCACAATATTCTGATATACACGCGTGTATAAAGTTATATTTATACATGTATTTATGTAAGTAAATGAAAAATATTGTATGTACTATTGCTCTCTTTTGCTCTTCCTTCCCTCTTTTTAAGCATTTCTTTTTTTATTGTATTTGCTCATGATTTGTTGTCCGTATAAATTTTTCTTTTATACCTTGTATTTTATCTCCAGTGTTCGTCGGTCGTTATGTTATTCTGATGTAGTACGTCTACGTAACCGTGTAAAGACAACACAATGAACTATAATAGAGAGTGACTGACGTACAACGGTATTCACAATCTTGATGATGGTTTCTTCGGTTTATTGTTGTGTTGTATGCTTTCGTGCTCAATTTTGGTTTTTGATTCGCCTTCGCTTTTGCCCAATATACTCTAATAACTCTTCTTCTTTTATTTCTGTTGGTACTATTACTTCTACTTCTATCATTACAGAGACGACTTGCACAATCCACTTCTTTAACTCGACAAAAACGAACACAACGACAAATCACATTAAAATTTTTTTTTCTTAATATCAAATTTTCATCAATATTTTTACAGCGATTTATTGACATTTTTGTATTCTTCCATTATGTCCGCAATAAATTTATTTATTTCCATTCACTTTTTTATGAATTGTTAATTTTTTGTAAATTTTTCCTTTATCTAGCTGAAAATTTTAATATACAATTTAATTCTGCTATACTCAATCCAAATAATTTTATCGGTACTTTCTTTGCTACAAGTGCGTCTCGCGTTAAATGGCGTATGTATGACAATACTCACAAACTTCACAAAAGAGACAAGATTTTTCACCTTTTTTCGTATTGTTTTGAGAAATTGAAAATAATATACAATGTAATGGGTAGCTGTCTCTTTCGTACGCCTCAAAGCGCGCATATGAATAAATTCATACAGTAAGGCGAAAAATGGATGATTTGATCAAAAATAGTTATTAAAAGGGAAAGCATTCATATAAATAATATACAAAATACATATTTAGTTCATAATCTTTTATTTTATGCGAAGTACTGATTCTTCGCACATATAGTTCTAATTGTGAATATTACTTTTTATATATTTTAGGAATCCATTTCACATTCATAGCATTTACACTTCTTCTAATATATTTAAAGCCGCAAATCTCTTCAAAATAATTGAGATCCGGCAACATTGTTGGCTATTTTCTTAATTTCTTTTCCTAAATATTTTTAGCATGTATTGATTATTATTGTTTTTAAGAAAAAACTTTTGCTTATACCTTCGTTTCTTTCTGCAGGGCACAAACATAATTACTACTTCAGATGTTTTTTCAGTTTTTGTTATTTACTTCGTCTGGAACAGAGTTGTATTTATTAATATTTTTTACACAAATCACATTAAATAAGTGAAGTTTATAGTTAAATAATATATTTTATGAAGGAAGCATTGATTTGGTAAGTCACACAAACGATATTATGAATAATATTCAACGCTCGTATTTTAATATTTGATTATCCAAACTTGCTACACTTTTCCATTTTTGACTTACATATATAAATATATACATATATATATTCAAGGGTTGCCAATGTTTTGATTGTTTGTGAAAGCAAGAACTTGATTTTTTACTTCTTTAGAAATGTGATCCGTAGATGCATAAAATATACTTTGTGAAATATAAACATGCGGCCTGTAAAAAGAGGCATGTCCTAAATTATATTATGATTATTTTCGCACTCTATGTGGAATTCAAAAGCAAAGTTCAACAGAATTAACATTTCTGACTTGGCTTCACTTTTGCAAAATATATGATTTCTCTCATTTAAAGTCAAACATATGTCATCTGAATAAAAGAATATACAATCTTAATAAAAGAAAGTTTTTAACATAAACATTAACGTAAATTTTTCGTTACCTTCTTCTAATTTCTTTCCATGAGGTTTCTCATATCTTCCATAAAATTCCATTCCTTACTTCGCTTTTTCTCTTATAAGAACCTATGTTTTTTGTTTACTACTGGCTTTTATGGTTTGAGTGTAAAGTAAAAGCTTAGCATGATTACACAGCTATGTAAAATTGAAGCCGAAAGTTAAATTGATTCTGTAAAGATTGTACTGCGACTAACGTTGGTTGTTGTATGCTTCTTTAAGTTTTTTTAGATATGATTTTTTTTCGAATATTGTATTTTTATTCAAGCGTATAATTTTTAACGAAATATTTAAAAAGGAAGCGCGAGGAATGGAAATGGTTAAATACATGCATATATATAATGATTTCATATGCATAAAAAATCAAAGTGAAAAATGTAAGTTATAAATGCTGAACAATCTACAGCGTCTTTCAATTTGAACAAAACAAATCAACAAGGAATCGAATACTATACAGGATAATTCATCATAGGAGCCATCCTTATAATGCCAGTAAATTTCGGCCAGCGATTGATTGCCTATTAAACCGAATTTCCGGTTGTAGGATTGAATTAAATATTTATTTTATTTGGAATTAACAAAAAGATAATATAATTATCATATATTTCGTTTACTGCGTGATGACAAATATCGGAAAACTATTTGTTCAATCATAAATCGTTCAGAGTTCGAGGAGATTTATATTATAATTTACATTGCAATCTCAGATGTAAATTTTTAAAAATTGAAGATAAGCTTTTGTTTCGAGCATATTCGTTCTCTGTTAAAGAAATAGGAAAACGATTTCGGGAAAAGCAGCCAGCCAATCTCTTAGAAAAATTATTACATATACTTAGTAAAAGATTATAGTTACACGACATAAACTGAGTTTGAAAGTAATTAAAAGTAATTGGCTGATTTTGATTTAAAAGTTTTCTAACTTTGTTAGAATGAAAATTCTTATATTATAAGTTAGGATTCGCAATGGTCTTCATAAAGTACCAATTCAATGTATTACCAAAGCTTTATACACACACAACATTTACTCTAAGGAACATATAAATACCTTATTAAGATTTCTTACCAATAGAAGTGCAAGTTATTAAGAAAAATTTTATAAATTGTTGCATATCAGTACCAAGCAAAAAAGCGTTTAGTTTAATAACATTTCTCATTTGTTATTGTTTTGCGTCGTCGTTAGAAATAAAGTAAGTGTTTCACTAGCATAATGTGAAGGAAAGTAATTTTGCATCTTATAAAAACAGTAAATGTTTCTGCTGTTGTCATTACTTTTAATATGTATTTCATTTTATTTTTGTTTTAGTCAAACAAGTTGCATGGAAATGTTTTGCGCAGTCTGCGCATTATTGGACTCAAACCTTCAAACCATAAACTCATATAAAATGAGAAAAAATCGTTATTTGTTACATATCCTATTCGTTTCGTCCTGCAAAGGCACGCAAATATATTCGTATTTTTTGCGACTTTTTTTTGAACTGCTCGCACTTATTTGAGCTCTTTTTCTCCATTTCATATTAAAATGTGGGCAAAGGTAAAATGTTAAATGGAGTGATATTCGCTAAATTTCTGTTGATAAATATTTGTATTTATGTTTCCATTGCCTCCCTTCTGAAATGTCGTTCAAACTAAAATTTGTTGTCTTTGTTTTCTTACAGATTTTTACTCTGGATGTTAGTTTAAACGCTATTAAGCTTTCGTCACTTTCGTACGTAACGGAAAGTTTCACTAAATTATCGTAATTATGTTGAAAAGTTTGTTTTCCATTTTGATTGTTGGTGTTGTTTTTTTTACTTCTCAAGCACAAAATAAATGAATGTTTAGTTACAGACGTGATTTAAGTGCTATTTCAGCCTATTTGTTCTTTATATTAAAATACGCGCGTAAAAAATTTCTAAAAAAAAAATTGCTTAATATTTACTCTACTTGTTCTTGCTCTTTGTTTTGTGTGTTGAATATTGCAAAAGGAAGCAGAAAAACTTTACGGTAATTAAATGTTTGCGCCGCAATTTCTTGCCTTATAAAAAAAAAATAAAATCGTAAAGAAAATTATGGGGGAAATATAAAAAAGTAGAACGGAAAAAAATAGTGCCAACGTAATAAAGATAGGTTTTAATGGCATATTCCTTCCAAAAGAATGGCTCAGTGCCAATAATAGTACACAATGCATGACTGTCATTACAGTGAAAAAAAGTTCGTTTAATTATAACTTTATGTTTGTTATGTGTGTGTGTAATGTTTACAATAATTTATAAGAATTTTTCGTTTCATTACAACATTACAAGTAGTGATGTCTTCTGCCCTCTTAGAAAAGATTTCACATAATGTTTTTTTTATTGTATAACAGCTATTGTTATGGTGGACTTTAAAGACCACTTTAAATCCTGAGGAGCCGAAGGTCCCCAAGGATTCGAAAATATTGTTAATTATAACAGTTTCTAGCATCTCCTTGTTTATATATACATATACATATTTTTACATTATATACATATTTATGTATTTATATATATATACATTATATGTATATAATGTTTTGTACATGTGTTTCAATTTTAAAACATTTCTATTTCTATTACACTTCTCTTCCTGCTTTCGCCAGGCAATTGTTTGCAAATTTTCTGCAAAAAATCGCTTTATTGTTTGTCTTTTATTCATGTAATTGTGATGGACTATTATCTGCGTAAGCGTAGAATATATTCCAACAAAAACTTGTAACTATATTTATTTATGTGTTTGCATAGAATTACATACACACTTATATGTTTATATATTTTTATAACAGATATAAAACAATTGAAGAATGATGGTGCTCCAAAAATACTTGAACTATATGAATTATGTGAAAAGAGTGTAAGATACTTTTACTTTGTTTACAGATTTTGTTGAACTTGCTTTTGTTAATGAAGTAACTGGGTATGTACTTTTATGTTAGGATCGTCTTCACACTGAAGAAAATAGAGAACTCTTAACAATATCATAAAAAAATGAATATGGTCTACTTGCAAGGCTTTGTTAAGTCCTTCAAATTATCCTTGCTTATGAATAACGAAGAAATATTTTCGCGATTAGTAAAGTTAATGAATAATTTGAATCCTTTTTAAGTTAACTCAACCAAATCTCACTTTTATCAATTTATTCTGTGCAGCACTAACCCATGTCAGGTCTGTTGACATTCGTGTGTAACATTCGAACTTCGTTTTTCCCTCATAATGTTCAACACAAGAAATTTCATGGTCCTTATTTAAGATGTGCGGAAAGTAGATTCTTCGTTTGCATAAATCTTGTGTCAATATTTGATGCATTACATTATCGCACTTAATTTCTTCTATCTATCTATCTTGCAGTAAAATTCAGATGCCACATTAACTTGTTCCATGAAATCGTTACGATTTTTATTTTTGATCCATAATGGTCATCTTGATTATTGCACGAGCTCATTCGATATAAGCAAATCATCAAAACCTTTTTTCAAACGATTTAAATATATCTAGGAAACTTTCGTCGATCTACAAATAAAAAAAAATTTAACATTAGCTTAGTTAGACGTTTGTGATGAAATGACAAATGATGTTAGAGCTTTAAGTGCTATAACTTAAGAATTTCTTGGTCGATTTAAATGATGGTCCTCTCTATAGACAAAAGCATTAATTTAAAATAATGTCACGCGAAAATCACACACTGATCAAATAAATTACATTAAAATTGCCGAAATCTATGAAAAGAGAAAATTCTTCTTATGCTTAGTCATAAAATCAAGGCGCATAAGCAGTAAGAGATTGATAAGAATTCTCGGTAAATCTACCAGGTAAAGGGGTTAATGAAACCCCAAAAAAACTTGGAATTTCGTCCGTATTGACGGACAAAAAGAAAAACAGCTGTTGTAGTTGCCATATTATAAGGCGAATGAACCCTAATCCTACTGGCGTCTTTTACAATTAAAGGTTGTTTGTTCTAGTTTCTTTTTATTTAATTATTACTAAGGGTGAGTTAAATGATATTCTTCATTTCCATTTTCATACAAAATACATATTCCTGTCGATGATAGCAGTAAAGATGTAAAATAAATGTAATAATGTATTTCTGAATAGCAGCCAAGCAAGGGTTTGCAGCTCTAAAGCCAATTTCAATATACTACGTGATCGTTCGAACCATTCACTTAAATGGCACGAATATAACATGAATGTATTGAGTTTCTAAGATGCCGACATTCATATGCCTCAAACAGAAGAAAAAGGAGGTCTTGTTATGTAAAATTCAGAACTATAATGTAATGTAAGAGAAAGGTATCTTTCTCAAGGAGGAAATTCATATATCAATCCGGTGTAATTTCCTTAAGCGAAAACTACAACTTCAATTTGTTCGATGCTTCGTGACTTAACACAAATAAGAGAGAAATTATAATCTCTTGATATCAGCAAAGCCTTAAATAAAATGGCATTAAAATCCTACTATTCTTCATTTTTTATTTTATTTATATTTTATTTTTCATTTTTAAGTTTAAGTTTTAAGTCGAACTAGGAATATGTTATCAGACCTTAAGCTAGTTACATATTATGTATTATAATACGTTATATATTAAATATCAGCGAAGGAAAATCGTGTAGTTTAGTTTTGCGTTAAAATCTGCTACAAAAAACAAAAAATTTGTCTCCTTTAGAAACGATTGAGGTTTAAACATTGTTCAATGATGTTTGAAAATTAATTTCACTTTTAAACCTGCACCTACTTAGCTTAGCCTAATTAGCTGCTTCGTCTATCTGTCTGTCCATTTAAAACAGTGATTATCATTTCAATATCTATCAAAATAACAAATCTAGTCTCAGCAAGTTAGATACCGAACAAAAGAAAGTTTTATATGTCGTTCGTTAATATTTGATATTCATTCCTTTACGTAGTATATATAAATATTATTTAATGCCTCTTAATTCTTGACGTTTCAATACGTTGATCGTAAGTTTTTTTTACACTCATTTTAGGAAATAATTCTGTCAAGTTTTAGTTCAATATATCTTTTAAGGATCATAACTTAAAATTTGTTGCCTTTTGTTCACCAGTTTGTATATCATATTACGCCCATTTTTGCATGGTTGTTCTAAATTATTTCAAGCTTCATATTAATTATTGCTTTGGACTGTATGTTGCAATTATCTGCTTATACTCATACATCTTATGTGAACATCAATTAAAATCAAGTTAAAAATCACTTTTCTAACTCAATTTTTGCGATGAACTCCTTAAACTGATGAAGATTAAGTATACTTCAGTTATAAGAATGGAGATAGATGAATGGACAGTCAGGCAGTAATGAATTAACTTATTTGAGCTGTGATCGAAGATATCTTTATTATCCGGGAATTGCAAACCGAAGATATATATTTTTTACTATACCCACAACCATCTTGATCAGTTCGTGGATTACATACATACCGTACATACAAAGTTAATAAAATTGTAGCATTTTTTTTCGCGCAATAAAAAACACAATTTTTTTTTTAGCTTGAATATTAAGCGGCGGTGTAAGTAAAAAATATTCAGTTTCAGAGACTTATTTGCGTCTTCCTAACATATAATTTTTTGTATAAATTTTATTTTCAAACAATTTTGTGGCCATGTATTTACAAAAGAAAATTTAAATCAAAAATTTTCATGCATTTTATTTATAAAAAGCAAAATCATTTCTTAAACATATTCGGAAACACATACTTTACTATTACACGTGAGCAAGTATTGAGTTGAGTGAGTACGTAGTTAGTTGGTATTGCGGGTTTTATGTTGTTTTTTAGGTATATAGATGCAGATGGAGAAAAAAAATCTCGAAAAACAAATGATATTAAATACGAAAGAAATGTGTGTGTGTGTGTGTGCAACATTCACGATTGCATTCGCCATTCGCCATTTGCCATTTAACACATTGTCGTCGTAAGTTCGATATGAAATGAACACTTTTGATACACCGGATAATACTGATGGCGCCAAACAATCATGTTATGCTCTTTTGTTAGTGAAGTACAGTATTTATGTATATTCGATTGTCATTTCCGTTCTACAATAATGCAATTGAATTGAATTACAAAAGTGTGAAATTGTATGAGCCGCTCTTGCAAATAATACACATACATATGTAATGCATGCATGTACATATACTTACAAAAAGTAAATGCAAAAAAAAAAAGAAATTAATTATATGTGATTACATAAACTAACATTTTTCTGTTTTCAATGAATCCTATTAAAAAGGCTGAATCTCTCTTCCCATTTAATTGTCAAAATTATAGAAAATAAGTTCCATCACAGATAAAAAGAAAAAACTTTGCTAAATTTTTATATGTATACAGAGAAGCGAACACATTAAGTTACCAGGAGCCGTACTGCGATTTTTATATTCGTTGTGTGTGACCATTTCAAGGGAAATGAAGGGAAGCTTCCTTCCTTTTGAAGGACAAAAAATTGGTATATTTTTTTTTGGTGGTAGCGATTAGATAGTAGTCTAGTTTGTTGTGCTATTTCAGGCACTAAGTTCCATGTGAACAAACGATGATTTTTTTGCGGTTGCAGAATATTAGGTTAGAAATTTCGCAAAGACATTGTACGCCGGTCGGTACAGAAAAAGGATGGAATTGATCAAAAGACCCGATTAGAATACTTTCATCTTCAGGAACAAAAAATTAATTATAACAGATAAAATGATAAATATTTTCACTTACACTGTCGGGTAATCCCTTACAGTAACTGTAAAATAATGGGAAAAAAGCCACATCCACGTAATGTTCAATTCAGTGAAGAGAAAAGGGTACGGAATACGATTTAATTCTTTAAAACTTAATTTATGCAAAAATTGATACATTTTTCTTCATAAAATTTCCATTTCAAACTATCGTCGTAAGGATGGCCGCAATAGAAAAAATGCGCAAAGAAACTAAGAATTCGAGAAAAATGGAAAAGAAAATAGGAAAACTATTTTTTTCAGACGGTAAATCCAAAAGTTTTCCATCTACATTCTTTATGACTTAGTCAGAGAAATTTGATAGAAACATGTGTGTGTTACACGATGTTCTCAGTATTTAAAGCATTTAAATAGAAGAATATCAAGTATAATAAATTTATGTAATAATTTGGAGAAAAGTGCGGGTTTTTTATGATAACAAAGGCTACTAATGAAATAAACCAATAGGTATAGTAACATTAATTATAGAATATTTGGAAAGAGGACTGCAGATTATTTGGCGTGAAAATAAATTGACTAAAGGTGAAAGGAACTAATTATGTATTAAAGGAAGAAAGAAAACAAAAGTTTTCTTTTTTGACTGAATTAAAATAAGTGAAGAAAAATCTCATCTTTTTTATCCTCATCTTTTTCTTTTACTTTTTCGTCTTGGTCTTTTCGCTTTGGGCTTTAGGTTACAAATAGTTGACGCAAGTTTTGCGGTTCTTGAGGCGACACAAGTTTAAGTTTCATCTGTACATACATTTTGAATGAAACGAAAACATAAAAAAACAAGTAAGAAAGCTGTATTCGGCTATGCCGAATCTTTTATACCCACCGCCCTTATCTTAAGAAAAGGAAAAGAAACTAATTTGTATTAGGTAGGCGTGGCAATGAAAGAACTTCCAATGTTTCTACCAAATTCGAAGCCGACATCTTAATTTTTGCGGCCAGGAGAATGTTTATCATATACATTAGATAGTTCAGCGGCTAGACAGATGGGCAGACGTCCCGACAGATATGATCAAGAATATATACACTTTACGAGGCTTCTGAAGAATTCTTCTTAATATTACAAACGTTTCTACAAAAAAATTTCATTTCAATATTTTATTACATCGTGTGGGCGTGGTCAATCCTTACCGTTTTGGCACCGAGGCTACGCGATAGCTAGTGCAATATTTTTGGAAATTTTTATAGATCTATGTACCATGGTTTATGAGTACTAAGCAAAAAAACCCAATCTTTATTTGCTTCCAAAAGCAGAGGTGTTCTTAGCTTACGTCGTACTGTGAGTGCGCACTTGAACCGATTTGGCCCATTTTCAATACCAATTTGCATGCAAGAACTTCCAATGTTTCTGCCAAATTTGAAGCAGCCAGGAGAATGTTTACCACAGAGATTACGCAGACGCATATGCTTAAATCGGTTCCAAATTTGACGTTGGTCAAGAATATGTATACTTTGTGGAGTATCCCAAGTTTCCTTTTGGTAGTTACAAAACAAATTATAAAATGAAATATACCCTTCACCTTCGGTGGTGAGCATAAAAAATAGCAACTATATAGCACAGACTGTGTTGTATAAATATATATATATACTAACCAACTAACATGGGATCATTGCCAAGCCAATACGTACTGTTTTCTTTAAAGCATTAATAACATTAGAAATTTATTTTATCGTTGTTATCGTCCAATATCTTTAATAATGCGGTTATTGTGATCATAAGCATAAAGCTCGCACGTAAATATCTGTAAAATGCACATGTAGTAAATAAATCAATAAAAAATGTACATTCACGGGAACTTATATTTAAATTTATATATCTGTAGATATAAAAGAAAAAATTTCAAAAACTTATAAAATATTTTCTCATTCAACGATTTACAAGAAAAAATTAAAGTTCTGAACTCAGGGATTTATATAAAAATGTTGTTTTGAAAATAAAATACAACTTACAGCGAGTGAGGGTTTTAATATTAGGTGCTTGCATGAACCTTGACCATATTCTTTCGCTTGAAAAAGTAATTTATTGAGAAAAATTACTAAAATATATATTAATCAAAGTACATTCCATCATTTTCTACATCTTTCTCGCAAGGTGACGATACCGAGTCGGAAGAACTCATGATCTTTTGAGGCTATCCACGTACTGACCCTTTTTCGCAATTCTTCAACTGTGAAACCGGTTGCCAGCAAGGCCATGCTGTATCGATCTGAACAAGTGGTACTCAGAAGGCGCTATTTGTAGTGAGTACGCTGAATGCGGTAGAGCTTCTCATTTGAGCTGCAACAATGTAGTCTTGACCTCTTTTGCAACATGTGGCTAAAATGACATTTTTCCACCCTTCTGGGCCTTTCTAATCGCATGTAAATGTCTATAAAAACAGTTAATTTATCAACTTCTAAGCTGTTCGGAAGTTCTTTAAAAGTTTGTGTTGGGTTTTCATTGTTTTCGAAATTTTTTGATCTTTCAGGTCGCTCTTTACCTTTGACCTCAACGTTCCCACTTTTAAATCGTTGAAATTAAAACCTAAAAACAAACAATAGGAAAAGTCTCCTTAGACAATAGAAATAAGATGTGAATTTATATTTATTTTACATTCTACAATACACTATTACTTAATTGGTCCTAGGGATTCTTTTTCAATTTTTATACAATAATTTCACACGTAAAGATCCCTTTATGATTTTTTTTTTATTAATTTTTAAAAAAATTTCTCCCTACTCTTTGGCAATCTTCTCTTTTTTCGAATCTCTGCAGATGTGCCCAGGATTTAGAAGGGGAGGAGGAAGAAGGTGTAACCCTTGCGGTGCACGAATAGTGCTCTATTCTTTCGTATCTAAGGATAAATCACGCCGTTAGACCTTGGATGTGTTAATTCTTTGGATTTCACATTACTAATACAGTAGCACGCAATCTTAAGCCAAGGACCTAGTTGAGCTGTGCGTTTGCAATCATGTGTCTTTCTCGCCTCTTGCGAATTTATTGACAACAACAGCCTCCGTAAGGAGCTTCGAAGATCACACGATCACAAAAGTAATATCAGGATCGATCATGCCATAGATTTTCCAATAATCGTAGGGAATATATCAACACGATAAGAGGAAAATATCGCCCCCCTCCGGCTTATCTACTATTACTTAGTAGTAGGACTACAGTGAAAATAAGATTACTTCCAGTAGATCTCTTTGGCTTCTTTACAGCGAATTTGTGATTTGAGTTTTACTAAGCATACACACCCCCACACACACGCACACATGATAATTATCAAACTTTTCAAAAAAAATCACTAAAGCAGCACAACTCCGCACAATGATTGGGATATGGTTGATTAATTAAGTATGCAAATTTTTCACTTCCATCGGCACTTGGTAATGTTTAAAAAAACTCTTTTCATGGCCTTAATTAGTTTTCATATTCAACGAGTATTTTTTGCTCTATTACCGAACATATAGCCATGAGAAGGCTCTTGTTGAATAACAATTGAACAACAATTGAATAAGCTTGAGAATTTTTTCTTTTTGGAATGAGAATTATTTAAATGATTTACTAATTGCGCTTGATCGAATTCTTTCTCATATACATTAATAATAATACAATGACAATTTCAGTCTTACCTACCATCTCTTACTGGATGAATTCATCTCGAAATTGGATGCATATATATGTAATAAAGTGTAGCTTTTCATTTTAGTTTTTCAATTTTGGAATTTGTACCATCAAGTTGGTAAAGTACTGGAATTGATTCGCGACATTTATAAATGATAAAACTAAAATAACTCATTCTCCGCGAATTTCCAAGGAATAGTTATTTTTTTTCCTTCGTCTACCGTAATCAGTACAAAAGCTCTGGATTCTGGACTGTGCATAAGTTTCATTTATTTATTGTACATAGAGAGTGTTATGTAGAGTCGTGTAATGATTTTCGTCTACAAGACGACATATTTTATTGTTTCAGGTTCATATCTTGCCTTATTGGGATTGTAATTATATATTTATGTTTGAAACGCTAAGGACCACACACAATCCTTCTATAACGCGATTAATACCTACCGCCCAAAAACTTAGCCTTATAGGAGGGTTGACTATACTTACTTACTATTTTTTCATATCATCATTTTTTATTACACAAAAATTTCATTTATAGAAAAATATTTTCTATTGAGAATTCGTTTCTAAGACACAAACATTCCTTTAGTTCACTTTAGTACACCGTCCACCAACGATGATAAGAGTTTATTAAATGTATGCCTGGATATAGATTATGGATGATGGATGGAAGAACTTAGGATAAGCTCATTTTTTTTAGTTCATCAATCGAATGAGTATCATCAGTATCAATAACTAAGCAGGATAGCAGGATGGCAGGATAGCATGGCTGAAATCTTTTGTCAGGAACAAAAACGTGTTGTGATGATGTTTTCCTATTTTTATTTAAAATTTCAAATGATGTTTGTTTCAAAATTTACGCAATTTTTTCTTTTAGATTGTAGTTCCTTCTTGGAGATATTGAAGAAAGTGTCTGCTTCCGTCTCCTGTGTCTTAAAACAAAAATTATCAATCATACATAAATCACGTCTATATGTTCGATTAGATTTTGATTTTTTAATGCGGTTTTAGCTTACTGGCTTAACTTTGCGTTGTTGTTGGTCATGTGTTTATCGAATACATATATAAGTAAGTACAGTGTGTTTTACATTGATATCAGGTTTCCTATTTAGCAAAAATCAAATGTTATTCTAAAGCCTCAAAGGTGAGAAGTCATAGATATATATTTTTTCTTTTATTTGCATCCGACCTTTTTCTTGTTTTTACAGGGATATGAAATTGCAACATTTTTATGTAAACAATTCAGAATTTCCGAATCTGCAAGCAAACGTAACCAGTTTTCAGAAGAAATTATTTAAAGGAAATCTTTCTTAATTAGAACATAATTTCATTTTAGACGCATTCTCTTGATACTATAAAAAAGAAATTCTCAGCAAAACAATTCAATTTAATTAATTGTATTTTTTTATATTTTATTAAGTCTTTTCAAATAATCTAGTTATTAAATGTATTTAAAAACAAGCAAGAGAAAATTACATTCGTCTGTATGGAATCTTTCATACTCTCCCATCTTTATCGTAAAGAAAAGATCGCAAAAGCTAAATTTCGATACTTTATAATATTAAATAGGCGTGGCAGATTATTTCTATTTTTATAAAATAACTTTGGGAATTTTTAATGCATGGTCTAGGATTAGATAGTAGACCATCAAAAAAACAAACGTGTTTTTAGTTTATGTTACGCTGTGAGCGCGTGCTTCTCAATGCCAACGTAAATACAAGCACTTTCAACGTTTTTGACAATTTTTGATCTAAATATCTCAAGTTTTGCGAGCGTGAAAATGGTTATCGCAAACATTACACAGGTACGCAGATAGAGCGATGGATAGGCGGGTGGACGGATACATCCACGTGGATTTCAAAATCAAAATTGATCAAGAATTTATACACTCTATGGGTTCTCTGAAGCTTCTTTCTTGAGGTTACAAACGTTTTCACAAAAAAAAAAGAAAAAGAAAAATAATTTCTATTTACTCTATTATGTCGGTTGAGCGTGGTCGATCTTTTCTATTTTAGTACCCTTATAACAGCATAGCTAGTGTAATATATGTGGTAATTGTTACGCATCTATCTGCCGTTTATGAGTAATGAGCAAAAATCCCGATTTCCTTTCACTTTCGAAAACAGAGATGTTCTTTGTGCGTTATACTGTGGGCGTATCGTTCGACTGATTTGGTCCATCTTCAATACCAAATTGAGTAGAAGAAATACTACTATTTCTATCAAATTTGAAGTCGTTGTCTTCATTTTTGCAGACAGGAGAATGTTTATCACAGACGTGCACACGGCCAGACGGACATGCTTAATTCGACTCTAAATTTGTTGCTAATTAAGAGTATATATACTTCGTAGAGTTTCTTCTTGGCATTACAAACAAAGTGACAAAATGAATATAATCCCAAGAAGCGGTGGTGGATATAAAAAGATGTTCTAAGAATTAGAAAATTTTCGTTAAAGATGTTGTTCTTAAAGAAACTTTAGCAGTTTTTGAAATCATTAAAAATTGTTGTGACATGTGTCGCAAGAGTTTAATTGCAGGTTTCCTTTTGTTTCCTTAGATAAGAAACGTTGAACACGCTCTTACTACCTAAATGGAAGGATGCGTGTATTCATTCACTCCAGAGACTCTTACTTACATGTAACCACACTTTTATCTTCTGTACATACTAAACAAATATGAACTTTTTTTAGGTTTCAAATACAAGCAAAGCAAATGACGCATAAGATATTCTTAAAAAATGGATATGCATCCGTAGTGATAGTTAACTATTTATATATATATACGCACATCTATATACATGGCTTTGTGTATGGGTGTGTGTAGCAATTCATAGCACTCATTAACGTTTAGAATATTTGAAAGCGTTCTCATTTCTCTCTTTTTTTCTAACATAAATTTTAGAATTTTAAATCTTTTTTCTTTATGTATTTCATGTTCTTTGTGTTTTTGATACAAAACAAACAACTAAGTCTATGAAGCATTAATGTTAAAAAATTATATGCTGCTTATTACGCGGCAATACTAATAATGCTACAGTGGTTTATATAGAAATGTGAGTGAAAGAAACTAGACTCGTCTAAGGGTGAATTTTTGATGACCATCTTAAGTCCCAAAACTGAATAGTTTCAAAACATTCTATTGAATGTGGAAGCATTAATTGGTCCTTAGAAAAATTGTATCGAAGTGGTAGGCGGATAGCGGGTGTTTTTCAAAATTGATCTATAACTATGTACTAAAAATATGTCCACTTTTGTCCTCGTATCTCAATTTTTGTGATCGTAAGACGGGCAGGCAGGCAGATAAACAGAATGAAATTAATATTAACATTGTGGTCTTTAATGCATATTTCGAGGAGAAAGGGGAAAGAAATTTATGGAACGCAAAATGTATAAAAAACATTCGAAATCTAAATTGATCCATACTTTACTCTCTTTCTCCTTCCCTTATGTATAAGTGGCTACTCAAACAAACTACAAAAACAAATAGGAAAATTACGTTCGGCAATACCGTATCGTTTATATTCGTTACCTTTAAAAAAATGTTAAAAGAAACTAAACTTTAAAAGATGGGCGTTGCAAATATTTTCTATTTTTATGGAATACTGTGGAAATTTTTATGGTCTAATCTACGAGTAGTGAACACAACATCCAGAAAGCAGAAGTGTTTTTAGCTTATTTTATTTACACTATAAGTGTGGCCTGCGATCCATTCCAATATTTTTGCCAAATTTCAGCTGAATATCTTAATTTTTGCGACCGGGAAAACAGTTACCGCCGACATTACACATTTCAGCAGGCAGATAAATAAAGAGACGTACAGATACGTTTAAGTGGATTCCGAATTTGATACTATTCAGGAATATGGGATTTCTGAGGCCTACGATATATATAGTATATTAGGGGTATATTAGAAATATACCCCCATCGATCGGTGGTGCATAAAAAAATTAATATAGTATTTGATACGCATATAATTTGCACAAAAATCATTCATTTACTGAAATATAGAAATGAAAATTTCAAAATATGATTACAAGAAAATTGTTTTGTAATTTTTGTATTTATTACAAAAGCTGCAATTTTCTGTATGCAGCAAAAGGATAGTAAAGCTATTCATCCATAATGTAAAACCAAGATTATATTCGTACTATCGTACTATCAACTCGACGTAATGAGATTTACATTGAAAAGTTTTTATGTGCTTTCTAACTATACGGACGATTGGTTCGATAATGCGCACTAATTTATTTAGTCTGTTTGTGTTTTAACGTATATGCATCTATGCTCTCTTCCATAGGTTTCAATATTATCCAAGAAAATGAAACTAAAGTGACATTCCTTGATACAAGCGCAAATAAACTGAACTGCAACTTTTCATCTGCATATACATGTTTGTATATACATGCACGCACGCATGTCATTTTGCTTTTGTTTTTTTTTTGCATCTTATTTTTCGATCAGAAATATAATCCAAATATTAATCGGGAATGTATTTTGTTTACGATTTCTTTCAGCCGCACATATTGAATTGCTCTATACGCGTTTTGTATTTAACGCGATTCGAATGCGCTTAATGTTAAATGCGATACGCGAGCGCGAATTCCAAACATTTGTGTGCGTGTGAATGAAAAATTAATTACAAAATCCAATTTCCAATAATAATTTCCACTTATGTGTATTGTTGATTCCACACAACAACAACGCAACCCATCTCCATTAATGTGAAATTAATATGAATTATCTCCGAAATCCAGCAATAGCTGATATTGGGAAGCAAATGTACCAACTTTTCTTCCTTCTCTTTTTCATGCAATAATCTTCTACAATGACAGCAAGTGGTTCAACTAATTCTTCATAATGCAAACTTTTATCAAATGGATCATTTGGATAAAGAATGACGACCTACTGTTGAGAGAAGAGTATTAGACGCGTTAAGGAACAAAAGCAAATACTTTACTTACAATACACTCCAGTTGTGTTGTTTATAATCATTCTAACATTGAAGTTACCTTTGTTTATTATTTTTTAATTGTCAAAAATAAAATAGTATTTTCAGTATTCAAAGTTTAATGGTTGCGAATGTGATATTATTTATTTTGGACGCTTTACACGATTAACGAAAATAAGTTTGCTTTTTTCAAACGTGCAATAAGAGGATTTTCTATATCCATAGCCAGGATGTATTACATTAGTCAACTGCTCTTCAGAAATTGAAATATGTTTCCTGTAAATTAATTTATTTTATATACACCTAAGCGAAGATTCCGCTTAACGGGAGCCAATTTCGATCGAACATTCGTAATTAAATCGAGTTCTAATAACAAAAAAAAACGAAACAGGAAACGAAAAATGAAGAAATTAAAAGACAAACGAAACAAAAGCAGGAGCCAGTTTACTGTTCTCTATATCGATCCTAATATTCAATTGTGGTGTGAAAGTTTCTCGCTTCTCTATATAACTATAACTATACGATAGTCAGAACTGTTAACTCAAACTTGAATATTATAGTCGATATCGAAAACCGTAAACCGCGACCAGAATTGAAACAAACCTTCTTGTTCTTCGGAGGTTGTATCTTACTGTGGTGCAATTATTCTAGAAGACAAGGTATCAAATTTTGAAAAGAAGCAAGCGTTGGTACTCGCGTTAGTTTGTGAGGAACAATATCTATGTAGTTGTAGACAATACGGCTCAACTAAAGTGATTTCAAATATTTCTTGGCGATAAATAGTAAATAAAATTGAAAATTTTTATGTTAATCACAAAAATAATTTTGTGTCTAATATATATCAGTGACCTCGAAGTTATTTTAAAAATTACACTTTTTCTCTTTTCTTTTGTTTTAAATAAATTTTTAACAATTTTATAAAAAATCCAAAATATAATCGCGATAAATTTTATAAATAAAATAATCGAATGAATATTTGCGCTACGCAAACGATAGTTTTAATTTCCGCGAACCGTCAGAAGACTACACTATACAGTACAGCGTAACGGTCTTCTACAGTATTTTATATTATGTATTTTGGATTTGGAATCGATAAAATTTTCAATATGCTAAAATATGAAACTTGAAAGTTTTTGAACATATATCTTAAATTTCAGTTCTTACTTTGCTAATTGTTGAAACTTTTTGATATTACAGATGCTTAAAATCATTATCATTTGGTTTTGGCGCCGCAAACTATCGATTTCATTATTCACTTCAGGTATTCTATTAGTAGGGCTCTGGTCTTGGGCTTACTTGGAAACGAGCCAAAAATATCCTCAAAGTTATAAATCTATAAATGTATGTGTAAATCCTTAAGTCTTGATCCCTGATCCTTTTTTATAAGCAATTAAATCGATATTTTATCGCTCTAGAGTATTAGTAAAGCAGCAGAAGACAGTAATCAAAGTTATCGAAACCTTTTCGTATTACAAAAACTAATTTCTGATGCTAATCGTGTTCTAAGTTCACATCAGAATAAAGTCAGATCGGAAAAAAATAACTTATTGTCTTCTTCCACTCGCACAAACGTAGTCTCGAAGGACTCTGCTGGATCCGGGATAGTAGTCAAGGAAGCGTCAGCTCAAACATTGTCTTTGGTGGCTCGACGGAAAAAAGCACCGGTAGTAGGTGAAAGTTTGTTTTTTGAGGAAGAACGTTTAAGAATTTTGGAAAATCAACAACGCGCTAAAAATTCTGCCATGGAAGATATTCAGATGATAGATGAAGAAGCGCGCACGTTAACCTCAGAGGAACGCCAGGCTCAGTACGAACATGAGCTACAACGCATGGGCGTGCCTGTAATAGCCGGAATTGGACCAGAGACAGCCAAGGCACCTAAAGAACGTTTAGTGCATTTGGATTTGAAAGGAGCACCGGCCAAAGTACGATTTAATATTTATTTCACTATTTCCATGCTTGTAAAACGCTTATTTGTACAGATAACGTTCTTAAAACAACTTTTGCTTATGTTAAAATCTCTGGGAGCTACTGGTTTACTAATTGAATACGAAGATATGTTTCCTTTTGAGGGTTCTTTAGCTAATTTGTCAGCTACAAATGCTTATAAAAAGGAAGAGTTAAAGGTAATTAGTCGCTGTGAGAAAAATTTCAAATAAAAGCAAATTATTGTTTACTTTATTTATAGGATTTTTTGGAAACATGTGCTTTACATGGTTTCTCCATTATGCCTTTGGTCCAGACTTTTGGTCATTTGGAGTATGCTTTAAAATTAGAAGAATTCTCTACTATGAGAGAAATCCCAGAAAGCCCTCAGTCAATATGCCCAAGTCAAAGACGATCTATGGATTTCTTAGAAGAGGTTTTGAGGCAGATTATCGTATTCCATCTGCAATTTGTTAATGAATCCACTACAACATTGAAAATGACTCATATTCATATTGGCTGTGATGAAGTATATCGTATAGCACAATGTTCTTTGTGCCGTGTGAAACTAAAAGACCAAATATTCCTTGATCATGTTATGGCAGTGGCTCATTTCATTCGCAGACATTGGCAGCAACTAAATGTAGTGATTTGGGATGATATGTTACGGCCGATGTCGTTAACGAAACTTCAAACTTCATTAATTGGAAATTATGTTGAGCCCATGATTTGGGTTTATACGACAGACATTTATGCTTTTATATCCCCTACTTTATGGGAGCATTATGCGCAAGTTTTTACAACAGTTTGGGCAGCGTCAGCGTTTAAGGGGGCTTGGGGAGAAAGCTTAATGGTGCCGCCTTTGCAACGTCATTTGGAAAATAATATACGTTGGCTGGCAGTGATGAATAAAGAAGGTGGTCGCTTTTCGAAAGGTTTTCAAGGTCTAATTTTAACTGGTTGGCAGCGTTATGATCACTTTGCTATATTGTGCGAGTTATTGCCTGCCGCAATACCAAGTTTAATAACGACGTTGTCTACTGTGTCCAAAGGTTACTTTAGTATAAATCCTAAAGACAACGATTTATTAAAAGTAGTACAATGCTACTTTCATCCAGATAGCAGGTGCGTACATTGCAAGCAAACAAACAAACAACAAAACAGGTAACAAAAGGCAAAAAATATATATCCGCTCCGCGCCGAGTTTTTCCTTCGAAAAAAGTTTTCAGTCAATTCGAGTTCATATGAATACCAAGTGCGTCCTAGTAATATCCTAGTAGTTTTTTAAAACTGTTAATTCAAAGAAATTATACCAAACGTTCAGGAAATATATACCATATATTAGGTACAGGATTTAATAATAATAATTTTATGATTTTCTATGGCAAATCCTTTTTTATAAAAAAGGAATGTGAGTGAAGCTTTATCGTTGATACAAAGGAAAGTACTGCTGTGAAATCATCATTATGTTATGTCTTTGTAATGGCCTTTATTCGCGCGTTCTGTTTATACATTAAATTAATTAAGAATATCCCATATATTGTGGTTTAATGACAAAATCTTGCCTTAAGCATTGTTGAAAAAGCATTTAATTTGCATTAAAGGGTAATTTGAATTTTTCTAGACGTTCTGGTCATCCATGGATTGAATTACATGGCAATTCCCATCATAGTCAATTATTCTCTTCCTGTTCTTATCTGGGCAGTCAATTTTATCAATTTTCTCTACGTCTATACGATAAACTCGCGGAAATACAACTGTATCTCCATCATGTGCAAGATAGAAGTGCTTGGATGTCCGCCTATAATTTAAGACACAACTTCAGTTCGATTTTAGTTGTAGAAGCCAAAACTGAGCAAACACCATTATTTCTTCAAGAATTGATTACTCTATCCAAAGAAGCCGAACAATTATTATATCATATATATGATGGTGTAAGTAAAGCATTTTCTTACCAAAGTGAATAGAAATTTAAAAATTTTAATTTTTTCTGCAGTACACAATCGCCGAATTTGTGGAACAACATATCTATCCTACTGTTGTTGCATTACAAAATAATTTAGCAAATGGTGCTACATTGTCCCGAGCGCGTCATTGGCCTCGACGTCCTTTACCTATTGCTCAGGCCTTATATGATTTGCATATGCTTGCAGATACTTCTAACGCTATTGTCCATGATACTATACATTAACTGTAATTATATTATTGATTTTATAAATCTTTTCCTCTCCTCTTTCTCCTTTTCTATCGATAAATAGTTGATGAATAAATAAATATACACATATGATATATGCAATAAATCACAAATGTTAACATAAGGTATTTTATCAGAATTCAATGATGTTTTACATAATAAACAAATGTAAAAGCTTGAAGATACACAATAACTTTATATTAACAATTTATTAATTAAAAGAAATTTATAACGGTTACAAAAAGTAAAATTATTTAAACTGAAAAATATACGAAAATTAGATAACGTGTCAATAAAGGAATAATTTTTTAAACGAGAACAGATCACACGTCATTTGTTATGATTGATATTAATTTGCAATAGCTTTACTTAGAATAGAAAAGTAAATATTATCATATCAAATTTTTCATTATCTTTATTTGCATCACTATACATTTTAGGCTGATTATCGAAGAACCGGTATAAGATAAAAGCACAACTATTTAGTGTTACTTTTTCAACCCGAAAAATGGTTTGTTTTTTTAGAGACCAAATGTAATGACCAAAAATTGATCATTGATCTAAATCTCGAAAACGAAAATATATTTGTCCTTTCGACCAAGATCTTTTTTCAATATTAACAATAGAAAAGAAATAATGCAAAGCAGGAAAATATCACGGTTAAACCGATTTTTATGACAAAGGACTCCACGTAAAATTAATCTACTGCTCTTTTTTCCACTTCGTCTAGAAAACACGGACGATTTTCGATGATGTCATTTATTAACAAAAGATGGAATTTTTTTGGTGCAAAATTGAACCTTTCCTCTCAAATACTCAAATACCAATTCCACAAAAATATGTATCTGTAAGTAATTGCTTTTATATTAAAGTAAAGAGTTGCAATATATGTGAGGAAATGTTTTATATAAATGTTTAAAAGAAGAAAAACAAAACTTCCTTAATAATCCGCATTTGCTGTCCAAGTACTTTTAGAGAACGGAATTTGTTTATCATAGTTATTACGCAGAAAACGCAAACCGGCTTCTATGGACTGCTCAAGGTCTTCTGATGGTTTAGTCCTTTTTGTGTTGTAATGTCGTTCACTATCTAGATCAATTTTCCTAGATGTACTCTGAATTTCTTCCCCCCCGTTTTCGTCATTAACATAATTACGTTTCTTGAAATATTTTGCAGACTTTTTAGTGCTTTGATAGTTAATAAACGTTTCTATATCTTCATCATGTACGGACATGTTACTAGAATTGATAGATGGTGGTGGCGGCGGCTGCGATATGAATGTGGAAGTAAAGCTTTTCCGTTTGAGTGGTACTTCCGCTGGTGGAGCAAATTCTTCTATACGCTCTGATCTCTTGTATTCGTTCCACTGTTGTTGCGTCATAGGCTCACGTTCAGGTTTATGCGACCATTCTTCATCTTCGTGACGATCTACGACTGAGTTTTTAGGAACTCCATCTTTGTTCCGGTCCCAAGGTCTAATGTGTTGCTGCCTTTCGAACTCGCGTTCTTGATCTTCTTTTTCGCGTTTTTTCTCTAGCTTCCTTGCCTTTTTTCGCAATTTACGTTCTTCTTTGGTTTCTTTATGTTCGTTTTGCTGCTTCTCTAATTCAGAATCTACTTCTAAACGTAAGGGTGGTAATCCTAAACGAGCTCTTTGCCTGTTCTTAGCTGCAAAAACACGTTCAGATATAATTTTTTCTCGCTGGGCTCGCAAAGCGTCTCTTCTATCCTGTTCTTCTATGGTTTGCTCTCGAGCCTTTTCTAGTTCCTTTTGTTGACGTCTGCGCTCTTCTTCGTCTGTAGAGAAGGCATAATAGCCTACACCATGTTGACGAGCCTCGTCGAAAAAGACATCTTGATAATGGACATCTTTTTTTTCTAAATTCTCTTGTTCTTTGCGTTCCCAATTGATTTTTTGTTCCTCATGCTTAGACATCATCGAGCAGCCATCGCCAAATACAGATTGTGGTGGTAACGGGCCAATTGTGCTCACATCGCAGTCACTATCGCTATCTTTAGCTGTATTTTGACTTGTCAAGGTATTAATTAACCAATTAGCTTTGGTCTGGTCTAAGCGTTCGGGCATGCTAGCTGCCAGATCGGCATCTTGTTTTTTGGCGTTCTCTAAGTCTTTGCGCAAACATTTTCGAGTGCGCCCCAAACAATCTGTATACTCTACCCATCCATCAGTTGCATCTATGGTTCCATCATTCTCTTCTTCATCCTCACTGCTCGTAGTGTCAACGTGCTCGGCCGCCTTGTGCTCCGCATTTGTCTGTCTTTCAGTATTATTTTTCTCTTGCTTTTTCCTGTTAAACAATACTAAAGAATTGTCATCGGAATTCAGTTTACCTCCTGACTCTGTCATCTTCTCATAAAATTTGGCTTTCGCTTCCAAAACTTTTCTTGATTTTTCCAACAAAGCCGTGTCTTCATGTTCAATAACATTGACGATTCCACTTTTTGTTAATATTTTCTTACGTTCGTTTATTTTACATTTGCTCTTTTTAACGCTGTTGAAATCCTGAGCTTGTAGCGCTTTAGCCTTATTTACTTCGGCTTGCTTACGTAACAATTCTACTTTAAGGCTCAGCAAAGATGAAAGATTGACATTTATTACTTTATTAGGATCATTCATCTTTTTGGAACAAATTAAAATTCTATAACTTGCAAAATTTACAATTTCTCGCCTTGCAATACTCGAAAATATTTGTCAGCAACAATAAGCGAATATAATCCGCAGACAATCGGCAACTCTACTATAAAGCAACTGTTTGGAGATTGTAAAGAAATGCTATCGTACAGCTTTGTATTTTTCAGTACTTTTTTCCTTTTGTTCAGTTTTATGAAAGATAAAACAACAACGCGAAACAGTTCATTCTAAGTAAATCATTAAATAGTAAATATATTAATAAAATAGGAAACACATCGCAAAAACAAAAGCATTGCGAAATCAAGAACAAAGAAAATACATAAGGAAATAAAATCAATAATCGTCAAAACAGAAACTACGAACGTACATACATAGAAGTTGTGCAAAAGAAGATTACTGAAAGAGAGCAAGAAGGACGAGGAAAAGAACAAAATGTGTTATGTGAAATATTAATTATTTAAAAGTTTCTTCTTAAAAAATAAAGTGAGCAGAATATGTCTAAACCCCAGCCATTAGTGCAACTGGAAAACGTAGATCTGCTTAATCATTATAGCACCGACGAAAACACTCATCCAATACAACAACTAACCACCGTTGAGGTAAAACGCTTTATATTTCCTAAAGCGATAAAACTAAACATACGCTTGATTGAAATTGTATTTTAATTTTTCTAATCATGTTGTGCATGATTGCAGATAAATTCCATTGGTCTTAATACTAAAAAGAGTCGTAAAAAACCAAAGAAACGCAAGCGAAGTGAGCAGATGCTCTTATCTCTAAAAGACGAAGACGAAATCTTTGATGACGGCGAAGATGGAAATAATGATGTTGATGATAATGATGATGAAGCAGAAGTCTATAATGATATAGTTAACACAACTGTAAAACCAACCGCTGTACACAATGGCCAGAATAATACAAAGACAACCACTAACATTTTATCATTCTCTTCGAACACATCTCCTACATTAAGCGATGAGAGAAGTGAAGCAGAAGATGATGAGAGTCGTAATGTTAGCGGTAAAACATCAACTAGTAACCAGAGCAGTCCGGCACATTCGCCACGCCGACAGCACTTCGGTAACAACATAATATCTTCACATTTACGTCAGGATTCTATTAATACACGTGACGGTAATGAGATTTGTTTAGTGCCTGAGATCGACTTTGAATGCACCAGTATAATGGATAATAATGTTGAAAATCGTGAATCGCAGCCTTTATTAAGCGGTTTTGGACCCAATAATCGAGATCAATACGAAGCTGCTTTTAACACATTTATGGGTAAGTTTTACATTTTTTTTATATTTGTGTATTAGACCATGTAACCGCAAAGTGACTTAGAAACCTTATAAACGCCAACATTGCGAAAAGTGATAATTCTAATGAAAACAATTCCTAATGTGTGTTATATGTAGTTTTTGTTATTGAGTAAAAAAAAAATTTTGTATTTACGCAAATATGACAGAATACTAGCAAAAAATACGGATTTTTTATCGAATGCTTGAATAAATTTTCATTGATTTTTTTTATATACATATATATAGTCAACATTGGTAGCCAATGATCATTCAATTCAAACTAGTGATAATCTTAAGCAAATCCTTAGTTTTCGTTAAAATATTTCTCAGGTTTAAGCTTTGAAGATTTAGGAGAAAGGGGTTATGCGTCAAAGTGATAGAGATAGCGCTAAAGAGAATCTCTTCCTAAAAGGAAAGTTGTTAAAATTAGTTCATTCATATACGCAGGCAGTTCGAAACTTTGCGAAGAGGACATTCAAACGAAAATTCAAAATTCAAATTTTTTCGTACAATGATATCATAAAATCTCGAGAAGTTTCTTCCAAAACTTAGAAAAATTTTTCAATGTTTAAAACTTAGAAAAATTTTTCAAATTTTTAAAAACTTACTTGCAATAAGCAAAATATTTTTTCTTTTGTACACTTTTATACTCATTATACATTAAATTTATTTTTCTATTTTTAATTCTTTATTTATTTTCTGGCTTCTTTAACATTACCCTCAATCCATGGATCGGGTCAAATAAATTTTATATACATTTCGTACAGAACATTACCTGGATGCGTGCCACATTTGGCCCAGACGTGAATGGTAATGTCACATGTATGGTTTTTTAGATTTAGGGCTATTTCTACTGTCCATTATTGTTAAATCTGTGTAGTGTTATACGAAACTTCTTGAATTCCATTCGTAAAGCAAGCTTTTTGGTGTTTACTCCAATTCTACATTTTAAAACTTTCTCAAGTTCCTCTTCTCCTTGATACCACAACTGTCGAAATAGTTGCCCTCATTTTGTTTCACGCAAAAGCTTGTTTATTCGGCCGTGTACTATGAGAGTCGAGAAACAATGTATCGATATGTTATTATACCGAACATTCTAAAGCAAACGGAAATGAAATAAAATTGAAATAGGAAAGAAATTAATTCAAGTAACCAATAATTAATATTTAAGTAAATGAAATCTATGATCTATATTGGGGGAGTAAATTTTATTACTATCGTTTTAAGGAAAAAATTTTTCATAATAAAAAAATAATATGTACATGTACATATAAAAATTGGATTTGGAGTTGGATTAGAATTTTTAATACTTAGAAGATAACAAAGCACCTCGCCTAAAATGTCTTTTTGACGAATTTTTGATGATGGAAGAAAAAGGCAAAGAACGATTAATATTCGAGGAAGTTATTAAACATATCTTTAAATATTAAATAACAAAAATTTCAGTCGACGACCCACGGAGCAAATCGATGGCAGACATATTGAATTTGAGGGCTTTTATGATACGTAATAGAGTTTATGCAAATTTGAAGGTACCAAAAGTTTTAATCTACATATTCGTAATTATAGAAAAAGAAAAAAATAGGCGATATAAAAAAATGCTCAATTTTCGGTGACCAGCGAACGTTTGTGGCAAAAGCTTCCAATTTTTCATAAGATTCAAACGAAAAAGTATAAAAATTTCTGGATTTATGCTTTATGTTGTTGAGGATAATAAAAGTTCGGAATATGTTATCGAAATATTTGCTGTTTCTTATTCCTCGAAAATTTTATACTAAAGCCTGTCTCTTTTGCTATAGCTATGAAAAAAAATTCGTACGCCATCCGTCCAGCTTCAAAACAGAAAATGTACAAATAGCAGCAGCAGCAATAGCGGCAGTATTTCAATTATGTCCTGTACTGAGGCTACATTAAGATACATTTATTTGTAAACATCTTTAAATCAACAAAAATATTTTCTAAAGACATTTCTTAGTGTATTCGAAAAGTTACAAGTCAGTAGGTAAGACATTGGGCTCAAAATTCCCAGTAGGAATTTATTTGATGCAGTTTCTCTTTTCGGAACGCCAAAGAAAACTTGAAATTTAGAAAAAAAATTTCATACCTTTCATAACTTCCCTCGTCATAACTTCGGAAGAATCTATTAATTCAACAGAGGAAATTGACTTTACTTCAAGCATACCAATAACGAAATTGAAAATAAGTGAGAAAAGAGAAGAAACTGTTTATGTAAGTGAGTTTTTTAAAATTCTCGTTAAAAACTGTTATTATTTGTCATTGTTTTTAAAGAAATGAATGATATGTAATTTACAAATTCGTAATGTTTTTATTTCTTAATTATTAGATTAAACGAAAAGAACAAACAACTTTTAACAGACTTCAATAAATTAAGAAAGAGGGTGTAAATATAAACAGATTTCCTTGTTTAACAAATAAAAAAAAACCCAAACGCCCGAGCAGGGACTTGAACCCTGGACCGTTGGATTAAAAGTCCAACGCTCTACCGACTGAGCTACCCGGGCACCAAAACAAAATGCAACAATTTCCTGTCAAGTTACATAGTTTTCATGAAACAATGAATTTTTTTGCACATATTTTTTAAATTTGTACAAACTTTTATAAAAAATATTGATTCATCATTAAATGAAAAACTTGATATTTAAACTAATTTTTTGGATGTTGTTACTTATGTTCGCCTGAATGCATATTAAAAATAATACATACGTAGCCACAAACGAGGACTGAGAGTGTTGCAGTTTTTCTATACGACCTTTGTCAAAGTAAAGTTAGTCAACACATTTCAATAAATTCTAGAATTGCCAGACTCAGAACTTCGTAAATTGTAATAAACTTGTTATTAAAGTAATTTTTATTTCAACTTTTGAGTATTATTTGAAACTCCGAATTCGAACAATTTTAGCTTTAAAAATATAACAACAATTTTTATCTGGAAACAGATAATAGGACTGAAATTAATACAAATATTGTATGTAAGTTAGGCGAACTGCCAAAACTCAACTAAACCTCACCAATTTATTTTATAATTTTGTTTTAACTTTCACAGAAAAATATGGAGACATTAATACTTGATTTCATAATTTTCGATTTTGCCTGTTTTTTTTTTTTTGATGTAGAAAAAAAAAAGTTTTTTCATTACTATTAAATTTATTTTGCTTCGCTGTCAAAATTTTTTTTTTTTTTTGCTTATATTCTAAATTTTGTTCGTGTGCTTTATTTTGTTTTGTTCGTCTCGTTAATTGTTGTAATGTTTTATAAATTTTCTGTAAAACTAACTAAATTCCGGTATAAATTATTAAGAAGTCCGTAAATTTTATGTCAGAAACATTTAAAAGAGAAATTAAAACTTAAAAACTGTAAAACTTAAGAGAAAAAGAATAATTTAAGAAAGTCAATGAGCTATACTCCACCGCATCAGGAATATTGTGAATGTGATGAAGTCAAATGTGATCCAGATAAAGATACACATGAGTCGGAAAGTGGGTCGGACGATGGAGAGAGCAGCAACGAAGATGACAAGGCGAGAAAAAAGGCGGCTGCCGCCAAGAATGCCTTGTCCTCGGAATACTCCCTTACCAGCACAATGTTAATGGAGATTCTTCTAACGCACTGTCGTTGCATTAATTGTCCTCTAAAGAATATGTGTAAGTTTGCATTACAGCTTATTTATCGTCTAAAAGAAGAAACAAAAAGAAAACCCGACCAATAAATATATTTCGTTTAAATATTTTATCAGTTAGTTGTACTTGTTTAGTTCGCAAATAAATTTGCATTAATGAACTTAGGAGAGGGTAGCAGTGGCTTTTGCTAACTTTTTTTTTTCTTCCATTTTTAATCTACTTTTTTCGTTTTATTCCATTTAGTTCCAGAAATGCTTTTGACTAAAGCAGACAATTTAAAAGAAGCGAAAGTTTTTTACATTAATCCCTCATTCGGTGCCAGTAGTAAAAGTGAATTTGATTTTAATGAACGTTTCGAATTTAAAGGTACTCAAATTTTAAAACTTTTACTAATTTTAAATCAAAAAATTTTGCATTTAAAACCTTATATTATAGTAATATAATATTTTATCAGCATATGTATAAGCAAAAACTGTCAAGAAGCAAAGGAAAAAACGTTTGCTTGACCGCTCAATCATTGCCCATTTTGGAAAAATCATCTTGGGGGGTCAGGCGAAAAGTCATTTTCAAAATTATTTGTACTTTTACTGCACGTACATGGACAGTTTTGTAATAGCAGGGAAACTCGTAAGTATCAAATTATTTAAGATCATTTGAGACGCTTACCTTTATCAGCTGTATACTTACTTCGCAATATCGCTTAGAATAAATGTATATATAACGAGTAGGAGAAGTTAACGATCTGGCGGAACAGTCCTTAGTACGAATTGGAATGAAGTTTAAAAACAACCGGTGGAAGTTAAGCCTCCCAAAGGTACAGAATTTAAGAAAAAAATTTTTCAATGTCCATGACGTAGAAAAAATTTTCAATGTCCATGACTTAGAAAAAATTTTCAATGTCCATGACTTAGAAAAAATTTTCAATGTTCATGACATAGAAAAAATTTTCAAAAATTTTTATAAGGTAACAATATTTCAAGAGAATGTCTTCGAAAATATCAAATAAATCTAAGAAGAACATCGAGAACATCGTAAGCGGAAACTTTCGCAACACTTAAATTTGCTAAGTAAAATATCATATGACTCCGTATGTACAATTGTACATATTAACGAAAAAATAGTTAATTCTGTGTGCGGAATCATTACCGTGTCTGTACACATTACTTCGATAGGGATAAAAGTTAATGTCAGTCAAAACAAGGTTTTAAGTGTACGCCTACAAAAAGGAAAAATTAAATCTTAATTTGATTGTCTCTGTATTGCTTACAAGCCTATATAATGAAAAATCTATCGATGCGATCTTGTAAAATTATTATAATCTATATGATGACCGTAAGTTCTCCGCCTTTGTTCGCAGTTTTAAATGAGCTGCACCCTCATCTAATTTTTGCTCAGTCTCTTTAAATGGCGTTGTATGCATTCCCGCTCAATTGATGCTTCAATATTAATCATTCGATTTTATAGATATACATATATATATATGTACAATATGGCCGGATAGGTCGTATTTTATTTCTATAAGAAAAGCCAAAAAAGCAATGTAAGCTATTTATCGTTTCTTTATCACATTGGTGGAAGAGACTTTTTTTTTAAGGATTATTATAAATAAAATTTTTTGCTACAACGATTCGATGTTTGAATAAATCAGTTTTAAGAGTAGGAGACACAATTCGGAACAGAATATTAATATCTTTTAATTTTTCTGCGTGTCAATTACGATAGTTGAAATGTGTATTTAAACACACTAGAATAATTTTATCAACCATTCATTAGACTTCAGTACGCTTGACATCTTAGAGCCACTGTTATCCTTCATTTGACGAAAAAATCAATGCATACATATGTTCCTTGATGCTCTTAAAGGCGATAAATAGCAATGTAACCTAGTTTTCTATAATACGGACAAATAAAACCTAAAGGGATGACAACGATATATACCAATATGCCAATAGAAGCGAAAAACACTTACAACTGTGGCAACAAAATAACATCTGCGTTTTAAGCCAAAATGGAAAAAACAGAAAAAGACAAGCACAATATATATACGTTTACAACGAGAATCGAGACGGCTCATACATACGCATATGGAGTAAATATATTTAGAGAAGACAGTGCATAGAAAACGAAAAATGTTTTTCTTTTCATTAAATATTTAAAAGCAAAAAAAAAATCACAGCAGAATCAACTAACAAACCTATATAAACTTGAAAAGATAAAAATCAAAATGGTTGGAACCGCAGATGAATTAAATTACACGAAATATCAACAAATGAGTAGCGAGATTGTAGAGTGTGGTAAATATATTGCACAAACCCCCCTTCCCCACCCGGCCATGTTTCTTCTCCTTTGAACAAATGAATTATGCAAAAAACAGATAGATAACGTGATGTTGAAAACTATCCTAAAAAACAATAGAAATAAAAATTAATGCCTATGGTTAGGAGGAAGCCATCAATGATGTAATGGTTTGAAAAAAAATGCTTTGTTTTAGTAATATGTACAATGTACCATTTCTTCGTTTACTACCTTCGTTTAATTGTGTATAATTATTCATATTTTGCAGATGACCCGAGCTTTACGGATATGGTGGCCCAAGCAGAATATGCTATCGAACATGGTGTAATGCCCGAACGTATATACCAAGGCAGCAGTGGTTCTTATTTTGTTAAAAATAGAAATGGGGTAAATATAAAAAGCCTTCAAACACACAAATAGATTTATTTCTTTAAGCTTTGCAAATCTTCGATTCTTTCATTCGTTTATAAATCATTTTTAGCTTGTCTTAAGTTGCAACCCAGTAAAAAATCCCTATGCAATCTAGCAATATCTATGCAATCTAGTTGAGCAAGGTTGACTATTAAATACCCCATACCTCGAATAATTTGTGTAGCTCATTTTCCGTTAAAGATTAAAACTTGTTGCCTTCAAGAAAAAGAAGCAGAAGAAGTATTCGAAAAATAAATAAAAGTTATCCTCATTTATCTCAGGAAATTTATAAGTCAAAATGTGCCGCTCCGGACAAATTGTCTTTCATTAGAAAAGTACTGAAAATTAGGCTCAGCCGTCGCAGAAAGGCTTATTTTTTGTAAGAATGTTTTTATGAGAGAAAGAGAGAGAGAGAGAAAGTTCAAAAGAAGCGATTCAAGAAATTTTATAATTTTCTTTCTAAATCCTTTTAGTGCTTTTGCATTATGGTTCACTCTTCTTTTTATAAAACTAATGTGATAAGTTTTACAATTTTTTTAAATTAGTTTTGTTCGGTAAAATTTTTATAATAACATTTCGAAATCTTGGATTTCGATTTACAAAATTTCCAGAAAAAAGTTAGTAATTAAAATAAGGGAGTTCTCTTTCAAAAAAAATATGCAAAAATTTTTCAAATTTCAAGTTTTTGCCTATAGGCCTCCCAGAATAATTAAATAATGATCACGTATGGGGAAATTTAACAGTTGAGTTTAAATTTGTTAAATTATTGGTTGTTGATCGCACATATAAAGTAACATATGTACATGCAATTATAGTTCTAGTGTAGGGAGTTATTTGTGGATGGAAAAATAATTTGAATTATTTTAGAAAACTTTAGCGGTTTTTAAACCGAAAGACGAAGAGCCTTACGGTCGTTTAAATCCCAAATGGACTAAGTTCCTTCACAAAGTGTGTTGTCCTTGCTGTTTTGGACGTGCATGTCTAATACCAAATCAAGGGTAAATAAAATATTAATTGGTGCAAACATTAAAAAAACTGATCTCCTAAAAATTTCCCTCTATTATCATCTTTAGGTATCTGTCTGAAGCCGGCGCCAGTTTGGTCGATAACAAACTGAATTTGAATATAGTGCCAAAGACGCGTGTAGTTAAATTGGTGGCAGAAACATTTCATTATGCACGTATTGATAGACAAAAGGCAAAGCTGAAGAAACATATAAAACATCATTACCCATCTGCAAAATTTAATCGTATGAGTTTACCCTTGAAAGTTAGTATTGCAAAAAAAAAAAGAAAAAAAAAGGATATTAATTATGAAAAACGTTGAAATGACTTGCAGACTGGCTCCTTCCAGTTGTTTGTAGAAGGCTATAAAGATGCTGATTATTGGCTACGGCGGTTTGAGCAAGAGCCCTTGTCACCGGGTCTGGATAGAGCATTTCAGCAGCAGTTCGAGCGTCTAGTAGTGCTTGATTATATCATTCGCAATACTGATCGCGGTAACGATAATTGGCTAATAAAATATGAACAGCCCACCATAGTACAGCAGGTAACTACCGAAGCTGAATTGATCAGTATACCCACCACCACTGTGAGTACGTCAATTGGGGATGGAAGAAGTGTACACACGTCATCAGAAAAGCAGGAAGGTAGAGTATCTGAACCGACTGACTGGAGTGTTGTTGATTCAGCAACAATTAGATTAGCCGCCATAGACAATGGCTTGGCATTTCCCTTTAAGCATCCAGATTCATGGCGAGCTTACCCATATCACTGGGCTTGGTTGCCGCAAGCAAAAGTGCCATTTAGTGAAGAAACCAAAGAACATGTACTCCCTAAATTAGGAGATATGAATTACGTCGAAGAGATTTGCACGGATTTATTTCATTTGTTTCAGCAAGACCGAGGTTTTGATAAACGTTTGTTTGAACGTCAAATGGCTGTGATGCGCGGGCAAATCTTAAATTTGACACAAGCCCTCAAGGACGGTAAATCCCCGGTACAATTAGTGCAAATGCCAGCCGTTGTGGTAGAAAGGTATGGAGAAAAATATGCAACATCATTGAAATAATTTTATCATTTACTTATAGGTCTCATGGTCACCGAACGAGATGGTCATTTACACAGCGCTTCCAAAATAAAAGTCCCTTTTTCTCTTGGTGCTAACAAGAATCATTTATTTATCCAAAATCAAACACGTCTGCGCGTCATCTCGTTTTAAGTTTGTTTCCTTCGCATTATTGTAACTTTCTAATTCTATTGTGTAAAAATGGGAAAAAGTTGATTGAACAAGTCGTGTGTAATTCTAAAGTTTTATTAAACGTGTGCACATTCGATGATGGTTATTTTTTGTCCTTGGTGTCCTTGCGTTTCATTGACTTCGTGATTAATAGTCAACGAACATATGGTTAGTTTTTTTTTTTGGTGATATTTATTATGGAGTTATTAGAAAATAAAAAAAAAATATATTTTGTTAAAAAATTTTATTTAAAGAGATACATCAACTTATACATCTCAAGTTCTATATGATTAATATCTATATTTTGATATCTGCCATTCCATATATTTTGTTAACATTTTTGTTTGCTAATTTAATCATCTCTTACAATACACAAATTTTAAATTGTGTCTGAAAAACTTTATTTTCATTTTATACGAAATGTAAAATGGAAAAAAGAGTTAATCTAATATTTCCACAACTTAATATTAAATGGTGTTCAGACCCTCCATTCTCTCTTCTTTCAATAATATTTAATCAAACCGTTAGATTGCATAAAAACCAAAATAATCGATTTCATGCCTGTATTCAACAACAATCTCGACATATTTAATAGAAAAACTGAAATAATATTCTTTAAATCTGTAAAAATTTGTCCATTATTCAATGATATAAATTACTCATGCCGTTGTTAGGCGAAAACATAAACCTACAGAAATATTATAATTGTATAAAAAAAAACGAATAAAAAATAAAGGAAAATCATAAAATTAAGTGTTTTCATATCATTATTCTCGGGTTTAGAGGATTGTTATTAAGTTCCATAGTTAGTTCATTGAGCGAATTTACGTTTCACTTAAAAGGTCTTTCAATATCGAAAAAGGAAATCTGAATATGTTAAACATATTCAAGGATATTTCGATAAGAATGATTAATTATGCGCCGAATATCTCTCAAAAAGAAACAAAAAACTCCATGTAGAAGCGAATCTAATCGAAAGGTTGAAGAACTCCAATGGTAATAAATGAATTTACAAAATATAACTAAATCATATGTGCCTCTTGATATAGAAAGGTATTCCAAGGTAGAAATATTTAGCAATAGTTAAGTAATTAAGTAAGTTTGTAAGTATGTGAGTTGTACAAACTAGAAGAGTAAAGGGAATAAAATTAACTACAAACCAGGTGTGAATGACACACACACTAGTGAATTATTTATTTTACAATTAGGTGAGAGATTGTCAGATTTTTTATGGGTAGAGAATGAAGTGTTTTTGCGTAAATTTTTATTTATTCCTTAGCTTTGCGGTAATTTAACCATTTACTTATATAAATTATTTATGTAGAAAAATGACGACCTACACGTTAAACAACGAATTTGTTTTTGCTTTGATTTAACTTTTCACAGCTTTTTCTTCGTTTGGTTTTTGTCGTACTACTACGTCCATATGATTTCCAAAAACTCTTTATATACGAATGCAAAAAGGAAAATACGTGTTTGTTCACGTCCAAAAGTGAAACAAGGTATGACATATGCTAGAATTGTAATCGCTTTGAGGATTGCCAACTTTGGAAGGTGACAAAAAGAATTAGAATTAGAATACATGGATAAGAGAGCGGATAAAAAAGAAATAAGTTCGATAATTCATAATAATATAAATGACATAATTTCAAAACTCAACAGAACGATGAAGACATATAATAGAGCGGAAGGCACACGAAATAGGCTTAGAAAAATTTAAATAAACTCACATCACACACTCGCTTTAGCACAAATCTTTCATACCGTCAATTTGGAATCGCAATAAAAATTTCCTAATTATTTTCTGCGACTGCGTGTCGGCCGAACTTGATCATTCTTGTAAAGATTTTTTTAGACAATTCTTGAAAATGTTTATTTCAAATCGTAGAGTAATATGTGTGTTTATAAACAAACAAGTGTCTTGTTCGTTTCTTAGCTGGAAATGCCTTTGCTTTTTAAATCATTTTATTAACGGGAATGTTTTACAATAATTTGTGATTTGAAAGTAATAACAAAAGCATATATGTAAAAATTAACTACAAACAAAAATAATGAAATTTAAAAAAAGGAGTAAAAAGATAAAAAAATACTAATTCGAATTATTTTCTTTATCCTTATTATTGTTATTGTTGGCTGACAAAATTCGTCTCTCGACTGGTTCAAAAAGCCGATGATTTTGCGCCTTTATGTAAGCTTCTCGCTTTATTTGTGCTAGTTGGATATCATAATCACGTTTCAAACGATCGTATTCTTTAAGCATATGAGCTTCTTTGTCTTCAGAATAGCGCTAAAAAGAAATGAAACCTTTCAGTAAAAATTTGTGAATTATTTTGCATTTTGCTATATTTTCCAATCACCTTATAATTGCGTGCTATTTTCTCTGCTGAGCGGTGTTTGCTCTTCCAACTCTCAATTATAGCTTCATGAGCTTCTTGCAGTTCCTTAAATTTATTTTTCCACTCCTGCTCTACGTCATCGACAACTTTACGTTGTTCTTCCCATTGTTTCATGACTGCCTTCATTGATTGGCGTTCTGCTTCAATCTGTGCTTGACGTTCCACCGACTCCTTGAGCAAATCTTTGATTTTCTGTTTTTTTACATGCAATTCCTCGCGTAGCTCTTGCAAAAGAATACTTTGTTTTTCTAAAAATTTATTGCATTCGTCAGTCTTATGTTTAAGAATTTCATTCATTTCTTTTCTCTCCGCCAATGTAGTTTCCTTAAGTAAATCCACCTCAAGTTTTCGTTGTTGCAATTCAGCATTTGTATATTGATACTCTCTCTGTAAGTTTTGATTTTGTTCTAAAGTTTGTTGAATTTTAATTTGAAATTTCTTCAATCTTTCTACGAAAATTTGAGCCATTTCTTCACGCAATTGAGCTTCAATTCTCTTAATTGCGCTACGTTCCAGCTCCGGTGAAGTAATGACGCTTTTATCGCTGAACTGACGTTGCGAATCATTAGAATGTGATGGGGGCGATGGTTCCGAAGAACTGCTTTGACTTTTTATATATTCTTCGAATTGCGTAGCTTTAGTTTTCAATTCTTTAATAAGTATTTCTTGATGTTTGCTTAATTTTAACTGTTCGTTAAGTTCTGTGATGTGAGTTTTAGAGGCTTCTACTTCTTGTGCGAGATCATCGATCTCTTTCTTCGATATTGCATTGATATTATTTAATTTAATATTTTGGATTTCGAACTTTGTTAGTTCAGCTTTGTAATCAACACATTTGGCACATTCATTGAAGTCTTCTTTCTGAGATTTTATTCTTTCAGCATGGATTTTCTCCATTTTGTTTCTCAACGTTGATAGTTCACGTTCATGACATAGTTTTTCTGTTTCCAGTATTTTGGCCAATTCCGACGTTTTAACTTCCATCAAATGAAGGGACCTTTGTAGGTTGGCTACTTTTTCTTTGGCCTCTTGTAGTTCTTTCGCTTGATCGGTTTTTAGGGCTTTCTGGAGCTCATAGTTTAAAGCTTCCTTGTCATTTGATATTTCTACGTATAAATTTTTCAAACGATCGCGCTCGGACTGAGCATCTTTTAAAAGTAATTTGTGCTTTTCCAACTCCATATACATATTGTCACTCGTCGAACTTTGTTGAAGAATTTTATTTTCGTTAAGCAACTGTTCGCAGTTTCTTTTAAGACTCTCATGTTCTTGTTTTAGTTCTTCCAGATCAACTTGCACATTTTTTAATGAAACATCCAAACGTTTATGCTCCATTTCTTGCTGAGCTTTCTCTTGATCTAAGAAGTCTTTTTCTATTTTTAAGGCTTCGTATTGCGTTTGTAAATTTTGCAAATCTTTCTTAAAACATTCCTTTTGATTATCTTGTTTTTGGTTTCTCAACATCTCGTACTCTTCCTGTAATATTTTCAAGCGATTTTCCGAACGTATATTTTCTTCTTTTAATGTGTTGATCTGTACTAAGTTCTCATTTTCTTCTTGCTTCAAGTTCTTTATCTCGATCTGTTTCTCTTGCACAGTCTGCTGTAGTTTGCGTACTTCATCACGTTTTGCCTTTAAGTTAGCCAAAGCCCGATAAAGTTCCTCTTTCAGATTACCAATACGTTCGACTGTGTTGAGAGGTGTACTGCCTACCAAAAGTTCCTTAGCCTGACTAAGGGGCCGAGGAGAATCTTCCTGATTGTGCTGATGGAGTAAACTGTCCATAACATCAAGCTCAGCTGTTGTAACATCTAATCGTTCTTTTAACCCGTTTATAGTTCTTTCCATACCTACTATTTGCTCTTCCAAACTAGTAACCAATTTTTTAAGATTAATATTTTCCTGATAATAATCAGGTCTAGCGAGAATACCTTCATATCGCTTTTGAGCCGCATCCAAAGCCTTGCTTAAATCGTTGATTTTGCTAGCCTTATCACAAAGCATTATGTCATGGCTGTTTTGCAAAGCCTGATAACGTGTATTCATGTTCTCTAACTCATTTGTCTTTTTATCAAGCTTATCAGCCATTTGCTCCATTTTCTGCTTGTGTAGCTCTAGTTCAGCTCTATGGCGTTCTTCAATTTGTTTACGCTTTAATTCAGCATTGCGTTCATTATGTTTGTTTAAATCCTTTTCGACCATATCATATTTGCACTGAACATCAGCCAACAATGTCTGGCACGTTTCTAACTTTCCCAACAAAGAGTTGTTTTCGGCCTCCAAAGCTTTACGCTCTCCACGTATTTTGTTAATAGTGTTCTCAAGATTCGAACATTTTTCTTTACTTTCTACCAACAGCTCATGCGTATTATTTTTAGTAGCCAAGGTGCGATCTAATTCTGCCTCGGTAACTGTTAAACGTTTTTTTAGTTCGTCACCTTTTTTATATTCATCATGTAATAACTTCTGGCAATGTTCAAATTCCCTTGACCGCGATTCTAATGATACTGTTAAACGATGAATCTCTGCTTCGCAAGCGGTATGATCTTGAGTTTTCAATAACAATTGTTGATGTTCAAGAACATTATGAATGTTCACCGGACTATCAATTATGTTTTGAAAGTTTGTTGTCGAATCTATTGTGCTTTCATCGTCTTCCAAATCATCGAAAGCATTTTGCAGTAAGTTGCCCAACTAGAAAAAAATGATGTCACAATTAAGTGATCTACAATTATTTTTATGCTTACTTCTTCATGGCGTCTCTTCTGATCTTCCAAAGCCTCTTCTTCGGCAGCACGCTCCAAACTTGTATTGACCTGTATAGTTCCTCCACCTTGAAATATACTTAAGCCGTTTGTACTCATTGCAAATGCTAATAATTTTATTTTAAATTTTTCTGACTTTAAACTAATAAATTCAAAAATTTATTTAAACTTTTTTGCATAAGCGCATCATTTTTCCCTTTGTACATTAATTTAATCAAAATTTGTAACGCTTCTTCTTATTTGTAATATTAATATTCACAATAAGCAACAATTTTAACCATATGATATTATTGATATGCTAAGAATAATGCCAAATTTTCCCCAAAAATACACTTTTGAAGGAAAAGAAATTAGTTTCTAATTATTATTATTATTATTAATGTGGTGTTATTTAAGGTTTGAAATTACTTTTCAAAGTTTACGAAAGTTTTCATAAAGAATTCTTTGTTATTTTGAATCCTCGCATGCAGCATCTAAGGCGTTACGTTGCTGGAAGCCGCAATCTATGTAAACATTTCTCTGACCAATTCATCTAATTTCGTCACTCGGCAAACGATTTCCAGAAAAAGAAGAAGAGATTTATTTCGTCTTCAACATGTATATTATGAAATTTGTTGCACATAGGAGACAATTATTCTAAATTAAATTAATCTATTTTTGCGAATACAAATATACTTGTCCTCCAACTTCAATCTTGATCATGTTTGTTGCACATCGAGAGTGGAAAAATGAATAAATCGAGAATATTACCTAATTTCTATATAAGTGTATGTGAAATACAATAAGAAAAATGCTATTTTCGCTACAATATAAAATTTTTTTTTTTTTTTGTAAAAGTAGGGATAGCTCCAGTATTTTGATTAATTTTTGACTAATTGGTTGTGTGATTGTCTTCTTGACCGTTCAAGAAGAAAGTGCAATACACCATTTTAAGATTTAATAAAAATGTAAAATTGCAAAGCCAGAATATAAGCATTTTACACGCTCGTCTACATACATCTTACAATGAAAAAACTAATCTCGGCAGTGAGATTTTTTTAAAAAATATTTAACACATACAGCAAATATACACAAGTATTTCGAATATGGCTATTTTACTATAGCATAGCATATTCGTGCCGCGCAAACAAGTCAACACTCAAACTAGTTTGAGTTATTTCACTGCCTTGTTCTCATATCGTTGGTTTGTTTACTTTCTGTATCATAATCTCAACGGTGAGATTTTGAATCAATATTCAATACAGAAATGCATCAATACAAAGTTAAAGAGACCGTTTACATATTCCATACATAAATACATACATACATAAATCACTAATGGAATTTTTTCTTCTGGATTTCTAAGAGCATTAAGAGGCGTTACAAACATCGGATTAAAACAATTTACTCCAATAGAATAAGCAATTTTTTTGAGAATTTCGTTCTATTAAACGAAGAAATTAAAAGCAAAATTGTCTGCAGTATACCATAAAAACAATCGAGGAATTGTGTTAATGACAAGACGAGGATTCCTATTACTTCAAAAATGCACGGAAGTGCTTGCGGGCGTGCTAAACGACTGTTTCATCCGAAATTTTCATACAAAATTGTAGAATAATCCTCTGCTCTCTCTTTGACGCTGTACCATTTTTTCTACTTAATTCGTATATGTCAGCGTCAGATAGGCATTTCTCTAAAAGTTGTAAGTTAGGGTCGCTTGCTTATTGTGGCTAGGGAATGTAAATGATTTAAAACTTCCTGTTTTATGGTCCATCTCTAGCACTTGGACGATGCTACGACTGCTGACATGAGTACAAGTTAGAAAAATTTGGCTTCATTGTGCTCATTGGAAAATTAGAAAAATTTGCCCTCATTCTGACATGCCGGTCAAAATGCGATCATTTTTGTGATTTTATCGACATTTTCTTTCGATACATACTTAGGTGGGTGCATTTTCACTATCAAACCTGAACGGAATCGAAGAAACCAAAATCGCACGTAATTAACTGTTACAGCATCGGGACCATAAACACCGTTCATAATTTTAGCCGCCTGTTTGCATTTTCGCCTTCAACAACGAAAAACTATAAAATGTACCCAATTTTCTCTTTCTTGATTTCCATCACAACTGAACGGATCAAACAAAAACCAGCACAAGAATTTATTTAGTACCAAATGTCATCTTTCCACAATTCTGAAAATGTTTCATCGATGCTTTATGGGATATGGGTCAGTACAGCCATCTGCGGAAATAATAATGGATTTCCTTTTCGCTAACCTATATATATAAACTATTGTGTTCAAGTATGCATATGCAATAAGCATTCTCCCACCTCTCGCACAATATGAATTGCGGTTGTGGTTCTTGATTTGAAAAAAATAAAAAAAAAAAGACTACAATCGTTGAATATTTATTTTAATTAAAAAAATTTCTTTTTCTTTAAGTTTTCTATATGCCCGGGCCACAAGGAGAAGTGGGAGCGCTCGCAATAATAAAAAGGCAGCATGCGCGGTCGCTCTCCCCGCATAACTGCCCGTATCAATACCCTAGTCCGTCTCAGTATCGTCATCCATCCGGCCCTGGTATGTCCGGTCCTCGTCCGTCCGGTCAGCGTCCGTCGCCTACAATTAATTATAATTTTTATAATTAATGGATTAATGGTATAAAATTGTCCAATTTTTGTTGAATTCCTTTAATTTTTAAGTTTCATTTATATGTAAACACAATACAATGAATATGTAAACCGAAGTTTTATCATACATTTCAATAAACGATTGGAAGCACTTTAATTTTTAATAAATAAAGAAAAAAAAACAACTTGCTGTGCATACATTTTTTGAAGATCGCTTTGATTAACTAAGTCTTAATATTTTTTGTTCAGAATAGATTTTATAGTTCGTTTAGTCTAGCATTCGATATCGGCCTTTAATATGAAATAAGCTCTAAAATCTAGATTTTATTAAAAAAAAGAAAATAAAAATTGTCGATTCTTAACAAAAACATTCTTCACATCTTGTTCTTATCGCATTGTCTGCAGATGTGACCAGAAAAAAGGCATTATCCTTGGACACATGAACAATTTTTGTTGAGTGTGAAAGGGAAGATTTCATAATTGAGATCAATTTTTAGATGAGGATCAAACTGTTTTTTTTTATATAAATTTGATATATATTTCTGAAATTATAAAAGGAGAGAAATTTGTAATTTAAAAAGAGTGCCTTTAATTCCTTTCATACGGAAAAAAGAAGAGTATAAATTTCCTGAAAATGTTTTTAGCAAACTGTATTAATTTGGAATTTTTACACGATTTAAAGATTGAAGAAAAAATAAATGTCTTAATGTGTTAGGAATAGTCGTTATGCCGCTAAAATAAAGAATATAAATAAAGCCAAATCAAGTAATGATTAAAACACGTACTAAAAGGGATTTTATTCATATAAATTTATTTTTTACACCTAAATTATTTGTCGAACATATATATATGTATATGTATATACTTATAATAAGGATATAGTGCAGAGTTGGTGTCCTTTCCTGTTATTGGAAAAACGTAATAAGAACATCTTTAAAGTCAAATAATTTTGGTATGAAATACTCGATGCTCTATGATCTGGTGGTAAATTTTGACATACTTTTTATGTAAGTAAACATGAATAGTGACCGAGTAAAGAACCTTTCTGACCATAAAATTTTAATGCTATTTTGAATGTTAAAAAATTAAATGTATAAAAATTTTTTTTCTTTGTTTTTCTTTTTTTTAAATGAACGGAAGCTGTTAAAATTTCTTTCAAAAACTGAGACCTATTGATTATTTCCAATTGTTTTTCTTCATCAACTTTTCTAATTTCATTCTTTCAAATACCTTTTATATATACAAAACATTTTATTAATTTGAAGAGTTCCATAAGAGGGTAGACGACACTAGGTTACATTAAGATGAGATTTTTCCTTCATTCATTCTTTCGTTTGTGAAAGCAATCAAAAATTCAACTGAAATGAAATGAATTTTTTGGCTTTTCTTAATGCCACAAGAGGGTTTTTCGACCCACGTCCCAGAGAAAAACGCGTAGGAATGTAATACTTTTTTTAATTTTTTGTTTTCATTACAAAAGGAAAATATGTTGTACGTATTTCATTACTAAAAAAATACGTACGAAATTTCATTACAAAACAAACTTTCTTGTATATGTTTTATCACACAAAAAATATAATCTTTTTTGTGTTATTCGGTTCATTTAGATTACGGTGCAACCCGGTAGGTCGCTTGAGAACCAAAGAGTAGAAAATTGGTAAATAGTGAAATTCGAACTGCTTTTCCATGCCAACAGAAGAGAGACTTGACAGCTGCTAGCAAAATTATTGATGCCACCATACTGGCCAGCTGAGTTTAGATCTAAAGAGAAAAGAGAACGTCAAATTTGAGCTCGTCTTTCTTCCCCTCATGGCAAAAAGGATTCAGTGACGGTTCGTTATTGACAGCAGCGCGTAATCAATTAATTTTGGTCACCGCCCCAACATCTTCTTATAAAACAAACAAAAATCCCTATACTTTTAGATTTTATCGAAACTAAATATTTACGAGGCGTAGACTACGATTCCTATTTTTTGATAGATGTTCAACTGCTTTCTTCTCCTGTTGATTGAATGTAGCAGATCAAGCGAACCGTTAACAGCGAGTGTGTAATCGAACATAGATGATAATAAACTCTTGTTAAGGATTTGTTAGAACTAGCAAAGTATAAAAATCTAGGAGCTGCTAAATACAACGATATCATCCCTGGGGACCCAAGTGTTGCATTGTTTGATAGGCGAAAATTTTAATTTCATAGTTGTATCGTATAATACCATAGGTAAAGATGTTGAATTTTTAGTACTGTACATTGGAATTACCTGTGTCTTGGTTGAAGGGCACATTATCAAAAATGGAAAAAAAGTTCAAAAGCTATGAAAATGTTGAAAGCTAATCATCGCCTAATATTATCAGGAACACCTATACAAAATAACATATTAGAAACCGATATTAAAAATGTTTCTTTCTTCTTCTTTTTTTCCGCTGCTGGTTAATATTTATTTAATTTAATTGCTGTTATTAAAAATAAACTTCTATATTTTTTTGCTCTATAAATATTATATTTTTGTAATGTATGCCGGGTTATTTATACTTTATGTTCTCGTTAATCAATGCTGTAGAAAAAAAGTAATCGATCTGTGCATTTTACATACAGTAATCAATCGTTTTATAACCAATATAATATATCATATTTTAAATTACTTGTTATTTGATTCGACAAATATGCGTTATTCGGTCTCTCTTCTAGTAAGCTTTGGGAACCCATTTTGCTTAGAACTAAAATAATTTTTCCCATTGGCACATACAAACGAAAGTTGCAAAAATCTATAGCTTTAGACATTACGTTGTGTGTTACGTTTAACGTGGGTCTCGCTTTGATGCATAACCTCACGGTGCCCGATGACACACGGAACGGATAGACGCCAGTTCACGCCTCCAGGCTTTGGAACAATCCCCACAAGGGGGGCTCCTCAACTCCTGGAGTACCAGAATAAACACCCATGTGTACAGACCATTGTTTCCCTCTGGTCAGAGGGCTAATCCAACTCATTATTCCAACAACCAGCCACGAAACTCCCCGAAGGGCCGTTCCCAGCGATCAGGCAGTAAGGCATTCTCTAAGTTTGTAGCCGTAGCCTACAAACAAAAAGGTTGCCTCTGACAATCCGCACAAAGTATTGATCTAACACCTAGTATTGTACACGTACTAAAACACCAGTGCAAAAGTGTCGCCGATCCTTCCGTTGACCTCAATAGCAGATATAGACTGCCAGAGTACAATTTCATAAAATGATGCCTTATGAAGGGATCAAAACTAAAAGCTGCAATTTTCACATTTTATAATGGTATACGTTCTGGAGAATTTTTTAGCACTATACGTTCTGGAGCATTTTATAGCTACCCTGTTTAAATTGAAAAATTAAACGGGCATAAGGTTTGTCTGCTATATCGCTGATAGTATATCTGGTGGGTGTGATCTTAAAATTTAATACAACAAATAAATTTTATAGCGAAATAATAAACGATTTAGCAGTAATGGTGATTAGGCGATGATTATATAGCTGAAGAAATGCTATATCAAATATGTAGTCTGCAAATAAATGGGGAACAAGAGTTCCAAGAAAATTTTGATGAACAGGAGCAATATTGACCATCTGCAGCAAAAGTCTCGTCTAGGGGACCAAGAAATAGATGGTCCTTCAAATTGCAACGAATGGCACATTGAAGAAGGCCCATGTAATTCGAAAAATGCACGAAACAACCTTAACGACAATATACGGTTGAGAGAAATTGAGGAGCTTAAGGCAAAAATAGTAAGCCTGGAACTAGAAAATAGCATTCTCAAAAGACAATTGGGAGCGAAGGAGCACTCAAGCCCTCCAATAAACGGCAGCGAACATGCCGAAGTGTTTGCAAAATTAATTTGCCGCACTAAAGCTAAAGCCAAAACAAAAGGCCAAGTTTGCGAAGAAAAGCAAACAACTTGGCAAAGCAATTTGAAGAAGAAAATGATACAGAAATTTCAGTAACCTTAATGAATTATATAAAAGTTATCAATAAATTGTTGGAAAAATTCGACAATATTTGCCCAAGATATGGGAATATAAAAACCCATTATAATTATAAACCCACAACTTACAATAAAGAAACACTGATGGCATCATTTCAATTAGAAATTACTAAATCTCAAATTAAAGACCAAACTTCTGCATTGAGAAATTTAGATTATAACGTCTGAAGCGTACAGGTATCTGTCTATAATTGGGAGACGGATTTAATTACCGAGCTAGCGGTAGAGCCAAGAAAAGTAATTGTCCAAGTGAAACAATTGTCACAATTTGGAATGCTCCCATTACGATTGTTTATAGGGTACGCAATTAATTAATGTGTGCATTAGACAAAAATTGGATTGCAATTCGTGTCTAAATAACACGACACAAGAACCAAATGGTGAAAATATCCACTCATGGACATTAGCTATATGTACAGAGATACTTTCGACTATCCAACGGAAGAGGTAATTAAAATATTTCATTACGTATACGCAATCTGCAATGATTATATCGAAGAATATTATAACACCAGCAATATCAAAAAACTAATATTTAATGTAGCGGTGAAAAAAAATAAATTCTTTAATGAAAGTGGCACTTATTCAAGCCATAGAAGGAGATTGCTAGATTTCGTTATCTTCCTTATATTAACGAATAAAGACTTATTGATGATAAACACCCCAAATTGGTTCCCAAGTCTTCGTTATATGAAGGGTTAAATATAATTATATTATAAAGTTTTTTGTCTATACGAATTTTAAAATCATATGGTGATAGGCCTCCCGGGGAAGCAGCCATATAAAATAAACGCTAACGCGCCTAGTGCAATACCTCAGTGGTGGTGTGGAAAATTGCATATTCATGCCTTAATACATGACATATGGATAACTATGGAAAAGTGAACATGTCTTGGCATTTCTGAACTATCATAAAGTTAAGGTACCTATAAAGGGAGTACTAGTGAAAGTAGTGCTCAATCCAAATAATGGATCCTCGGAATGGTTTCCAAAACTTTTTATAGACCTCACTATGAAGCCTTGTTTGTTTTTCATATATTTTGGGTTGGTTTGTGGTGTATGGAGAAAGGCTAGATCAGAGGTAGAAGAAGCCGAAGGCGAACCTGGCCAAAAAGACGAAAGAGCGCCAGACAAAGCGGAAGAAGAGGACGAAGAAAAAGAAGTTATGTACAAGAGTGAAGACGAAAAATAATGTAATGTAAATTATATATTTAATATTAATATAGTTCAGATTATAAATAAAAAATGGAGGAGAGAGAAGAAGCCGCGGATAATTGAACTTCATATATACTTCACTTATACATATTTTTAAAAAGTCAATACAATATTATCCCTATAGTGTGCCAGCGGATAAATCACTACTAACGATATTCGTTTACATGCATCGAATTTTTGATAGATAAAAGGAGACAAAAGACGACAAAAGAGGTCATCACAAGGATGAAGTCAACCACAGTAAAATGGATCAATAGACAATTTCGGCAAAAATTTTAAATGATAAGTATTTGAAAAGCTGGCACAAATACTAGAACGTATGATAAATCAGAACATTTACAAAGAGATCGCAAACGACTATCGTTTGGCGTTTGGCCTAATGGGTAGTTGAGAGTTGATTGATTTGTTTATGTTATGGTTTACAAATATGGTTGTCTTTTATTATATGAAAAGAGAATTCTAAACAATAGCCAGAGAAATGGGCGATGAATCACATTTACCAGATACTACAGGCGGTAAATATATATAATAAACAGAATATAAATTTTAACAATTATCCACATACATTGCTCTAGGTAGACAAATTGTCGCCGAACAGTATGTAGAATTGCGCAATAAATATTGTTACGAAAATCACAAACTAATAAAACAACTACAACAATTTGATGGGGAGTAAATTCCTTTGAATGTGATACCTACCGCGGTCATAAAAAGACATATTTGCAGCTGGTAATAAAAGCAAAGATTGGCAAAGAATTACCGCGAAACCTGACATGAATGGAATTAGTGAAACTACGTACTTGCCAGGTACCGCAGAAAGAGACGCAGAATTTGTGATTTTCTATCATCAGATCATTTTGATTAACACAAACAGTCGATGAATAATAATTGAGAAGTTACTAAGTGTTGAAGAAAACAATTCTTTTGTAATAAATTGTAAAATAATTGAGATTATAAAATACTTGTTAATAAATAAAGGAAATTGTCAATAACCAAAATCTAAGCTTTTCGCGATCTAGAGATACGAACTGTATCATAAAGGAAACGTACAAAAGGCATTTTCGTAACAATATTTTCGTTTGCTACCGAACAAACGCCTTAATTATCGAAAATTGTCCATATTGTCACCGTTTAGGGCAGCTTTTTCCCAGTTAGTGCGTGATTGGAAATCGAACAATACTAATGCACATGACTTTTACGTTCTACGAGACCGTTCTAAACTTAAAAATATTGTATCAAAAAATCATATCCGCGGATCTTCCCGTCAACTCTTACGCCGGAATGTCTGATTCAGCTAAAATTAAACGTGAAACGTCGAGGAAATCCAAACAATTTCTCTTTAATCTGTTTACCTAAAAAAGAAGATTTTAAACGCAATTTAAAACTCGTACATCTTCGCAATAATGACCAAGTTTTCACAGAACCATTGTTGTCGGATGCTAATGAGAAAGAACGTAAAACATTGCGGGTGCAACATAAAAAGTTACTAAAGCGTTTGAGAGCTCGAAGGATCAGAGAGAAACGAAAAAACAGGTTTGAAAGTAATTAATACGACTACTACTATTATTAATTATCTTTGCTTTTGTATGCGTAGGAAACCAGCAATACTAAGGTATACGGTCTGCTGGAACAGCTGCAAATTTGTGCAGCACAGTTTAAAAAAATGTGCGAGTTATGCGTTTCTGAAGATGTTTCCACTTTATTTACGGTACGCAAGCAAGACTGCCGAGACGTTTTTGGTTATCTTACATCTGCGAATAGTGGATGGAATTGGGTACTTAACTGCACATGGGTTAAAGCACTTGCTTAAGTTTTGTCAACAGTTTCGTCTAAAAGAGCCAATGTGCTTAATACGTCCAACCAATAGTCGACATTATCGCTTTGCCACATTTAAAGTGAATTTAGATGTTTAACAATTGTTGCTTTCTCGTCAGCCTAAGTCAAAAATCAGCAAAAGTGTTTGGTTCACAGACCTGCTTGAAAACTAACAAACGGAAAACAATAAAAAGAAATTTTTATTTTTATTTATCCAAACGGAATTTTAAGCTTCTACATAAGGTTCAAGTGTTCGAGAGTTACTTACCATTAGACCGCCGTCAGAACAAATCATTACAAATCGTCAGAGAAAATTCGATGTTTTTTCTGACAGAACAGCAAAATACGAACACTAATTTCGATGGGAAAAATGTTCTTATTCGCGAGCAACTATTCTCATAGATTAATTGCCAATGTTATCGTTTTTCCTGTTGCAGAACAAATTTAGTTCGCAACAATACAAACAACAAAATAATTGTAAATTATTAGAAAAAATTGTTTTATCACAATGATAAATAGTAATCAACTAATAAGACACAGTTACTAAAATAAATAATTTATTGGCGAAATTACACTGAAGTATAATTGCTTTTACGAACTAGGCTTGCATTTGCAACTCCTCCGTATTGTTTGCCCCAGAGAGCAGATTCTGAAAATATTTCACCATGAGCCAACGTTTGCTCGTCTTTACATTGAAATGAGATCCAAAATTTAACATCCGCGTAATCTTCAAATAACATATCCACAAGAGCTTCAGCTTCTGTTTGACATGGTATTGTTTCTATGACCAAGGCATCAACACCGGCCTCTAAACAAGCTGCTAAGCGTATTCTATGCCAATCTGTAATATCTTTGGCAAACAAGTAATCCGCATAGGACGCAGTATATTCAGAACAATCATGCAAATGTGCACCCGTAAATAAAAGATAAACAAATGATTTTGTATTTGTATATGTTATATCCAAAGCAGCTCTCACACGATTCAGACGTAAACAAACGATTTTGTGTTTCTATATGTTATACCCCAAGCAGCTTTCACACTTATTCAGACGCTAATAGTTATAGTGACGGGAGAATCTATGATTTGTCCACGTTGTCTTCTTGGTCTGGTCGCTGTTCATTATTTTTCATATTATTTGTAAAGAAATTTAGTTTATTACTATGTGGAGTCGGAAAACGGCATATCTTTTTGACTTTTCTTGTGGTCGAAGGAGTTTTCGTTCGTTTTTCAAAACAGGATGGCTTTATCGTAACTGACTTTGACTTAGCCAGAGTCATGGTAAGGTCTTCGCTCTCATCATCGGTTAATTCAAAAGTTTGTAATCCATCGTCCTTCGTGAAAGTCGTAGACTTAACATCTTCCATTATTTCATAATGGTGACAGTGGAATCAAATATTTTAAATTGGATATCATAATCATCGTAATCATCATCTTCATCGTCATCGCAATACATTAAAGGCGGCATTTCATCGTCTTCATCAAGAACCTTGTCCAGTACAGCTTCAGCTCCAAATTCTTCGTTTTCTTGCTCATATTTTGGTTTGTTGTTTGTTTACTTCTGCTGGAATCTCTGATAAGGTTTCTGTAAAGGTTGTGCAGTGTCATCTTCCAGTGGATTTAAACTTAAATGTTCCATGTCAAAACCCTTCGTTTTCAAATAAGAACCAAAGCTTTCTTATTTTTCAGTTGGTATTTGCAACGATATCCCACCATGACTTTTAGAAATGTTTCCATTTTTAGGTTTAAGTTCACCATGAATCTCATTTTCCTTTATCACATTTACCAGCACATCAGCCTGCCAGTTTCTTCTTCAACTACCATTTTTTGACCCATCTGCATATTGATTGTATTTATTTCAAACACTTCAACAGTTTTAACAATTGCGGCCGCATCCGTACTAGTGTCCGTCATGGTTTCGTTTTCGGAAAATGATTGAATGACGGAAATATATTTTATTCCTTAGTAAAGAGTAGTGAGTTTGGCGACGAAGGACAAATGTATATTAATTTATTTTTACATATAAAATTTAAAATAATTTTACTAAACACAAAATATTTTCTGTTTTTGCCGGTTGTTATTTTCACGTTCAATATTGTGATAAAATTTACTCTAAATATAAAATTGATGAAATATAGAAATAAGTTTACTTCAAAAATGAATGAAAATTCTTTGAATTTAATATTTCAAATAGACCTTTTTGTCGTTTAGCTCTTTTGCGGCAACAAAATCAGCAAATAAGTGGAATGTAAAAGTAAATGGAGTGTAGTGTTCAAGTTGAAACGGTATTGCATTTGGAAGATGTGTCACCTAATATGAGTTCACCGGAAGAACGTTTCAAGAGGGTGAATTCCCTCGGCAGATATCCAAATTCGGTCGTATGTTTTATTCACCGGTTTTGGGGTTTGTGGATGGGGGAACCTAGCGTAAGTGAATTAATACATCAATTTGTAAAAATAATTTCTCAACATTTTTCGTACAGCCAAATCGTATTTGACATTCAGGTTTATAAAATAGATTCCTCTGAATATACTAAAATACCACCAAATTTTTTAAGTTTGAAGCACATAACACTAATTTTAAATTTTTAATAACCGGGTATCTAATCCTGGTTTCTTATTATAATTTACAAGCTCTAACTATTTGTATATATTACATAAATTTAAAATATTAAAGAATAATTATTATAGTAAATAATAAATAAATAATAAATTTTTCTTTAACTAATAGCATTTATTTACATTATTTGTATAATCGCGATTGCTGGCACAAAATTTATCAATATACATTTATACTTTTGTCTACAAGTAGTGAATGAAAGAGACATTTTTTCATCTTCTGTTTACATACACAAATAAATATTTTTTCGTTTTCAAACTTTTATATAACAAATACTCGTATGTCGATATTTTGGTTGATGCTGAAATTCTTAATGATAGACAAAAATGATTAAACATTTTAAAGTAAAATTGTTGTTTTAATAAACGAGCTTCTATGTTTTCCACGTTCTTTTGTACGAAGTTATAAGTTAGTTTGATAGATTTTGTTTTTTCAAAATACGAAATCTAAAAAAATTCGCTATTCCATACGTAACCCTATCCCATGTGTATATATATGATTCGTTTCGGTGATCAGAATTTGGTAGACATTAAACATTAAATCTATAAGTAACATGTACTTTTCAAACTTTAACATTTAAGATTTCATCTGTTATGTAACATATACGTGTAGATTTCATCGCTAAGCTGTTAAACTCTTTTTCATATTTTACAACTGATTGTGATTTTTTTTTAATGCGGAAAATGTTACCATTCTCTAAATCGGTTGTATTTTTATTTATGGGCATTGGTCAACTATATGCAACGTTTAGGTTTTCTACCCAACGCTTCTCTGGAACATAAGGAGCTTTCAGTGGATTTAGTTGAGGTTATTATCAAATGGGAAATGCAACGTATTAAAAAAGACGAAACAGAGCACACAATATTATCGGGCGGCATGGAAGAAGATGTAGACGACAAGGCGGCTTTAAAAATGAATTGCAATGAAGACTACTCGGAAAATTATCGCAAAAAGCTGGCTGCAGATAATGCCCATAAAAGTAAGTGAGAAGAATTTATCCTTAGACAAGAATACTTTAAATGTTTTTGAATGACAATAGAGTTGCACGGTCGATCGATTTCGACTCTATCGAGAATTATTTATATCTTTTATATTTAGGAGCAGCAAAAGCAGAAGAAACTAATTTACTTTACCATCGTTAATTTGCTTCTCGCAAACTAATTATGCTTAGTATATGAAAATGTAATTTATTTCTATACATATCTCTGAAGCTTCTTCAAATGTCAAACTGGATGAAACTTATCGTTCTATTTGCAAAGTTCATTGTGATACCGCTTTTTTCAGGTTTCAATCCTTTTGAACGGACACTGCGAAACAATAAAAGAATAAGAAGCCCATGATAAGATAATTAAAGAAACGATCAAAAGAATTGGTCAGTGTGGGCTTTTTGTGTTTGTTAGTCATACAAATAAGTGAAGTGCATTTATTCTAAAGCTTTTACGCACCTTTTAAAAAATATGATAAGTAGAAATGTAACAAATTCAAGTAAACTTCATTTTTCTTTTGTGTTTCTCATATGACCTACGATTTCAAGTTAAGTGAACGATAAGAACTTCGTTGTAAAAACGTTTTACCTTAAAAAACTTGTTCACCGTTCTTAAAAATAACTTTACATACGTTGATAATAATTTTTTCTGAAACATGTCGTATATCTTTAAAATAAAAAAAAGCTTTCAGCAAAACCGTTCGATTTTCCAAACTTAAGAAAAACGAAAAAATCATTAGGTTCTACATTTTACTTGTGTAGTGTTTTCGGGTAAATGGCAATGCCTCAAAGCATTTCCAGTTTGCTCAAAAAAAAAAAAGATGATAAAATATTGCACACGAGTAATTTCATTCCTTTGGGATTGGCATGATTTCCTTAATGGATTATGGATATTGCTTGACGAAAAATGTGCTAGAATCTTACAAACTTTAAGGAAATAAATATTTATTTATAAATAAATATTTTTTGACTTACATTGCTGCGCTGTTGAGTTAATCAAATTTTTAGAGTGTTCTTTTTTACGTGCAACATTCTACACGTATAGGAGAGATGATATCGAGTTAAAAAGGATAGAGCGAGAAATACAAGAAGAGCTCTGATCATGTGCTACACGATTTATTCTGTATCAAACCTACTTAAAAGCTTTACTGCAATTCGAAGAGATATTTCAGTAAAATCAGGCATTGAAATCGAAGAAGGCTTAATGAAAAGAATTTGCTTGAATGGATTGGTCAACATAGACCGCTTGTATCAAAGAAGAATTTGAAATGAAAACGGTGTTCTCCAAATATGAAGCATAATCCGAGAACATATTTAAGACGGTGAGACACGGTGATAGAAATATGATGATGTACGCGTCCTTTTTTAGACACTTTCGGATCAATATGCCTACAATATAGCGGAAATGGTGGATTAGGCAAAGTGTGTTTTCAGCTCCTAAGAATATAAGCATTTTACAGACCGGCTCTACATACATTTAACAGAATAAGATGTCTTTAATCTCAACAGTGCGATTTTGTGTACAAAAATGTTCAGGGCATACAGAAATATTCACAGTCTTATTATATATGAAGTGGTTGTTTTCTGTAATTTTGGGGATAACACAACGAGAAGTTTGTACTTAAATTGGGGAGGATTTTAGATGCAAACTAAGTAGAAGTGGAAAAGTGGAATAGAATAGCTATATTTAGTGCAATATGTTTGAATATTTTCGCTGAGATTTGTATCAGTATATTCTGCAGATTTTTACTTTTTATTGACAATCCATTCCAGGTGTCAAAATTGATCTGTAGCAATTAATGAAGAATACTATTGTCGGATTTCAGATTCCTATTTCAACTTTTGCAAACGCGAGCTTTCCACTGATCGATATTCGAATTAGAATAATATGCTGTGTAGGCAAACACATTAATTCATCAACTCATATCGAAAGACCACAACCCAACTTACAAAAATATATTGTAATTTATGCATTCAATGGGCACTAACTGTGACAAAACTTTGTTATAAATTTTAATGATTCATGCACATGAAACTAATTCTCTTTAAGAATCGTAAACATTTTCTTATTATTGGGTTATAACTAAATTTTTGAAGATATTTAGAAGAAAAAGGGTAAGTCACACTATCTTATTATAGGTAATATTATAATATAATTTTTAAATATGGGCTGTAGTAAATCCATTTAAAAAAAATACAAAATCTTCAATAAATTCGTGTTCTTTTACAGAAATGACGATACAATGTAAAATATAATACAAAGAAGAAGTTTGTAAAAACTTAATTACGTAAGTAATGAAAAAAATACATGGAAATGGGACAATAAACCCTGTTCCCTTTCCGGCCGCTTATTTGTATTGCAACGTACGCACCATCACGAGTTTTCGGACTACCGCATCTCAAACGGAAGAATTTTTCTAGTAACGTTCTTAGTAAATATACTAAAATAATTCAAATTTGATTATGTAAATAACTTTTAACACTTTTAACTTTTGAATGTGTGTTATTGTTTCGTGTTGTGTTAATCCATAAATGTTTTTTTTTCAAATTACTTTTCGTGCATGGCATTGTTGGTTAGTTATCCATGAGTTTTGTTTATCTTTTTCTTTCAAAAATTTTCTTTTTCTTTTAACGGATTGCTACTTTCCCAAAATGATACTAAAGTTTTTTCGATAGACCGGATTGGTAAAAACTTGAAATTTATAGATGCAAGAACTGATACTGCACCTAATACCCACACTTACGATTATCCACAGAGCCAGGTCATAAACAATAAATTTATGATACATTCGCATAATACCCTTGTAAGATTCGTAAGCTGACCAGAATTTTGATAATAAAAAAAACGAGAAGACTACAATTCCGGCTTTCTAAAGGCTATCCAATTCTCAGTCCAAAAATAGTCCGACGCCGGCTTATTCATCCATTTTTCTTCTATACGCTTGTTGTATGAATGTTTACAAAACATAGCCGGTGTTATGTTCGCAATCCATACCCAATAGAACCTCTACAAGAATATTTAAAGAGATATTAATTGCCTTTTTTTTTCTTTTGAAGAAAACCAGAAACTTATCTTTTGGTCCAATTTTCGGTATTGGCTAATTTGATAGAAATAGTTAAGAATCGACTTGGAAAGATCAATACATGCATGTTATGGTTATGCAAACAAGTTTAAAAATGTATACAATATAACTGTAGCGTATTCATAATAAAGAGTAAATCGCTATTTGGCAAAGTATAAATTATTTGGGATTATTTGTGCAAATTATGCTGTGCAGTTTTCCAGACGTATCGAATGCCAGCCTTTTGTATATTCAAATATAAACATTCCACGCGTTAATATTTGCTTTTCCTCACTCACTTCCCGGCCTCTTGAAAATTATCTATAGTGAAGTCAAAATTCAGGCGTTAATCAATTTTAATTTACAGCAAAAATCTAGATAATTGTTAGCTTTAATAAGCTAATGAGAAGAATATTTGTTGGAAGTCTTCGATGTTTCAATTTAATTACTAATTTTTTCTTTGCATTTTTTTTTTAAATTTAATCTACTTATTTTATTTCTTAATACACAAAAATAAGTGAACTTTGCTTTTTGTTGTTGTATTCCTAAAATGTGAACATTATATAATATTTATATTTCTTTTTTTAACTTATTCCGTTGCTCTCTGTTTATTTTTCCGTTCTCCTTAATTAATAAATTAAATAATCAAAAAAAAAAAAACAAAATTGTAATATTTGTTTTAAAGATTTTTTGGATTTGTTTTTTAAGAATTTGTTGATTTTATTAATATTATACAGAATTTATGTTCATAAACGCACTTAAATTGGGGCATTTATCTAATTTTTCAGGATCGATTTGGAAAACCTTAGATAAACGTTTCCAACTCTGGGCATCGAAATAATAGAAGGTGCCACGTTCTTTTGTACCATTTTTTTCGTATTGATTTAGGCCAGGAATTCGAGTTATCCAGATTTTTTCTTCTATATGATATCTCCACTCACGACTATGCCTGATATAAAAATTGAACCAAAATAAATTAATTTCATTCAAAGTGTAAAGTGATTTCAAATATAATTACAATTCGGCAGCAGCCATAAGTTGCATGATATCGCCAATATTCGTATAGAATAAGAAAAACAATAGATCTTCTTGTAGCTTTTTTAGGAGAGGTGATGATAATTTATCTCTGATCGCAAAATTGATCAAGTATTCGGGTGGCACATTGTATTCAACATCTTGTGCTCTGAATGGAATGAGAAAAATGAAAAAACTTTTAAAAATTAATTAAATAAATCAAATTTTTAACTTAAATAAATGCAGTAAAAAAAGACTCGATAATATAGACGCTATTGTAACCAACTGACCTGCATGGATGGTCCGCAAATGGCCCGGCGAATGTTGGATGCAAACTTTCTTGAGAATTTAGATTTAAGCCTAAACCCGTCAAGTCAGTGCCTAATGCTAAAGTTACCAAATTTGGATCGGATTCTGCGGCTCGTATAAATGTCAACAAACCAACCATACCAAATTGATTGTTTACCATACTCGCTGGGATATTTGTGACTTTGCCTACAATAACAAAAATTAAGATGAGTACGCTTTAAAAACTAATTAATGATAAGGCATTTTTCTTATACCATCGGAGGATGTTTGCACACCGCTTTTAATAAGTTTATCATTGCTGGAATTATCGTTCGGATGCTTTTGTTGCTGTTGCTGCTGCTGTTGTTGCTGCTGTTCAATGATGTTGCCACTTCCGATTGAACCCCCACTACCACTACTCACACCCGTTGCTCCAGAAACCAAACCTCCGCCAATTACGCCACTATTGCCTTGCGCTCCACTGCTAACTACACCGACGCCACCTCCACCACTACTGCCGCTTCCACTTGATGAACCGACTGTACCACTGCCCACAGCACCTAACCCGCTATTTGCTACAATTGAATTCATCGTTTTTTCCGTGCCGTCCAGATTATTCGCATCTGTTAGTGCTCCCGAGTTCGTTGTGCCATCTGAGTTTTGAGTGCCAGGTAGCGCAGGGAAATCTTCGTTGGACATTGTAAATTCCGATTGTTCCGAAGTCGGTTGTTTTACCATGCCAACTATACAATAATAAATGTGAAGAGACGGGACATGAATAAGTAGCGCATTTTTAATCCTAAAGAGTAAAACTGTAAAAATCATAACCTTGAAGGTCCTTCAATAAGTTGAAAAGAATGAGAAAACATACGGAAATATCAAAATCTGATGTGTCTATGAATACATGTAACAATGTTATAATGAATAAAAGTTAATATAAATAAAATTTTATGTTTTGAGCTTCAAATGATAGGAAGATGAGAACACAGTATTTATTCTCTGCCTCTGCTTTAAAAAAAGAAAATGAAGAAGGAAGCATACTTTAGATACAATTAATCTAATTATTCGATAGTAACAGAAAAATTATGTATATGTTATGTATGAAATTTCTTTTTTTTTATATCAATCGTTAAAAATTTGTTAGTAATGCAATATATTATTAATTTTCTGTCTCGATGGCACTTAAGACTATAATTGGAGCTCATTTTTTAACTGGAGCTCTCTTTATCTCTACGATATTAATGTGGCTTAAATATATTAGCTAGATATTCTCAGCTATAAGAGCACAGAACTAAAATGGTATAAAAACCATCGTATGACAGATTTATAATCGAAGATAAAAATGAGTTGAAGTCTTTATGGATATTTCTGATATTATTTGATAAAAAAATTCACATAGGACTCCGTTCTATTCGTGTAGTCAGCCTAATTAAATCTAAAACCTTGCAATGTGTTCATTAAAAATTCTAAGCGGACATATCGCAAAAAAAATTTAAATTAAAAAAAAAATTTAGTAAACTTTCCAAATGAAAAAATCAAAGAGTAACATTTGCAAATTTTCCCCTTTTATTTTGGCCATTATTCGAAGGTATGTCGAATAGTGCTTACAATACAACATTACGAATGACATGAAATGCGTAAAACTACTGTCGAGTGCCATCAGTTATATTCGTAGTATCAAAAAAAAATTATTGAATAAACGAAGTGACAGAAATACAGTTATGATGCGTTAAAAACAATAATAATGAATATTAAAAAAGAACAATAGAAAAAAAAAATGAACAAAGAGAAAATATATCTTTTTTATAAACTCACAAGAGGTAAAGAAATTACCATAAGGTTTGCTGCCCGGCGGTTGGAGGGGATTTGTCTGAGGCAGTGATTGATCATTCTGGCCGCGTGCGTTCGTCAGACATGGAAATTCCGAGGGGTCGAGTAAGGCCGGCGTTGTTGTATCCCCACTACCGCCAAATACATTATGGAAATTATTAATTGGACCAGCTCCCGAACCGCCACCACTTGTTGTTGTACCGTAACCTCGACTCGCTTGCATAAAATTGCCCATGTTTGACTAGAAAAAGTCCATTAAACAATATAAGAATATACTGAGAATTTGCAGTAAACAACAAAACATACCATAGGTCCTGCTCCCAAGCCTTGCATACGTCTTTCGACATATGGCCTTTGATTGAAAACTCCGCGACTGCCACTTGATAATGCAGGACCGGCAACTGATAGTTGCGCATTTCGATTCGGTGATAATTGAGGTTGTTGCGTTTGCCCATAACTCGCTCCCCCTAATTTTCATTTGATTTATTATTTACATAATTTTTTTTTTTTTTTAAATAACGGAAAAAGTCCAATTTTATATATAACATAATAATTGTATAAAATTAGGAATTATTTACATGTAGGATATTTACCGCTTGGAAACATGCCTGACGTAGGTGTTACATGACCAGATAACGAGCTACCACCAAAACCGCCTGTAGTTCTGCCCGTTAGAGAGGCATTTGATATGCTTCGTGGGGGTTGTTGAAAATTTAAATTCGCCATGATCTGTAAAAAGCAAACAACAATAATAGAAAATGAGGGAAAATGTAGATAAAGAAAAATGTAAATAATCAAGAATGAATTTTTTTTTAAATTTAGACATTTTGTGCAGCAATGGCACACTATGTCCTTCTGCTATGAATTTCCCGAGACTCTCGAGACTCTAGTAAAAACTTTTTCATCCAATGTGATTCAGCGAACGAATCCAAGCTTGTCGCTACAATTAGAAAGCGACTGATCAACAAAGGTGAAGGGCAATAAAACCACAGAAATGTCCTCTAGGGAAAACCATTCGTTTGCTTATTTACGAAAATTTATAAGCGAAAATTATCTAACAAAACTTTGCACGCGAAAATTTACGATTGCATATATTGGGCATTACAGTTTATCAGGATAAAAAAGCAGTAAGGTTAAATTTCTCTTGATTATGGCGATGTGGTGGTGAATTATAAATTCCTTCCGTCGAGCCAATTTACTAACCATGAATATTGTTTGAGATTTTGGCACTGCTTGCGTGAAGCTGTTTGTTAGAATAGGTCAGAATTAAGGACACATCGTGATTCCTTAAGACTTTTTCGCTTGTGTTTCAATTTCAAATCGCCTGATTTAACTCCATCTGATATCTGATAATTTTTGTAATTCATAAAACGATTCCATGTGTATTCTTAATCCATTTTGATTTCCTTTGCCCATGTACAATAGTTTTCCACAGGATCCTAGCTAATATAGGAACCAAGTTTTTCTGTTGTGTACGCGTTTGTAGGAAGATTCCATTGAAGCTTCAAGTGATGCTGGCAAACATTGCTACAAGCTCTAGAAAAATATATGCACTATGAATTGTAAATTAGAATTTTCTTGTCTATTGAGTGGGTGATTCAGGGAGCGTCCCATAAATTTTCGAATTTCGAATTTCTGCACCTATCAACTAAAAACATATATGTTCGCCTTTACAGTGGGTCAGCATAATGAAATCCACTTAAAACTTATGCTAATGAAAAATTAGAAAGTTTTTTCTGCGTATTTCTGGATGCTAAAAACAGAACGAAAGATTTTATTGTTTTTATTCTATTCATGAAAATGTAGATAGAAATATTAGTGAATTTCTTAAAAGCTTTACATTATTAAAATACATTTTGTTTTAAAATAAAAATCATCTAATTTAGGTCAAAAAAAAGGATCCGATAAAAAAAATTATATGAAAAGAAAATTAAAAGCTAATCCTCTCTGACGGTCTTCTATACGTTACCTCTCCAATTATTTATATTTACTTTCTTATGCTTTTCTGCACACAAATTTATGCAGGCATATATTACATATATTTGGTTTCTTTCTGCTTCATTCAAGCATAATAACAGTAAAGGATTTGCTCATTCATCTACGCGCGCAAATAGAAACTATCTCTTCCTTTATATATTTAAGAGAAAGAGAGAAAAAAAGAGATTTTTTTTTTTTAAATTTTCTCCGAACTTTACTGCAATTAAAAAGTTTATAAACACTTTCTATGAATAGTTTAAAAAGTTTTTAAACTTTCTACCAAATCTTATAAAAATTTTCTAATTTTAGTATTTTACTGCAAAGAAAACAACAAACACGATATTGACGACTCCGCTTATTAAAAAGGATGCTATCCGAATATGTCAGATTCATTCGTTGTATGGAGATATTTATATACGTGTTTATATATACAAAAATGTTCGCCTTTGATAGTTTAACATATTTTTATTTTGTGTTTATTTATATATTCAAGCATTTTGTTACCTATATAGATAAGGATATGAGGGCATTTCGAATATTGCCGCTTTACTTTTGTTTTTATTTTGACTACTACACCTGCTATGTAACTATATGAACAATCACAGTCAAGCTAATGAGACTTATTTACGGCCAGCCAGATGAAATTACATTTTATTGGTATTTTATTTATATAAATTTATTTATATAAATTAATTTTTCAATATTTCAATTTCTTATGTTATCTTAAAATTTATTATATAGAGACAACTTTATTTATCTCTCTTATTTTCAATGCTTTACATAAAGGACCACCTAAAATGACATTAAAATTAAAAATCGATTCTTAGATTTCTTGTACGAATAAAACTGGACTGATCTGAAAGGTATTAAAACTGTTCACGCAGTCCTAGCAATTTTATTCAATTTTGTTTTTGTGGATATGCAGAATATTTGTTGTCCTTCTAAATGATTCACACATACAAATTTTCAGCTTCCCGTTTCAATCCGTGGAGTGTTAGAATCTATAATAAGCAGACTTTTTCAATATATATATATATATAATATATAAAAACATTTCTAAACTTCTAATGGATATTCGTACTAAGTTTCATTTCCAGCGTTTCAGCTTTAAAACGAAATGTGAAATGACATTCATTATTATCCATTTCTAGTTCTTTAAAAAGATTTACTTATGCGAATATACCTTTCTTAGTTGTTTATCTTTTAAAATATAGCACGTGAACGGGCACAAAACGGCATTATTTATTTATTTTTTGTTTTTTAACTAGTTTTTTAAATGTTCATAGAAGTACAAATTAAGGAATATATTTAGCACACAAAACTGAATCTAAATTCCCGATATGGTTTTAAGCGTTAAACTTGCCTAAGCTCATCATTGTTTCTATGGCCTTTGCAGGTATGATATATGGATTAAAAATATAAATAGAAAATAAGTTAAACAAACGTGAACAAAGTCGACCATTAAATACCATACACCATCACTTTGCCCAATACAATTAATTCTTTATTTACTTTCATGAACAAAATATTACAAATTATGTCTTGTCTCTGTATAAAAACCACGCTATTTAGTTTAGCCCTTATAGGGAAAGAAGGATGAACTAAGGTAGTCTAAATTTAGCAGTTTAATTTTCCTGCCAAAAATCTTATTCTTCTCCTATTTGTGCCATCAAGTATTACAAATTAGATTTTGCTGTTATTTACTTATTTACTTCAATAAAAAGACACAAAAATTAAGCTTTTATATTCAAAGAGGAGGAACGCTAGGAATGTAAGCTATCCGGGATGAGATCTTTTTATTATATAAAGACTTACTTCATGAGAAATTTATATGAGGTGGGATGCAAAAAATGGACTTACGTGGTCCAAATTGTGCAGGTGCAGTTAGTTTTTATACAAATTACTATTGGGGATACCTTCTGAGAATAACATATTAAAAATTATACTTTTTTCGTACAAAAAGACTTACTCTTCATAGGAACGGTCACACGGAAAGTGGATCAAAAATGGTTTGACGCGATACAAATTTTTCATGTTTTACTTTTTAAGCCCAAATATTACTTCTTACCGATTTTTGCAAAAAGATATTTGGAATTGAAATTGCTTTTATATAAGGACCTCTCAAGAGGGTCCTTATTTGGAAAGAGGTCGTAAGAATGGTCCCTTCAAATCTATATTAGTCCTTTGGATAAAGTGTTTTAGTGCAGTATATTTCAATATATCTCAAAAATTGCAAATTGTAGACTGAACGCAAAAATATATAGACAGACAGACAGACTTAAGTCGATCGGTATAAAGCCCTTTTGAATGCTACATGCAAAACAAACCAAAAATTAAAACAGTCGGAAAATATAAAGTTTTATACGCGAAATGTAATTAAATGTAGAATATCGAAAAAATATGTTTTATATTGAATTCACAAATATTAACAATTTGGTTGGTAATAATTTTAAGAGTTAGAAAGGAAGAAGTTATAAGGACTACTTTCGTTTTTGAAAGCTGTCACTGGTTTACACATTGTTAAAATCCTCTTAAACACAGTTGGGAAATTATATCCATTGCAAGTTAATAAATATTTATTATTTTTGAGCAAAGCTATATTTAGCTGCAGGCACAGGGTTAAGCCAAAATATTGTTGTTTGGACTTACCACAATAAAGTATTAATCCTTGCTCTGAATGCTCCTTCAAACGAGTACGAACACGAAAACTATTGCTGCTACTGCTGCTACTGCTGCTACGACCATAAACAGAACTCACCGCATTTAACATTCCAAAGCGACAATTTGGAACGTTGGAATTTAGGCAGGCAACTGCGACTGCTAATGTTTATTAGCAGGCAGTATTTTCACCAAAATCCCGTTATAGTACAATATTTTTCTATTAATATTAATGCTACAAAAAATAAATTGTATTTTTTTTTTCTAAGTATTTCTATTAAGATTCTATTGAGCAGGCGCAAAAATCTTTTGAAATGAAAAATGGCACAAAAATGTTTATTGTGGAAAAGTTTATTAAACTAGCACGTTTTGTCCTTTCAATTTTAATCACTTCTGCTAAGGATTCTGCGTTTTCTTGCTAAAATGACATTAAACTTGATATTATGATGCTCTTGTTGTTTGTAAATCTGTTGTATGTGTCGAGAGGTTGATCAGTCGGTTTTGTTGCTTTGCTTGTCCAATTGATTGCAACACAAACGCAAGCACTTTTCGCCTCAACAACGTACATTCACACTCATACACCAACACAATCTACAATATATTGACGATACTTTTGATTTATACTAATTATTATCCGACGTATTCGAATTATTGGATTATTTAGGAAATATATCTGTGAAGTACTTCTGACAGGTCAACAAATAATGCACTGGTTTTTTTACAAAGATTTTTCACTTTTTTTAGATTAGAAAAATTGCGGATGCTTCTTCTTCACGTCGTCGTTATTGGCCATGTAGTTGTATTTCGTCCCAACGTTCGAACGTCTTTTGCCTTTGTTTTCTCAGTTCAATGAAATTTCACCCGAGCGCACAAAATGTAAAAAAATAACAATTGGCTTTTTTGCAAACTTACAGAGCGGCCTAATCGCGGCGCCTGTTATTTACCGTAACTTTTTCCACACGGGAAAACGATCCAATTTTCGTTAAGAAGTTTTGTAAATTTATTGATAACTTTTAAGTTGAAGTTGTCTAATATTTAACACACAAAAAGCCTTCCGCAAAACTTTTTTATAGAGCTCTAAGCACGAAACAAACACAGAAAACGAGACGTCGTTCGTTATACTTACATGTAGTTGTTCGAACAGTGCTGCTAGTTATTAAACATATATCAGTCAGTGTTTTGAATCAAGTATAGTTATCTCTTTTTAACGACCAACAATTGTAATTAAAACAGGCATACGAATGTAAGAACTGCCAACGCAAATGCAAAATTACAAATTCGCTTTAAAATTGTATCATATAAAATTTAAGTTTAAATTTCGTCTGCTTCGATTCAAATTAAGCAAATTGCTCAACAATTTTGTGTATACTGCATTGACAGCGTTGTAAAACGACGTAAATGCGCTAAATTTATGATTATGTTATCACAAAATGAAAACGGGCTTGTTAAAATATTATGGCATAACTTTTATTATATTTTCTTAGGCAAGTAAAACGTAACGCAACGCGAATTACAAATACGATGCAATGCAATGGCTGATAAGTGATTCGTAAAATTTTCTTACGAAAGAAGATTAAAAGGAAAGAATAAGAAAAGTTGACATTAAGTGGCAATCAAAAGAATAAAAATTCGTGTGTATTCAGACGTTGAACGTAATTTATTGTATTGAATTATTAATAGAATTTTCTTTTTTAAACTTCTTAACGTTTTTAAAAATCCTTTAATTTTGAAGTATTTTAAAGAAGTCCGGAACAATAATTGGAGAAAAAAGAAGTGACAATATTATTTGATAGAAGTTATAGACGAAAAACTTTGAAAAGAAAATAGAAAATTTTCCAGAAACCTTTAGAAGGGTTTTAAAAAGGAACGGCAAAACGACTGAAATTAAAACGTAAGCATCTCAAGGCGATTTATAAAGAAAAGAACGACAAATATTATAAAAAATTATTAATATATTATTTTTTTTCTAAACCGTAACGCCATTTCTGTTTTATCGGTTTTTGTACTATACATACTCCGTTTTAACGCTGACGCCGACGCCTCCAACTTCTGCTGCTGTGTTAATACACTTGAAATCTTTTTTCTTTCGTTTATTTTATTCGTGCTCCTTGTCGCGCTCACTGTGCTATTTTCACGAGATTTCTTTACAAATAGTGATTTTTGTTTTAAGAAATTGGAAAAAAAACTTATATACAATTGTTAAAAATTTTGTGTAATATCAAAAAGAAGTAACCCCGCAATATAAATATAAAGAGTTTTCTGAAACATCATAATTCTTCAGTAACGGCAGTACTCACATAACACAAAATGACGTCTCTTGAGCCAAATGTGAATCGTTTGCAAAATTTTAAAAACAAAGGGAAGGATCAAGATGTAAGTACTAATTTTTTATAGTAAAAAAGGCCACGCCCTGCAATTAAATGAATAATTTTATACAAATGCCCTTGGAAAGTGCACACGTTTTCATTGGGTTATTGTGTTATTATGCAGAAAAAGTATTCAAAAAGAAACATATTCAAGTCAATTTTGCTAAGGCAATCTGTTGTCATTAAATAAAAACATTATTTTCGATAAATCCAATCCATATTAATCATAAAATTTAAACATTTTATCAATATTCGTATTTTCCTTATCGATTTCGTTTTTATTATTTCCTCGTGGTTCAATAAATGGTGATTTTTCAGTTTTCCTTTTGTCTTCTTTTTTACTGTTTACATTAACGAATACTATTGCAACTCAGAAGCAATTGTGTGCGAGAGTAGACTTGAAATTGTGTTTCCAAAATGATCTAATATAAATAATTAAATGATCGCTAGATGAAGACACAGATCCTTTTATCCACTAAACATTAGAAATTGATGTTCTAAATATGAGGTTATTAAATTTTCCAAGTTGCATCAACGAGATATAAATTAAAAAGATCGCATTTTCAAATTGTATGAATAGGGATATTTAAATAATTTTGTAATAAAAGACAATGTATGGAAATAAAAATAGGAGAATTGCTTTTGAATGCAGTTTTCTTATAAATAATAAAAATTTGGCTTCCAGGAAATGCGCCGTAGGCGTAATGAAGTCACAGTTGAGTTGCGTAAAAATAAACGTGATGAAACTATACTGAAACGTCGCAATGTTCCCAATATGGACTCCAATACAGATGAGGATGATCAATTGCCGAATCAAATCAATTTGAAAAAGCTTGCGGAAGCCGCCGCTGACTCTTCTAAGCCTGAACAACAATTAGCAGCAGTACAGGCTGCTCGTAAGTTACTGTCCTCGGACAAGAATCCACCTATCAATGATTTGATTAAAAGCGATATACTGCCCATATTGGTGGATTGCTTAAAGCAGCACGACCATACAATGTTGCAATTTGAGGCTGCCTGGGCTTTAACCAATATTGCTTCGGGCACGTCAGAACAGACAAATCAGGTGGTGGCCGCTGGAGCTGTACCACTCTTCCTGCAATTGCTATCTTCACCCGCTCCCAACGTGTGCGAACAGGCGGTTTGGGCTTTAGGCAACATTATTGGCGACGGTCCCGAGTTACGTGATTACGTCATTCGATATGGAGTGGTGCAACCCTTATTATCGTTTATTAAACCAGATATACCTATATCGTTTTTGCGCAATGTCACCTGGGTGATTGTCAATTTATGTCGTAACAAGGATCCACCACCGCCGGCCGCCACCATACATGAGATCTTACCTGCTTTAAACGCATTAATTCATCATACAGATACAAACATATTAGTGGACACGGTGTGGGCCATTAGCTATTTGACTGATGGTGGAAATGATCAAATTCAAATGGTAATAGAGAGTGGAGTAGTACCGAAACTGATTCCACTGTTGGGCCACGCCGAGGTAAAGGTGCAGACAGCGGCATTGCGAGCTGTTGGAAATATTGTGACTGGTTCGGATGAGCAAACGCAAGTAGTGCTAAACTATGATGCTTTGTCCTATTTTCCGGCTTTGTTATCACATCAGAAAGAAAAAATACGTAAGGAAGCTGTTTGGTTCTTATCTAACATTACGGCTGGAAATCAATCTCAAGTACAGGCGGTTATCGATTGCGGCTTATTACCGAAAATCATCGAGAATCTTCGCAATGGTGAATTTCAGACGCAAAAAGAAGCAGCTTGGGCTATTAGCAATTTAACCATTAGCGGAAATCGTGATCAAGTTTTTACACTTATTAAGGAGGGTGTCATACCGCCTTTCTGTGATCTTTTATCTTGCCAAGATACACAAGTAATCAATGTAAGTTATAAAATTGATTAAGTGAAAGCATTTTGATTTCTCATTCTGCTTTATACCAATGAAGGTGGTTCTAGACGGCCTGAACAATATGCTCAAGATGGCTGAAGGTCACAGTCAAGAGGTAGCAAATCTAATTGAAGAATGCGATGGATTGGAGAAAATCGAAAAATTACAAACTCACGAAAACGTTGAAATCTATAAGTTAGCTTACGAAATAATCGAACAACATTTCTCTGATGAGGTATTCAAAGTTTATCTAATATATTCGTTTCTTTTCCTTAATAATTTATTATAAATTGTTAATTTTCAGTCTGAGCAGGCTAACATGGCTCCTACCTCGGATGGTACTCAATACCAATTTGACCCCAATGCCGAAAAATTAACGATGAATACTTTTAATTTTTAACGAAATTATCCACCATGCGACCATGATTATGTTGGTTTGTAAACAAACCAACCAAAATTATTGTATGATCCGTTATATCCTTTTGTATTTCTTTATTGTTTTGTTTCGTTTTTGGAAGAGAAGCGAAATCAAAATTCAAATTTGATCAAACACTCCCCACACAAACAAGACACTGACTACACAAACAATTAAATGAACATTAACAGATATATAAATACATATATTTATATATATATACTAATATATTTATATATATATACTAATATATTTATATATATATACTAAATATTTATATATATATACTTGTGTGTGTGTACATATATCTACACAAAAATATATGTACAAACATATATTTATTCATAAAGGAAGAACGACAACAGGATTTATTAGATTTTGAGTTTTATATGCATTGGAAAACAGCACAAGGGATCAGGACGCATCATTTTGATTTGTACTGTTTTGCCATTTGAAATGATTTTATTGAAATAAATTAAAAAGAAACACTGAATATGAAACTCTGCTTTTCATCTCTAACTATATATTTAACGAATATTCTTTACACACTTTATTTTTAACCCTAATAAAATAGAAGAAACATAAATTTATTTAAACGACTTTTTCAATCAAACACAAAAAAAAAAACAATAAACGTCATGAACATATTTAAATATTATGTTAAATTTTCGTAACTTCATTTGATTTTCTCGATTGAAAATAGAAAAAAAGTCTAAATTTTCAACAATTCTTGGTGTTCTAATTTGGTTTTGTTCTTCCATCAAATTTCAGAAAAGAAATATTTGCAAAGTCTAGTTTATAAATACAATAATTAAAAAAAAAAGGTAAAGAATAATACGAAAAGAACTGCATACATAACCCCAATGGGAAAAGAAAACTAAATTTTCCGTTGAAAAATGTCCAAAAACAATTGAAGTGCCCTTGATCTTTAATAATTTAGTGACAACGTGTAAGTATGGACGAAATTAAATGAGCGAAAGCGAGATTTAATTTAACGTTTCAAAGATTGGTGTAATCACATCTTAAAATTTTAGGCAATCGAAGTAAAGCAAATTAATAATCAGTCAGATACAGTAAAAACTGTGCCTCTTCCAGAAAGGCAACGGCTCTGAAAAATTGCTTGTGGGAAAAGTTGGTAGCTATTAGGATATTGTGGTTTTATTGAGGTTTTCGGAAGAAAAGACTCTGTGAAGGACTGATCACGTCTTGCGATTCAGGCACAATTAGTAATAAAATACTTTCTATTACTGCTTGTTCCGTGAAAATTATTATATAGTATGGTTGACGAAAATAAACCTCCTACTAAACTTTACACTGGTATAATCAATACAGTTGATAAATTTGTACCAAACACTTTGCGTCCAATGTGGAATAGTCCGGCTGGTAAAAAAAAAATCAAAAATTGAAATTGAGTATTCTTAATAATGTTCACTTTTACAGGACCAAAATATGTTTTCTTTTGGGCTCCAGCGTTTAAATGGGTACAAATTTTTTTCTAACATACAAATTTCAATTGTAATCATTTTCGTTGTCTACCAAAACCCATATAGCTTCTTGTCATAGCCGGTATAAATGATTTAACACGCCCTGCAGAACAATTATCACTTAATCAATCAGTTGTGCTAGCTCTGACGGGCGTAGTCTGGTCGCGTTACGCAGTGGTAGTAATCCCGAAAAACTATACGATGCTTTCGGTGAATCTATTTGTGCTTTTAACTCAAGGCATACAAGTTATTAGACGTCTCAGTTATGATTTCCAGCAAGGTCGAAAATATCAAGAATAAATGCATTGAAAAAAGAAACCGACTTTTTAAGTGCAAATATAAATTAATTGATTGCTATAATAAAAGCAACAGCTTAACTATAGTAAGTAAAATAGCTTAATTTTTTTGTGACGAAGTTCGGGTATGATATATTTAGAGCTAAAATCTCTGTTTGCATTATTTTAGATTGTAATAGAAGATTAATAAAATGTAAATCAGAACTTGTAAATAAGAAAATGTAATTGTCTACAAATACAAAAATTTATTAAAAATTGAAGTTTGGAAATTTTATTATTTAATTAAAAATAGTTTAACTTCGCATGGTAACTTTTAAGCGAAAAATGCAATACAAGTGAGTTTTTTTTTCTTAAGGTATACATATTGGAAATGGGATACGAATATTTATAAAGTAAGATTTTCTTTTTATGCTAACAAATGTTATGAACTAACTAATTGGTTATTCTTCGCTTCTAAAATGATTATTTCATCGTCAACTTTTGTACGACATATTATAAAGTTTTGCTTTCGAAATTGCATATAGTGTATATAATGGTAGTTAATTTATAATTTTTGAAACGATCTCATGCTCCACTAAAGCTAAAATGCGGGCTTTGAATTATTATGTATTTTAAAAAAGAAACAAGAATAATAAAAGGCCAAATATGTAATGACAAATTTCTACCCATCCTCAATACTTTTGCCCAAATCCATAACAGTAGCTAAATAAACGGTAATCACCAATTTGATACATATATAGTTATAATGATAGTGATTTCAATAATTTGTTTCTTTTACATATTACAGACTTTTTACACAAGTGAGAATATTTCGAGGACGCCCATATTTATTCGATTTAAATTTTAATGGATAGCAGAGATAAACGAATCATAATTTAATAAAAAAAATCTTTTCACTTTAAATAATATTTTTTTAATATATATTTTTTATCTAATTTTTCTTCTTTCTGAATATGTATAGTTCTTATATAGGTTAGATATAGGAAAAAACCGGGTTAGTAATATTAGTAAAGTATATTGGCAATCCTCTTACTAGGTTATTTAATATTTACATGAATATTGCCATCTCGTTCTTTCATCAAATTTTAAATAAGAAAATTTCAACTTATAACAGTTATTGCTACTTAGAGATTCAGTTTCATTGGAGGAGAAAAGTTATGACGAACTTGTATCATAATTAAATTGTTATTTGTTTACGAACAATAAAAAATCTTAGCTAGTAAGACATCATCATATAATTTTATGCAGGTGTTTAATGCGATTAAAAAGAAATTGTCGCGTATATCAAAATTTTATAAAAATAACAATACGTAAAGTAGAAAACGTATTTAAAACTTGTTTGCATGATAAGTTCCGTAAATGTACGGAAATAAATTAGAGAGAGACACAGCAAAATCCCAAAGTAATTCTTATTCTAAGAGAACATTAAGTGTCAAGAGCAAGGTCAACAAAGAGTCAGAAACATACAGAAAGAGAGATAGATTGAATTTGTACAGTACCGAGTGAAAACATTTCTTAAACGGTAAAATTAACCAAATAAGTATCTATGCGCCTTAAATTGAGGTCTTATACATTAATTTGGTAAAAATGACTCGTAAGAAAAGCTTTCTTGAAATAATTATTTGGAGAACGAAAATAAAATTTTTCAATTTTGCTACTGAAGCCTCAAAAATATTATCGTCCATAAACTGTATAATCTCGCAAACCGTTTACAATTCATATTTTCGCTTATAGCATTTTCGCCTTATCGCAAACTTTGTTTTTATTTTTTTAAGGATAAAAACGATACACATCGACAGTATGGTTCTTTTGGCTCCCCAACAAATGTTATAATTATATTATGTCGTGAATTTCGATGGATACTTTTTCGAACAAATTTCTTTCACTTGACGTGTAGCAACTTTACGTATGTTTGATAAATATGCACATGGGTAGCAGTAGAACATTTCTCAATTTATTGGTTTATCTAGAATCTATTCAGACTAACAATAACGGTATGCTTAATTAGCCAAAACCGTTAGTATACAACTAGAATGAATTAAGGAAGAAAGTAATTATAATAATTCTAATTTCGTATTTGGAAAGGATCCACATTATTAAACTATTTCATAGAGTTTTTAACATTGAAATATGTTGAAGGAAATGTTGAGAGTATCTTATATATATACCTACTACAGTTTTCTTTCCTTCTTGTTTTTATTACCAAATATTCCAAATCTAAGGATAATATGGATAACTAAAATGAAAACATAACAAGTTGAGTAAGGGAAAACAATTTCATTAATCACTTGCCAAATGTTTTGCAATATACATGCAAAGGAGAGGAGCGCCTTAACATAATTAGTACCACTTGGTTTTTTTCCTCCCATCTGAAAGTGGATTTTTCTTTAAGTATAATTGGTTAATATCAAGAAAATAGATTAAATAAGTTAAACTACGCATATTCACCTTTGAGCACACTCTCAGTTTCTGTTGAATTTTTAAATTAAATAATGTAAATGTAGCTCCAATTTTACTTAGAATAAAAATGAATATATGCAGTAGATTAAATTTGCGTAACTTTTTTGCTCTAGATTGTAAACAGAATCGAGTAATTTTTTTAACACTCTTAAAATGTGTGCCTTTATGTGCTCTACGTTTATACTTCGCGTTATTTTTTAAATATACATTAGTGGCCAGTTTTTTCAAGTATTGCTTTAGGAGCAGCAGAGAATAGTGTTCAAGTGCTTAATATAACAACTTTTTATAAATATATGCATATGTTTATGTGTCTATACACTTATATAGCTGCGTAAGTAAAGCATTTAGCAACAGAACCTAAACGAATAAATGGCTTCGGCTGTACCTCCACCTCCACCAACCAAGCTCAGTATATCCACCAAGATTTATAATGGTATAATTGCTGTCGCTGATAAGCATCTGATACCTGACAAATTTCGTCCTCTATGGAATCATTCGGCTGGTAAAGATTATACTTTTATATTATTTATATTATGCGTAAACATGTTAAAAATTTTTGAAATATTTCTAGGACCAAAAACTGTCTTCTTTTGGGCTCCGTGCGTTAAATGGGTAAGTGTTGTGACCATATATTTTTTTATATAACTAATCAATTGTGTTTTGTATATACTTATTTTGTAATTAACCAGTAATGTCACACTTGAATGCATATTTTTGCTGCTTACAATGCGATTGCCATTTACATTTTTGAGTTTGTATGTCTATATATATTTTCTTTTAATATTTGTGCATGTATGTATATATTGAAGCTATAATCTAGACCTCTTGGGCAGTCGTAATTTCTCACAAGTTTTAACGCTATAGTAAGTCAATCTCAATGTATATGCAGAAATATGTGTATAAATAATATAAAAAAATATATGTATAGTAATCCGACGATCCAGAATATTCCCGATACGCTGTCTATAGAATTTAAGTTTTTCAATTTTTTAGTAATTTTATAATGGCATTCTTAAGTGAAGAGAAGAATATAAAAATGAATTCTTACCTCTAAAACCGAAAGACCACACAGAAGAAAATCAAAACGATGTTTGTGATAAAAAAAAAATATGAAAAAGAAAGAAAATACAACTGGAAGAGAGTGTAGAAAAAAATTTCAGGAACGCGTACCCAGAAAAGAGTACGAGAAAGGTATTTTTGACTGGTTATCGATAGAGGATACTAAAGAAAATCTAACGATATCTGCTCGATACGGTTATTCAATCGTTGAGAAGCCTTATTTAAAGAAATAAGACAAGAAAAATAGTTTCTTTTTTCCACCCCAAGAATTTATAGGAATAACACGCTTTGCTTAGTAGAAAAGGAAAAAAAAGTACAAAAGAAATGAGATGCAATTTTTCTAAGTTTTATCAGATCGCCTACAAATATATTTCATTATATTGCAACCGACGTTTTCTAACTCGGGATCATAATGTATTATTATATATAAGCAACTTTTTTTCAACTAAGATATCGCATTATTGCTTGAGAAATTTTATTTTATTTGTTTATTTGATAGCTGTTTAATTGCGCCTATCTTTTGTTTTAATTATTTTTTAGGGCTTGGTGATAGCTGGACTCGGCGATTTAGCTAGGCCTGCTGAAACGCTTTCGATACCACAATGTGGTGCATTAGCTGCTACCGGAATAATTTGGGCGCGATATTCTTTAGTTATAATACCAAAAAACTGGGGTTTATTTTCTGTTAATGTGTTCGTGGGAGGTGTTCAATGTGTGCAATTACTTAGAGCCTATATGTGTCAACAAGAGCAGAAGAAACTAACAACACATTCTCCGTAATATTAATATCAAATGTGTGGATGCAGACATGCATGTAAATACATCGATATACATATATTTGTACTATCTATCTATCTATTACAATTTATGGACTATCTATCTATCTGTTACAATTTATCTGTACAATTTAGGGACACTTATGGTCCTGAGATATTTTTATACCGCGTCAATGTGATATTTCATCTTTTTCAGATGTATATTTTAATTGGCCAAATAAATTTGTAGATGCGTATGCACATACTGTTTTTTCCTTTTTATAAATTCGCTTCCTTTTTTCTTGTAACCAATTTTCAAAAGGCTTTTGCGCTAAACATTAATTAAAACCTTTTTTTTCTGCTCCCTTTTTTTTCATCAAAATTGTTATTTACATGTTAACCTTATCTTAAAAAATTAGTGAAAACTGGATTTTTAGTTTAGTAGTCATAAACCAAGCCAATAATGCAGTGAAGATTCCATTAACTACTCTGGCCAGAATTTGGGATATGACAAAAAAAAGTTGGTTATGAACTTCGTTGATAAATAATTGTAGCGGTTGCTAATTTTTGCTACATTGCTTTATTTTACCCAGTTAAAACACTAGATAATCATTGATGGACAGTTCATCTACGAAAAGCTCACAGCTTTGCTATATATATATAACATTGGTAGTGAAACTGCGTATCTCCACATAAGATTAATAAGATCTTGCGTCCTTGTTTTACGATGAAAAGTGGTCACAAAAAAAAAGGCATCCAAGACCTGACCACTTGACTTGCTTGATTTACAGTATTGTACAATCTTGTAAACATTTATGAAAACTAATTCGTTGCAATCTTAAAGCCTTGATTACTGCTTCGGTTAATTACTGCACTATGTGAAAATATCAGGACGAACGTTTGCGAATTTGGAAAAATGAAAAGAAAATAACATTTGATCCTTATACTGGCCACAAATTGAATTTCCGGAACAATTGATGTATGTTAATCATAACATTTCTTGCTTGATTTTACGATTGTTTAAAACAGACGACCTACGCATTAAAGCGACTCAACATTTAGAAACGAAGCTACAACTTTATGAAACCTGGCTGAAAAGGGCCGAACTGGAACACAGTTGCGACTTACGGAGACAAAATGAAAATTTTTTGGGTATCGAGTTGTGTATATTTGAAAATAAACAAGAAAATAACGAAAAAAATCATCAGTACCATCCACCCTCTCATGTTAATCCTAATAATACTTTCAACCAACGTCAAGAAAATTAAGATTAAAACATTTGTGAGAATTCGTCTCAATCGCATTATTGGAACAAATAAATGGATACTTAAGAAATCTACTTCTCCAATTTGAAATTGGAATTAAGATTAAACAGATACTTCGTGAATGGCGATCTACCAACAATTCAAAGCATCTAAATACCTGAAAATGTCTGCAGAACCTAATAATAATATCAATAAAATATTTAACTTTATGTCTCTTGAACAGCTTGGATCCTTCTCAATTTTGTATGTAAATGACACACACACAAGCGCGGCGAAGTAGAATTCTTAATTTTGACGATTTTTTTTTCTCCTCAATTCGAACCAAAGTATATTATTTATGTATGTAACCTTTTCTTAGCAAATGAAACGGACAAAATGATTCAAAAAGCGAACAAATTTGACAAATTTATTTTTATATGTAGCTATATATGAATATAGTTTTATTATGTCAATCATCAATTGTTTTATAAATGAAAACATTCATATTAAAGTAAAAAATACAAAAGCAGATAACCTGCACACTTAGAAGACTGGATAAAAATGAATAAATCTTAAAACTATTAAAAAAAACTCAGTTAAAGTAATAATAAATTAAATTTCGAATATGCTTTTAATTCGTCAACTGATTCACATATTATCATCTTGTCCAAAATATGTTGGAAATAATCACTATTTTAAGGATTTCAGTTTCTTTTTTTCGCGGAAGTTGTTTTACCAAAAACCACCCGAAGAATGACCGCCGGGTGGTATACGTCCTTTTGGTCCAGCGTTATTGTTAATAGCATTTTCAGCCATTTGTTGAGAATTTTCTTCTTTGGTACCGAATTTCTTCGTTTGTTCTGCATCAGCAGCTTGTTTGGTTTGAGCGATTTCTTCGCGCAATTTCTCGACAGCCTCATTGGCATCTGTCGATCCCAAGCAAGCATTTAAGTTCGTGGAGTTTTGTTGATTATATTTAGGCCGAGGGGCATTCACACTTACTTCGGCCTCAGCAAAGATGTTGGAATGGCCACCACCAGGAGGTTTCAAAACACGGCTAGAAGGGCGGCCAGTAACAAGGCCTACTTTTAGTTCCGTTGACGTCATTTTTTTTGAAATTTATAGCTTAAACGAAAAGAATTGCTAAAATTAAGAAAGACTTTGAAAATTTACAGCAGTAAGAAAAAAATTCGCATACGCACACACATATGCACTGGCCATCACCTACCAATACGAATAAAACAAATCTAAATACAATTTTTTTTTACTTTGATTAATTTTCCGGTCGTTCAACGTTAAGTTACAAATAGCCCAAGAAGCGAATTGGTGACAGACAAGGGGCACCAGAAGCGATAGGAGCTTAAGAAACTTTCTCCTTTTAGTAATTCTTTGCTTTTGTATTATATGTGTAAAACTTTCTTCTCTACCGTTCTATTAATGTTTACATCAGAGAAAAAAATCTATGTGAGCACATTTTCTCTCTAAAAGTTTTCCCGTACACTGTGAATATTTTGTAGAACTGAGTTCATGTGTAAAAATCTATAAGAGCTAAGAATTAAATGCGGTTAACTTATAATAAACAAAGCAGTCAACATGAACAAACGAAACCCCAAAGTGTATTTCAAAAAATTGAGTTTCGCAACTTTTTTATTAATAATTGCTTTACTATCTATAAATTATATAGGAAGAATATTTTGTACATTAAACAACTATAGAAACAATTCTTTTGCTATAAACGAACTTAGCTAATTGTTACTTCAGGAACAATTTACCAACACTTCAATTTATTATTTGTTAGTAATAATAAAATACTGAGAAATTTCGTTTGTAAACATTACTAACGAGTATCTAGTCAGGAAATCGTTATTATCATTATAAGTTAAGGGCTAATCGAAAAAGCATTTAAACAAAATAACTTGCAAAGCAACCTTATCTTTTTAGCAGTGTAAACGAATCCATGTTTGGACGAAAATAAATAAATAAAAACCTACGTCTACATTTGACATTCCAAAAAAATGGAATATTGCTTTCAATTCTTATGATCGGCCCTTTGAAGTACGTCTTTACTAATAATTCCTGTAGAATTTCTTCTTAACATCTTCTGCTGGTAATTTTGTGTATTTGTAAATTGAGAAATTTTTCCAAAAAGGCTTTACTTTATTGGAAAAATATCACTGGTTATCTTTGAGAGATTTCGATGCAATGCGTACTAAAATATTCTTGGTCTACACATACCTACAAATAATCGCGCCTTTATGTTGACATTCGTGCTAATATATAAAAAATATATTCGTTTACAGGACTTTCTGGTCAATGCGCCAATAGATTCAAATCGTATAAAACATTACTTCATTTTTTTTTTATTTTAACACATAAACTTCTGAAATATGTATGAAAATAATATAACTAATTGAAAATAAAATAATATAATTCTCGAGTTTTGAAATAGCTACAGCCTGCAATTGTTGCACAACATATCTATTATATTAACAATATTAATTCACACTAAATTTTCAACTTTTTAATTTCAAACGTGTCACAACCAAGGAAACTATAAAAACTTTTTGCAGATGAAAAATAATTGTAACTTTTTCTTGTGTTTATTTTTTTTAAATAAAGGAAGTGAATACGTTTTATTGATTTTTAACATAACATCCGTTCACACTTACGGTTTTTAATATAAATGCAATTACTGTATTTTTATATATTTTTTATGTATTTGTTTTATGTGTTTCGCCTTTTTGTCTTGCCTTGTCGTCCGCTCGTTTAACACAACACCCGTATACCGCCAAACAAATAAAACGAGACGCGAAAATCCCTCGATGTTTTGAAAAACCTCAACTGCTTTTTACTATTTGTATTCACCAATAGCAGCAACAATGGTTTGGTTTTCTTTTGTTTTTGATATTTTGCATTTTATTTTATGCCATTAAACGAAAAATTAAAGTTGTATTCGATCTGTAAAATTTAGTACAGTTAACCTTAGTTCAACGTGCAATTTAGATGAGAGATATGAAGACAAAAAGGAATAATTTTGAGATGTATTAGATATAATAATAATAAACAAAAAGCAAACTTAGAATATGATAATTCTGCTTCGAACATTAAGGAGAAGAGAAAATAGAATTAATTAGACGAGAGAATGAAAAAAAATTGTTCGATTTCACGGGAAGTTTTGATCACAAAAATTATTTCTATATTAAAATTTATTGAAAATCATGAATTTTTGTCATCTTATGATGTTGTCGATAAAATAAATTTGTCTGCTTCAGTTCCAAACCATTTTTCACTTTTTCATGAATATTAAGTATCTTTCATACAAGAGGTCTAGAGCGCAAGATCGGACTCAAAGTTAAAAATTTGAAATTTTTATTGTAAAAAAAGAATGTTTTCTTTCTGGGACAAAATAAAAACCGATTTGTCAAACGAGCAAACATATATTCATGTATAGGCTAATCATTAAAAAATGATTTATCATAAATTATTTTGAGCTTTTAAATAATTTAAACAATTAAATTGTAAATTGGACATATGGTAATACTTTTTTATTACATTTAGGTGGCAACACAAATGCGCGTTGTTGGCAACATTGGCCGTAAAATTTCCAAGATGCAGACAAATCTTTTAGCTTCTATTGTTAAAAAATCAAAAGAAAATATATGAGATAGTAAAAGAAGTGAACTTATGATTAAAGACACAGATATATTAAATAATATATATAAATATATATTCGTAAAAGGCGATTTTTGTATGTGCGTATTTAACATTTGTGTGCCCGTTCTTTTTTTCCATAATTGCCTTTATGGTGGAAGTGATGACTTTTCATTACACAAAAGAAATATGCTCAAATATTTAAAAGTGCAGTAAATATTTAAAAGTGTAGTCATAAAATATTAATTTAAATTATTTGTATAGAAACTGTTATTTTGTTATTAATTAAAATAATATAGAAATTTGAATAGTAAATTTTATATCTATTATTTATGAAAGCTCAGTGTCTGGGTTTTTCTCTTTGGTTCCTATACATACATCTTCTTCATTGCTTACCAGCATTGACGGTTTTTTTGTTATGCTTTAGCATCTTAACTTCATATGGACTTGATAATTAAGGTTTGTTAATTTTTAAACACAAAAAAGAAAACATTTTTCATAAAATATAAAATATAGAAAATATATTTTGTAGGATTTTTCTATTCAGCATATAAATATAATTTGATGCGTTTCTACTAACTATGAATTCTTCCTCCTCCATCTGCTTTGAGTTTTGTTTTTGTATATATTCTCATCGTTCGATAAATACTAGCTGAGGCTCATTTTTTAATAGAGCTGCCAAGATTATTTGTTTAATAAGAATTTAAAACGTCTGTTATCTTTTATTTGCACATATATTATTCATTAACTAATGCAATTTCCAGAAAGTTGAACTTAACAAAAAAATTAATCTTTGTTAAATATAATTGATCATCAAATCTTATTAGTTTTACATTTATATTCTATTAGCAGTTGTAATGTCAAGCAAGAGAATTTGTTTATCATATATCTTGTACCAATAGATTTTTTCAGATAGTTATGGACAATGAATCTCAAAATATAGACCAACAATCGAGAGCACTCCAAAGAAATATTTTAGAATCTGATGATGCAGTGGCATCATCTTCTACGGGACCCTCATCATTGATGTCACAAGCAGCAGGACAACAGCACCAACATCATTGCGATCAACTTCGGCATGCCCATCAACATCATCACCATCACCAACACCAACATGTGTATCCTCAATATAATGCTTTGATTATGGACTCACCGAATCATTGGTCTGGAGGAGCTAATGATGACTTGTCGCAATTAAACGAATTTCTTGAAGAGCCACCCATAAATCGTGTCTGTTTACGGCCCTATCAGCAACATCCACCGCAACAACCACATAATCAACCTCCTCCAACGCCTTCACTTCACCATTTACATCAACATAATCACCACTATCATGAACAGCATCATCATCAGTTTAATGGCACACCTCAGCGCTCATGTGCATATTTAGCACCAATCGCGCCGCCTACTTATAATGCTAATCAATATCAAGCCTACCATGTTTATGAAGATGAATATGCTCCACCGGCAGTTGCCACAGCTGTACCGCAACCCCTACCACCACCACCACCTCCTCCACTGCCCTTAGCAGCTTCAACACCTGCAACTTCCCAAATAGGTAACTTTGCAGACAATGATGCGGTTTTAGAAAATCCCGACGCATCTTCCAATTTCGAAAGGGAACCATTGCGCTCTTTGGATACTGCCACATCCTTTACTGCCAACGTTCGCCCTACTCCATGCACAAATGTGATAGTCAGTGGCCATAGGGGAGAAATGTTGAGGCTACCTCGGCGTGACTTGGACTGCTTGAGAGGAACGAGTCGACAAAGGGTAACAAATAACAGAGACTTCAGCGAGCAATCATCGTCATTGTCCTTTGCTTCGTTTAATGATCGTTTAGACGAAGTAGCATCAACGTCTTCAGTACAAACTACGCAATCTGAAAGTGATGTAGATTCATGCGTTGTAGAGGCGTCTAGTCCATTACCAGCTGTGCAACCACAGCTTAACGATGACGTTTCTTCTGAAACGGAACATGTGCAATTCGCTCATACTCGTACCACCAATACGACAACTACTACTTCAGCAGCGGCGCTAAAGAAGCAAAAATCCACTACTACCAACGTTGTAGGATCTTCACCGACATCCTCTTCTTCAGCTTCTGCTTCATCCAGCAGATCAAGTGGTGGTACTAGGAATAGCACGGAGCATGTGATTGATTTGGTGGAGTCTAGCTCAAACGGTTCCCAAGCACGTTGTATAAGTGCTGACAATAACAGTAACTCACTGAATCATTGCGATGCGGAAGCAGAAGCCGTAGCGTGGAACCTACATAAGTCTTCAGCTCACACAACTCAACACAATGATGATATCCCGTCTTGCTCTCAAAAAGTAGATCGTCGAAGTGAAATGGAGTCAAAACGTCGTTTTCTCGCGACGGATGAAAATCGTGTATCTAAAGTTCAAAGAATTAACGATACTACTTACAATCAGCAAGAACGACTACGTGTGCAAGATTCTGCTGAAACTGGAGCTTCTACATCGAACGGCTCCTATGTAATTACTTATGCAGGTCAACATCCACCTCCAACACGGCGACGAAGAATCGAAGCGTTGTATTTGACGGAGAATAGTCAATCAAATGCAGAAGAAGCACGCAATTACACAATCAATGTAGAAACGAGGGAAATGCAGAGTCCTGCTGGCATGGATGCGCAGCCATCTACTTCGAAAGGATATAGCAAACTTAGATTACATGAATCCAATAAGCAGCCTGTTGTTCTGACAGCTCCAGACTTACAGCTGGATTGCCTTTCGGATACTACTACTACAACTACAGATGGTGAAGATGACGACGTAGTATTTGTGCATTCAAATCGAGAACCCATACTTTCAATAGACTTAACAGCTGATGATGAAACTTCGTCTTCCACTTCTTTAGCAGAAATGGTGGAAGCACCAACTGCACGCAATCATCCTACATTTACCGAAAATGAAATTAGTTCGCAAGAATGCACTGGTAACGGAGGAGAATTCGATGGGGTTTATGGGATGGGCTTTGTTAGCGATCCTGAGCTATTTTCTTCTACGTCGAGTAATACAGAAGCAAATCGTGAATGTTGCTCACAACAAATGTTGCACACCAATTTTGTTCAGTCACATCCTCATTGGCCAAATATGCGTTATGGTCGGTCAGCGGCGGAATCTTCTCCATACGTATCAAGACGTATGTGGCCATCGTTGCAAATTATGTCCCGTTGGCCTACAACTAGTGCCGAATTAAATAGATCTTCAGCTTCTGTCTGTAACGCTGCAGTTGTATCTTGCCCGACTGTTACCAGCACTCAGGATTCGCCGCTGTTGCCTCAAAACCACAACGCAGATCGTCTTAACAATTTAACTCGAGTTCGAACTACTTGGCAGCCATTTAGACTAACGCAAACGGGCATTTTAGCAAATGCGACAGCGGTATCAACGTGCAATTCACTTCCATCAACGACCAATTTTACAGAACCGTCTGAATCGTACCAATCACTGGAACCTGGCAACTTGACAACAGCACAAGCAACAACTATGACTCTCCCACAGAGGACTCCTTTTCCAGAGCCGTCTCGCCCGATCAGACAAAATCAGACACATTTTCTCTCAAGAGAATCATTGCCTGTGGCAACTCTTCAACAATCCCAACCTGGTTTTCCTGAGCCTACGCAAAACGCTTACGTGAGTCGAATAGAGTCGACTTATTCACCATATTCAAATACTACAACGATGGCTTTAGCTCCTAACACAGAGTGGAATGGAAGCGGAACGACAAGTTTTGCCACTGCCAATCATGCGCTGCAGATACCTTCCATTCATTTATACCCAGACATGCAAACGTCTTTAAATATACGTGCTTTGACGCGATCCATTTCACCACCAACAATTGCAACGCTTTCGACGTCGCCAGGAACGAGTAATAATAGCAATCCTTACTGCGCACACTTTCTCAATCATACGCATGCTCATACGGGGCATGTACACGATCCTCTGGCCCACACGCACAATTATAGCGGGACAACTCATGGCCATAGTCATACGTGTCACCGATCAAGTAGCCATGGTGCCCCACCACCTTATTTGGTGCATCATAATTTATGGGTACGCCAACAAAGCATCCAGGAATTACATCGTCGCCATATGACTCCTACACCTATAGATTTATCATCCAATCCTTTAAATTTGACTAGTAGTTTCCGATCGCGTTTCCAAATGCCAAATTTATGTTCTTGTGTTCACGCCCGCAACGGACCAGTTTCCAGTTTAGATCCAGTAAGTGTTTTTTCAAAAGACAGACTATTTTAATTGAACTAATCAAATTAATTCTTATGCCAAAGGCTTACTATCCTCACAATTCACGGCCACAACCTCAGCATCGACGTTCGGCAATAAGACGTCCATCCATACACCATCACATGTTCCATCATTATTCTCCAGTCCATGTAGAAATTGACTTGTCAACGCCCAGAATATACATAGGTTCATCTCTTAGACACCCCGGGGGAGCTACACTGGTTTACATAGCTATAGCTTTCTAAAATGCTTTAAAAAATTAAAAATTTTATTTCTCTTCTGCAGGAAATGATTGAACGCAACACTTTACCGCATAAGTATCGTCGTGTGCGTAGACCTAGTGAAACAGATGATGATGCTGAGAAATGTGCCATTTGTTTATCACTCTTTGAAATAGGCAACGACGTGAGGTATATTGTAAAATACGGCTTACTATGGTTTTAATCTATTTCCCACTTATTTGCAGACGCTTGCCTTGCATGCATTTGTTCCACACTGACTGCGTAGACCAGTGGTTAGTGACCAATAAACATTGTCCAATATGTCGAGTGGATATAGAAACTCATTTAAATAAAGACGCTTTGATTGCTACTACCAGCAGCGCTGGTAGTTCCAGCGCCAATACATTATGATATTGTTAAGGTATCAATATACCAGTTGCACAGGTTTGCATTTCCAATTCAATTCTTAAAAAGGCTTACGTATATTGAATCTCCTGTTTCTTGTTTTAATGTTAGCATTTTTTCTGTCTTTGTGTTTTGCATAGCTATTTATAACGTATAAATATTATTTTCGTAATTGTTTTCGTTGTTATTTAATTTTTTTGCGTTGCGTGCCATATAATTTAGTTACAATTTAAATAAAATTTTCGGAAGCATTTATTATTTCCGTCTCTAAATTAAATTACTATTCGAATTTCTGTACAATTATTATGTTGCTACTTAAGCACTAGAATTTATATTTATATTTGTATAAAATACATAAGCCTAAGTACATATAAATAAATATGCAAAGAAGAAATTTTCTGGATATTTGTCTGATCATTTTCGATAGATTTATCTTTCTCTTCTATATCTCAACACATTAACTTTTTGTATGTGCGTAATAGTTTTATACTAATATTAGATAATTTGCAATATATATATATATATATATATATATATATATGCAATATACGAATAAAAAGAAGTATCAATATTTAATTAATAAAAACGTTTGGGTGTGATGAGTTCATTATAAGAAGCATAAATATACATATTTCAAGCGGTTTTAATGTGACTTCTCGACAAAGTTGGTAAGAGTAATAATTTTATCACATTAAAAATTTTAATTTTCTGCTCTTTTTCAAACTTTCAGCAGAATAATAATCTATGGAGACAGCGTCAAAATTTATTGAATCAACGAAGTCCTTTTATGCTGCCAAAGATTACACCTATTTTATAGAGACCGTAATGACTATTTGTAGAACTGAACTGAATTAATTTTTTGCCTATCTTCATTGGTGGGCGTATACATTTGGTATTGAACGTAAAAGCCTAAAAATCTTGAACATACGAAAGGCAATTACAGTTTACCGCGAGGGCAAACAATAGTACCTTCAATGACTAATGGCTGAATTGTCATCATTTTCCTCTAATTGTAATATAATTAATTAAAGGCCTTTTAATATAGAGTAATTTAAAAAGCTCTTACTAGTTGCAATAACACTAAGATTATGTTTTAACAAATTGAAAACAATTGAAGAATTTCAACGTTTTTCAAAATTATTTCATTTTTCTTATGATGATTAAAAATGAAGCAAAAAAAATTCCTTTAAATAAAATAAAAACAACTTAAAAAGTTACATTCGTACAAAATCGACCACTAAAAAGCCTAAATCACATTGCCTAATACGATTCTTAATTTACTTTCGTGAAAAACTCCATTCTGTTTACATGTAGAGAGAATCCTTATAGGGAAGATAGTCTAAAACGTGAACTGACCTGGTTCAAATCTATCAAAATTAATTTTTCTGTCAAATTATTATAATGGATTGATTTTGATCATAAAATATCGGATCTTTTTGTCATATAAAGGCTTACTTTTTAAAAAAAGGTTCTATCCTAGTTCCTACTAATTTTTGTGCAAAAATATGAACTGAAACTGTTTTCAAGACTTTGCAAATGACGCGTCATATGGAGACTGGTCTTCAAAATGATCTAACCAAGGTTACTTTAGTAGGATACATGGGCAGACAGGCAGACGAATAAGTTTAAAGTAATATAGAAGATGATACCAAATCCGCACACTCTTAATATATTCTGCACGATTCATTTCGAAAATACATCGAACCCAGATCTAGATCATCTATTTTACAAACATCCATGGCGACTAGCAGCATCGCCGACCGCACCCGAACTGCACGCCTTAAACGAATGCAAAAATTGGCTAACGATGAAAATACACGATTTTACAAGAAACAGAGCAGCAAATATGTAACTTCAAGCGCCAAAGTCACATAGTACGTCTGCCGATTTGACACGGGCTGCAATAAACGATGCTAGTACTACCGCTAGAAGTGTGTAACGTTCACCAGCGATTTGCAGCTCTGGTCGCAAGTTGGTTGCCAAGAATTTGCCAATACTTATTTAAAATGCCGATACTTATTTTGTTTAAATTATATTTTTTTCTTTTGTTCCTTCGTGTAATTAACATCAATTTTGTGTTATGTCTTGTGAAACAGTCTTTTATTTTAAGTTTGTTACTAAACTTTCTTTTCATTTAAGTTTTTTTTAAGAACGCCAGCATTTTATGTTGAAAGCTCGAAAACACTTTCCTTAACGATTTTTCAATATATCATTTTTCTTTTGGAATCTTTTCTTAAATATCCGGAACTTTCGAAATAATATTCTTAAGCAATTTTATCAAAATATTCAGTAATTTATTAAATTTTAATCTTTCGATATAGCCTTAAGATATTTTTGTATTCTGTTGTTCATGTCGGAAATCTTATTAAAGAAAATAATTTAGGGAATAATAAAAAAAAAACAAAATATTTAATTTTTTTTATCCAGTCTTGTCCGTTTATCCTAAACATTTTTTTCTTATTTTTTCGTGTAACAAATTTTATTAATTTATCAAAAAAGTTGGCAATCTTCAAATCAATTACAATTCTACACTAGTGGCAAGACCGAAAAAAAACGAGGAACTGAAAAAAATTGAAGCAAAAACAAATTCGTTGTTGAACTTTTAGGTCGCTGTTCTTCTACGTAAATATAATTTATATAAGTAAATGACTAAATTACCGCAAACCTAAGGAACAAATAAAAATGTAAGTAAAATCTGTATTTTCTCTCAACAAAACAAGTAACAATTTCTCACCTAATTGTGAAATAAGCATTTTAACAGTGTGACAAAACCATTTAAAAGTTCATTATTTAATAATATGTATGTACATGTATATTTATTTATTAAACAAATGTTTACTGTAATACTGCAATAGGACTAAAGGGCCATAAATAAGTAATCCTTTCTTCACGACTTGGTTCAAATTCATATCGGTGCTACTGGTCGGCGTTACAGCTCATTCTAGTTGGATAATACGGGTATGTAACCAGGGTTTATTTGTTGGAGTTTATTCATAGGGCATTCCGCGATAAGAAGTCGTATACGTTCGTTTCTTGCAGTCGTTATTCGTTCACTTTATGCCAACAATTTGTTGAACGGATGATTCAATTTATTCTAAGCTTGACTACAAATTTCACAACTAAATCTAATAGCATTAATCGACATTAGCCACTAACCACTGGCTGGATTGACTCTTCAGATAGCAGAGTTAATTACATCAGTTATGTTCTTACTTAATATACGCTTTCCAACTCTTTTTTATAAAAAGCAGAATTTTTTGAAATTCACAAATTAAGCAAAAAGCAAAGTAGAATCAGTAACACTTAGATGGATACTAGATGCATAGCGATTCATAAGTTGTATAAAATGTTTGGTCGTTTAATAAATATATTACTAATTATTATTTATATTTATGTTTTCTATGCGGTTTATATGTTTTTTACTTATTTTTTCTTTTCTAGCTTATTACAATGACTACGGAGAGAGAGTTTCTCGCGGCTTACGACCTTATAAAACAAGCTCAGGACAAAGCCTTTAGAGAGGTGGAAAAAGCTATTCAACTCGAAGAAAAGAATCATTTTGTGGATGCTATAATTTCTTTCGAATTGTGTTTGAAACTAATTGATGATGTACTTAGCATACCTGTCGGCTTACCCGATAACATTGATAACGTAGAAGTTGAATGGAATAATGCATGTGCTATAATACAGAAGTTGAAAGGGGTCAAATCTGAAATACTTTATAAATTGAAATTTCTTAAAAGCCATCAATCTTCTCGAGATGTCGAATGTGCTCAAGCTCAGCAAAGCCAAGGATCAAAACAGAAAAGCAATGGACTTCGAACGGAAAATTCTTTTACGCATTCTAATAGCATGATTAATGAAACTTCACCGGAAACTTGTAAACAGATCCTTAAAGATTTACGCAAAATTTTAGCTGATGAAGAAAGTGGTGTGCTCTTTGATACTTTTTTTCATAGCAATGTGAAATTGTATCACATAGCATCTTCCGGCGCGGTACAAACTCTAGCTGTGGGTTAACATTAGATTTTCTTTTTCGTTTTGGATAAAGAATTATAAATTTCTTTAGGGTAAAACGTCTATGTCTTTGGTTATGTGCACTGTTGGCGGACAATACCGTCATCTTAACGGTTTGCATTTCATACAATGTTCGATAGTTCCACAAAATTTACCTCAAAGAAATGGGACTGAAGTGCATTCGACATCCCAGGAATATTCCATGATTTGGACGTATCCTTTGTTGCCTAACCTAACAAAATGTTATCGAACAGAATTTGGAGCTTTCATTTTTCCTGATATAGAAAATGATGTCTCAGGATCGGCATTTGGCGTTATTTTGTGTGCCCCTGATGATTGCACCGATGATGAATTTGTTGATCATCAGGAATTTTTTTTGGGGCTTTTGGAAGCAATTTTCAGTGGAACAATCGAACAATTGAAAGAGCACAGCGGGCGAATAGTACCTTGGGACGCCAGCCAAGAGGTATCGCGACATGTGGTAACGGCTGCAAACTTTGTAGCGCGTAATTTAGTTAAAGGGGCAGAAAAGACGGGTGAATTGATGGCGAAAAGTACGCCATATATTATATCAAAAATACGTCCGGCTACGGAAAATGCTCCACATGTGTCGTCTGGCGTTCAGACAACTGTCGAAGTTGCCAAAGGTGTAACTAATGCTGCTGTAGGTGTTACATCTTGGGTAGCTGGCAAGGTGGGTTCCGCTTCCATGGCTCTAGGACGCTTCCTTGCACCTCATATTCAACATCACGGAGCAAATTTGTTACAAAAAACATGTAATCTTGATCATGAAGAAGCTCAGACCAAAATGGAAGGTGTTTTGACGGTCGCCGCTGGTGCTGTAGAAGGCTTTAGTACGATTGTAGATGGCTTGGAGAAGTCTGCAGCAATTTTAGGCAACAACATTAGTGAAAATTCTGTCAAAATTATTGAACATAAGTATGTATAATGCGATATTTTTTATGCGCACCAAGCGAAAATGGTGGTTAAAAATTTGGTTTTTCCTTTAAAAACACCAAATGGAAAATCTCTTGTATATTTAATATTTTCTTTTTGTAAATAAATTTTCAGATACGGAACTTCCGCTGGCTACGTTGCGGCGGGCACTTTCGATACCCTAGGCAATGCCTTTGTTGTTAGTCGCAATGTTAATTATATACTACCTAAAGGTATTGCTAAGAAAATGGTCAAAAATACTGGAAAAGCTGTAGTTGCCGAATGCAGAGCTAATATTCAACAAGAATCTCGATATGTCACGGCGGGCAGCTTATATCCTGACTTAAGACTATTAAGAGAAAACATCCAGACGGATAAACAAATTTAAGTTTTTACCTTATTACATATATATATTTTTCTATAAATTTATGTCATGTATTGCGTATATGTATGTGTAGTTCTATTCTGACTTAAGATTATTAAAGTAAAATGTATAAAAAGATAAGAAAATTTGAATTTTTGAACCAAATCAAAATTATCTTCTTGTATAAATTTTTGTTATTTATTGCTGCGCCTTGCGAAACTATAAACTTAAAAACATAAGCTTATATCTTAGTTTTTATAGTTAAAAAAAATCCTTCACTTTGCATTTTTTACTTTGATATATGAAAAAGAAGACCCAGATATCTTTTGTTGATATTTTTAATAAATGCAAAAAAAAAAAAAATGTGGTGGAAAGAAATACAATAATTTTATAAGATTTTCTCCGTTTTTAATATGAATTTGTTTTGAAATTTTTTTTGCATTGATCTAGTATGATTATAAAATAAAAATAAAAGAGAGCAAAACCTTGCAATCTTAAGAGAAAAAATGTACAAAAACTAAAAAGGTTTAAAGACGTAATAGAGGATGTTTCGTTAATCGATGAAAAGCTGGATGATGAAAATTTTACATTGTTTAGCAAAGAGTTTTCTGAACATCCGGTCGTCCTTATGAGACTTGCCAGAGAAAATTATTACATTTCTGTCCGTAGATTTTTAATTTAAGTATATTAGTACAGATTATTACGTTATTCATACCTGGGATCAAGGAAGAGGGAGGGGCAATATCGCATAAAGGCTGTACCTTGCTCATATTTTCGACGCGTTGAGTAGCCGGGGAAAATAAGTACACAAATCTCAAAGCACACGTGAAGAATTATACGCTTTTGTAGAGATGACTAACACGATTGAATATGACTGAATATGTTTTCTTTGTGCCTTTGAAAAATATCTAAAAACTGTGTACATACGTTTAGTTATGTTTATTCATTTTTCGTTGCATTTTTTTTTGGAAAACAAAAATCCAAAGCTTTCAGAAAAGGTACATTGTTCCAAGTTTAAACTCATTTTTTTTTTTGAAAAACACCCAAAATTCGACCTTTTTTTTTGAAAAGTATTGAAGTTTTAAATTGATTATAATTAAATAATTTTGAGTATGACTAAACCTATGCAAACAATTAATAGAGATGCGTATATTTTACGTATTTTCTACGCGTTCTCTACATAGCGTAGATAATAAGTATGCTAAGTGTCATTAGAGATGCATTGTGCTTTTCTACTCCTCGTAGACAATGTATAGATATCTATTGCATTAACTGCGCATTGTTTACTAATTTTTTATATGTTTTCTACTCAATACGTGAGGAATATCAAGCGATGTGTGTATAAGTAACTCCAAACTAACCTAATTAAAATTAAAAAAAAATATTTCAAAAAGTTTTCATTAATAGCGGGACATCTGCTCTGTTGAACCTAGCAAATCTAGTTAATATAAAGAATAATAAAAGATCTAAACAAGATTTATTATCTGAAATATTTGAAATGTTAATCATTAAGAAAATGAAAAATTAATAAAACGCAATTTCTTATTCCTCAGAACAACAAGCAAAACAGCGACATCTGTTCACTTAAAGATTAGCAAAATCAACAGATATTGAACAATATAAAAAGAATAGATCGTAAAAAAAAGGAAAAGAACTACAGCGCATAATACATCAAAAAGAAAATAATGCGAAACAACTCCTTTTTGTTTTACTAACAACAACTGGAAAAGAAGCACAAAGGAAACTGGTTTGCAGCCGGAGATCTGGTAGAAACACATGGGTTTTCTTATTTTTGTTTTGTCTTCTTTCCTTTTCTTCTTTTGTTGTTTTTTGTTTCTCAATACATATAGCAGCAGATGTCGTAGAAAATTATATGTGAAGTTTAAAAGGATATGTGAAGATACGCACAGACTTACGAGAGGGTTTTGTTAAAAGTAAAAAGAAAAAAAAAGAAAAAGAACTACGTTGTTATGTCTTCAATATGATGACGGCGATGATGAATTTTATAAAGAAGACGACAACACACATCTTGAGTTTAAAATACAGTTGAGTTTTTACGAGGGAATTTCTTAGACCCGGAACTGACAAAACTGTGAAATAGAGGCTATTTATTTTTTTTAAGAACATAAGGATACATGGCGAATAATGCTATTGTGTAGTAGCACGTGGTTTACATGTACAGACGCAAACAGATAATTTTGCAAAACACAAAGAGAAAAAAAGACTTACTATACATAACATTGAAGAATTTTGGTTAACGACTAAGCCAGAGCAGCTGTTGAAAGATATAGGACCTGTTTTGTACGACACAAGCAAAAACAATACTTTTTCATGCATTTTGCATATATTTTTCTATGCCGTTTGCAGGATGCTTTGCTTTCCGTTTACTAGTTCTTTTTTATTTTTATTTCATTTTATGCGTTTTCTGTTACAAATTACAAAATTGTGTTAGATTTTTAATCTCGTTTGTTCCTTTTATCAATTAGCAAAATTGAAATCAGTCAGTTGCCTACAAACCACACTAATATTTTATAATCCAATAGGAATTCCAAAATTAAAATGAATAATATTCAGCGCGGATAATATTGCAAGAAAAACCAACGATAGCGAGGACACTAACAACAATGTCTTATTAATTTATTTCATTTTTGTAATCATCGGCTGCTCGTGGTCGTAATCTCGAAAACGGATACTCGTGCCGATTATTTTATATTTCACAAGCGACTGCTCGTGGCAATCATTTCATTTCCATTCAACAGAAATATAAAGGAATTTAGAGAAACTGATGATTATTCATTAACATTTTCATTCCGTCAATCCCGCTTTGCTCGAAAAGTTTTGTTCCAAATTTTTTCGAACAAGAAGGAAATTGTATGATTATATGTTATGGCAAGCTTGGTTTGGAAAGAACTGTTGGTGAATCCACGTCAAATTTGTAAAAAAAAAACAGTTTAAGAATATAAAAAACAATAAAAAAATTATATTCGCCTGAGACAGAATTTTTTATAACCATGGCCGTCATCTAAGAAAAAAACTAAACCTCGATTCTCTCTAATATTAGGCGAGCGCAGCAGATTTTTTTCATTTTTATGCAATACTATGGAAATTTGTGCTGTGTATATCTTTTAAAAGTCACGAGTAGTGATCAAAACAATCAGAAATTTCAAGTCATACGGTGAACGTGTCCTTTGACCGATTTGACCCATCCATTTTGTTTTCTAGCGTACCTGTAAGAACTTATTTACATTTTTGCTATCGGGAAAATGCTTACTGCAGAAAATAAGCTGATTTTCAGACAGATAAATGGACTGATGGACGGACGGATACGCCTGGATGAATTTCGAATTTAGTATAAGAATAATGTATACATGATGAATTGTCTGAAGCTTTCGTCTTTTCTGTGTTGCGATCGAAATGATGAAATGAATTATCCCTATACTTCGATATTAGTAGGTATCCAAATAGGCCTTTCATAAGGCAATAAAATCTAATATGTTTAATTTCGTGATGAAACTTAACCAAGACCACGTTGGCGTGTGTTTTGACCCATCTACCATGTATGGTTTCCCATGAAAACTAAATGTTTGGATGACAATGAAATGATGAAGTTCGTTACGTTACGTTCTAATTTCGTCTTTGCAGTTTTATTATTATTCTATTGTTTATGATTCAAATATTTCTTTTTAATTTTTCTAAATTGTTTTATTTATAATTTATTACTTTTTTATTATTATTAATCTATATGTGTTAATGGTTTCTTCTCCTTTTTCCTTCCTAATTTGAGTTATTCTCCTCATCTGTAAATTTACGGTTCCCATGTTTTATATTATTTTCAAATATTATTATCATATTTTTAATTCATGAAATTCTTAAATGGTTTGTAATTAAATGTGAATCAAAATCGAAATTGAAATTTTTAATTTTTAATACGCTGACACATTTTTTTGGAAAATGTTATATAAAAATAACTGCGCATTTTTCAAAAGTTTTCTTACGAATCTTCCTTATTTTGCTGAATGTCAAGAAATTTTCCAAAAATGAGGAGGAAAAATCAACCCTTAAGGGGTTATATGTACAAAAGGGCAAACAGATTAATAAAAGTATAAGATTTGTGATTTCAGTCGTTTTTTTTGCAACGATATGAAAACCAGAAAAAATTTAATCTTTTTTTTTTGTTTTCATTTAAATGCAACACCGCACACTATCCGTTGCTTGTCATTCCTACAGTAATAATTCAAAAGTGTTGTAATAAAACATTTTTTCTTTCTTGCTGTACACAAAGTCGTATGAAATAAACTTAAGGAGCAAAAGAAAACGTAAGGCGTCATTACTGTGTTTTGCTGTTTTCATGAAAAGCATTCAATAAATTAGATGAATGACGCGGTATGAAAATTGGGGTTAAAATACAGAATTCATTCGACGAAGTAAAATAGAATACATAAGTGCATGTGTGCGTGTGTATTGGTGTTGATACAAGGATATTTATTGTATTGTATAATATTTCATTGCATATTTTAACCCGTCACAGTTTTTTTTTTTTATTATGGAAAATTTCGATCGCTCGTATCGCTTGTTGCTTAACAACTACGCGATGGTAATAAAAATTTCTCACGTTTTCTTTAAACAAAAGCCTTTTGTAGTAAAATTCTTATTTCTTCCGGTGATTGCTGATTTGGGTGCTCGGAAATATAAAGGAAACAACGACTTAAATAATGACTTAAAAGGTATACGAAATGCAAGCATTTCCCTTCTCTTGCTCTTATTCTTATCGTTTAGTTTGGACCTAATTTCAATGTTATGCAATAAACGAAAGTTTGATGGGAAAATGATGACCCTTAAGATTTTAAAATTCGTAATACATCTTAACATCTTCGCGTCATCATCATCATCATCTTTTTGGCTAATTTAAATATTAAATTATAAGGCTCAGTTGTTGAGCATTAATTACAAACGTTGCTTTGAAATGAAAGTAGCCTTTGAAGGGGGTTTTTTTTTGATTAATTTCGTTCGCAGATGATTTATTTTAATTATAAACATTCTTTCAGTCTTCTTTTTGTTAAATGATTTAAAATTCAAGATTTCCACATCAGACGCGCCAGTTCACCGCGCTTTTGATTTTGCGCCCTTAATGTTCGAGGAAACCACCTAAATCATTTGAAATAAAAAACAATATAATGACAAATAAAAATGAACACATTATAGATCACCATTAAGTATTCCTTTAAAATGGGACGTAATATGAGATTCCAAAGCACCACGAATCTCTTCATCTTCACTAAGGTTTGCCCTTAAGAATTGAATTTTTTTTTCTGAAATAAGATATTGTTCAAAATATGATCTTATAAGGGAAGTCATTCTATACGTGGTACGATTTAGTCCATTTTCAATTCCACTCGTTTTTAGATAAAAATATGAAAATATAAGAGATAACACTGAATATCAGCAAAATGTTTTAAAAAAATTGCATCAAGCAACTTTTATAAATACATCGGCAGTATTGCAATCATACTCCTAAATTTAAAACACCACAAAATGCTATCAACAGAACGTTGCTGGTTCACGAGCTGTGTGACCAACTGGCGATGTCTTGTTAAGAACAAACGGTGCCCCTATCGTTTGGTAAAGCGGCTCATTCAATGCAATGGTCGGATAAGCAGGGTTTGTAGAAAAGTATAAACCGTTCGTTCAAAAGTTGCAGAATGTCACTCCTTACAGTAGACAAAGTTCTTCGATCTTTTTCTTGAATTCTCCGAACCACAGAGGCGACGGTATCAAAACCGTTTCACCGATTTAGAATTTTTGCAATGTTTTTGGCAATTAAATAAAAAAACGAGAAAAATAAGAATACTTTCTTAGATTTGATGATACCTTTCCTGATTTGATTTGTTAAAAAAAAACGGAAAACCTTTATTGTAATTTAGAGTACATTTTCAAAGAAAAAAAAAGAATAAGAACTAGTAAGAAAATTATATACGGCTGTGTCGAATCTTTTATACCCATCACCTTTATGTTAAAAAATAGTTGAAAAACTAAATTGTAATAGGTGGCCGCGGCAGTGGAAGAACTTCCTATCTTTCTGCCAAATTTGAAGCCGATATCTTCATTTTTGCGGCCAAGAGAATGTTTACCACAGACATTATACAGATACACGAACAGACGGACAGACGGACGTGCTTAAATCGATTCCAAATTTGATAACACATATACTTTATGGGATCTCCGAAGTTTGCTTTTGGTAGTTACAAACCAAATGACAAAGGTCGATCTTCGGTGGTGGGTATAAAAATTAAGGCACATAAGCAAAGAAGAAAAACTAAAGCAGATGTTCTTTCTTATTTAAACAGAACTTTTCAGAAAACAATTTATAAGCATGCGTGAATCTACGTTCGTATATCTGAAATTACCGTAAAGGGAAATAACACGAAGAGTAAGTGACAAATTTATATTCGTTTAAGATCGAATATTAAGCATTAAATTATTCTTGGTGATTGTAGGCACATTTGCAGGACCTTTCAGGGTAATTGGAAAAATGGATTGACATTTTACGCTCAAGGCTGATTTTTCTTTTGCGATTAGGAGAGGAATACGCCCATTTTTGAATTTATCGGATTTTTCTATCCAAAAGAATTCGAATAAAAGACAAGCACACTGGCAGAGGTCTGTCTATAAATTTATATAGTAAACAATTTTGTATGATTGTATGTATGTATGTATTTATGAGCAGAATAAAAAATTATGCAAAAGTATGTCATCATATATGCCATCCCATTGATGCTATTGCACGGAAATAATTATCGGAAGCGACAACCGAAAAATATCTGTTTACCTTGTAAAAATTTTTTATGCAAAATGCAGCGAAAAACGCGCGCACGCATGCGCACACGTAAACGTACACACACAAACACAATCGTTGGCGTGGTAAAATCATAATTCTGTACGGACCTTCCGTGTAGTATAATGCAATGAACAATACAAATGGGGCACCCTAACTGTGAGTGTTGAGAGTGATTGCACCGTAACAGACTACTCCTGATGAAGCGGTCATGGTTATTGCAAGCATGATCACATTCGATTTTCTGGCTAAAGAAACCGCATACAAGAGAGTGCGACACTAACCCGTTGGTAAGACGCCCATTAACTTGAGAATTCCACGCGTGATGGTGAGCATCCATAAAAACAGATGGACTCACGTACTCATCCCAAACAGGAGCCAATGGTTAAGTAGACAACGAAGTGGCAGCCTACTACTTAACACAAGCCCTTAACGGTCATGGGTGTTTCGGAGCACACTTGCACAGATTTAAAATAGAACAGGATTCTTTTTTAAGTCTACGCATGCGTACCGAGTGCTGCCAACATGAAGGAATACTTAAACGATCGTGCCACAGGGTAAAAATCGGAAATATTGTGGATTTTTTATCAGTTTAAAATGTCATATTGCCCAAAGTGGATCGTTTTCGATGCTTTCCGACCTGTTAAAAACACACACAAACACTAAGTATGAAGGTGCAGGAAAATTTTTCATTAGATGGATATCAAAGAAAAAGACAGGAACTATTGAAAATATTTTCTGTTACGTCTTTGCATTTCGCAAAATATTTTATGAGGGAATTCTTTGAAAAAGACAGTAGCAATAGCTACGTATGTAAGTAAGTAATTAAATGCTGCACCTTTGCATATGTTAATGCAGCTGGCTTCTTTAAGCCATTAAGAGATTTGTCTATCCCTTAATCCCTTAAAAGATGGATTTCTTCAACAGCTTAAGTATTGCAAAATCTATTTAATTTTTTTTATTCTAAATGTACCAGGCCCATGAAGATGTTGTAATGAGTTGATGAATGTCTGTCTTGTCTGTATTTTTATAAAAAAAATATACATATATTTGTTTCAGAGATTCCGTCAGCTTGTTCGCTTATGGCAAAAAAAAAAAACAATATGCACTAGAGATTTCGCCCCCCTTCCTTGTACAGAAGAAATCTCGCCTGCAGATATTTCGTGTTTTTTTTCCTAGTTCTTTATGCACAACCTATCGCTGCTTCGATATTAACCTCAATTTTGATAGTTAGTACCGCAGTAACGGTAGTGATCGAATGACAATCTCAGTCTACAAATTCCAAACCAATTACAAATCAGTTTTGCTTGGCATCATGTGGAAGTAAAAAATGAGGAAAGGTTTCGTAAGCCAGGATAAAAGATTAAACAAATTTCAATAGTTTCAAATCCCCTCTTTCTTACGAGCGAATAATAATTTGCGATAGACGGATATGAGTAAAGTGATATCATATCCGATGTATATTTTGGGTTTTGTATCGGAAACATGTTGCATCAGTTCATTCAATATTGATCGCCGCTATCCTGAAGCTTTTGTAGTTTCGTTACGAAATCCGAGGTGATGTACTTGGTACAATGTTCGTACGTTTTGACTCCCAAGCGTAAGAATAGGTGCAGATAATCGTGTACAATAAGAGAATCTCATTTCTCTTATGTAAAAACCTTCCATCTTGAAACAAAGTTTTAAGGGCGGAATCCACTGCCTTTGTGCCACACACAATCGTATTCACCTCCAGTCCGATTTCCGTAGCCATATCAATATTATCGAGTAGAACATCTTTGACTGTAGGAGCCGTTCCTTGACTAATAATGATTGCATTTTCTTTGAAAATTGTTAACGAAAGAAAAAAAAGAAATAAAAAGTATGCGAAATCCCTTATTAATGTCATTAAATATTCGAGAAGAAAACATATGTTATGTCATATATCGATTTTATAGGCAGATTGTTTTCGTTTTCTTTGCTCTTCTTTTTTTCTTGCCGTTTTGAATATATTACATTACATTCATCCAAATAATGCCTCGTAATAAAAAACTCAATTCGTGGGAGCTTTTGTTCTGAGAAATTTCCAAAAACCGAAAAATCTTTCTTTCCAGGATTTTTAAATAATGTTTTGATGCGATGCTACTATCAATGGATGTATGTATGTATTAAAGATTTTTTTTTGTTTTTCATTTGTGTTTTTTTTGTGTGTTTTTCGCATTTCAGAAGAAGATGTGTACGTAATGGAAACGCACCTGTCGCACAATTTATGTGTGGCTGCGTTTTATGCGCAAAAGCCAGTTGCATGATGAGTCTGGAGTGCGTTATAATACAGTTAAAGACATTGTGCTTTTGGTTATATTCTGAACGCGATGCACTGCTGCTAATGTTAGCCTAAAATGAATGGGTATAAATCGAAGATCTTGCAGGCATTGAGTTGAGTTGAGCTCTGTATATAAAATGCCAAATAAAATGCAGAAATGAAAAAAAAACTCCTTCACATCCGCTTTCATTGTGAAACAAAACACAAACGCAACAAAACAATACACGAACAACCTGCATTTTTTTTTTTTTTACCAAAATAACAATCTTTCCTTTCGTTCGTTTTGCTGTTACGTATAGGTATGCTTTTTCTTTTGTTTTCCTGAGCGCATACGTTTATTCGGGTTCCAAAAATTGACTTATATTTGAAATCTCTCTCTCTCTCTCTCATAAGCCCTTCTACGTATGTATGCAGTGCAGTTGCATTAAAAACGCTTTTTGTATTGTTTTCTTCATTTTGTTCGTTCTTTATCAGCAGCTGCCAATTGTGTGTAACGCAGCAGATTTTTAATACAAATGCTACTCTTAGCTTCAACATCTTTGTCTTTATTATTATTATTTTTTTAAATTTTATTTTGCTTTTCCTTTATGTTGTTATCGATAATTTGCAAAAATCACTCACATGTTTGTTGTGTAGCAATGTTTGTATGTACAGAGAGTATGGAGTGTGGTGTGTTTATAAAAAAAAATATGTAGGTTTTCTGCAAACACACATACACACATTTAGAGAATCATTACTTCTGTTGCTTGTCATTTAAATAGTGTGTCTATCTGCAACTGTTTATAAGCCAGAACGGGCTAACAAATGTTCCGAACGTATTTACAAAAATTTTATTTAATTCATATATTTTCTATATTTTTTATATTTATAATTCACATTAGACGATATGATGTTTTTTTAGTTAAGGTTAATAAATAGTTAATTAATGAATAAAATATATTTTTGAATATGTATACGTAAATAGATGTTTTTTTTAAGTCATTACTCTTTATGTTTTCAAAATTTTCATCGAAAAAAATTGCAAGCTCTCTTTGAAACCTTTAATCTCCAAAAGTGTTTTGTTAATATTATCATTTTTTATATAATATACTGTATTACTTGTCATATATTATATATTATATATTCGTTGTTACATATTATATATATATTATATTATATATTATGTCATATATGACGGTCATTCTTTGACCATATTTACAGCAAAAAGAAACAAGCTTTGGAAATCTTATACAGTATATCTATGAGTCAAAAAGCGCGGCCGACTTTTATATCCATCATCCAAGGAAGAGGGTACATTTGTCTGTCTTCAGGGCTTTCTATCAGAAGATTCTGGGTCAATTTATGAAATTTTTGTTCAACTGACGATCTTCTTTTGTGTTGGAATGCTCAAAGTCGCAAAATAATGAGATAAAAAGCTGAAACTGGGCATAAACTCTCTTAATTGATAGCTGCATACATTCTTGGTACTGGCCATTGCAGTTCGATTTCATGAATATGACGCATACAGCCATAGGCATATAAATGAGTCAAATATTTTATTAAGTCAAAATTTTATTTCGAATTCAAGAATAAAAAAAATTTGTTGATGTAAGTAAAAGTTTTTTTGTACTAGTGTTACTAGTAATAATTAATTTTAAGATTTTTTGTTAGATCCTAATGCGCATAGAGAATCGGAAGCAGAGCAAAATATTGAATGATCGATAAGAATAACAAAAACAACAAGTTCTTAAGATATTACGTTAATTTTCCACAATTTTTTTTAGTCTTGAATTACTCTTATGTCCAAAGAATTTTAATGCATTTGGGGACAATTTCTGCAGTGTGAATATTTTTGTTTCACTTGCTGAAATATTAAAAACATTTTTTTTGTTATTAAATTTTTAAAAAGAGAAAAACCAAAGCATAGATGATCGGTTAAAATTGAAGATTAAAAATTAAAAGTTTTTATGATGGATCAAGTTTTCGATATGACACACGATTCTCTAGTGAATCATATTGTTCTCTTGTGAACGGCGTATCATGCCACTTTACCATATTCTATTATCGATATAAGATTAATTCAAAAAATCAAATATTCTCTACCAAATTCGGACTCAACGATTCCATAAAATCGTTTATGTCACACTGATGCATTATTCTGAAGTTATAATTAAAATTTCTAGCCAGATGGTTTAAAATTTCGGTAAGTATTAGATACAGTTCAAGATGTCCTTTAAAAAGCAATAGTTTTCTTTCTTTTCGAAGGCTGTTGTCGTGTCACATTATGTTTTAAAAATTATTAAAAATATTATTTGCTTTTTACAAAATTATTCGATTACAGTGATTAGTCTTTCGTAAATAAGCTTGAAGGTTATTATCCATAAGTTTATAATTGAAAAGGCGGTGTGTTAACTCTTAATAAATATTTATGCTGGTATGATGGATGACGAAGTATGTCCTATTTATGAGCCCATGGCTGTATAAATAAATGTGTAAATATATAATATAATAAATAAGCGCACAGTAACAACTGCTTGAAACGTAAAGGATAATTAACAACTTGTGAAGAAGAATCGTTTTCGGTTCCTATTCAGAAAACGGCAGGTGTTTTAGCTCATATGGTATGTAATGTAACACGAAATCGCATCGTTGTGCTTTACAAAGAAAGTTTATTTTTAAAAATAAGTTATTTAAAATTTTTGAACGAATTTTCGTTGTTACCTTTCCTTGCCTTTTTCGAAACTAAACGCTTCAACGTATAGTACTCAGAGTGTGCGATAACACCAAACAATTTGGATTGAAATGCTGGTTTATATATACGAGAATAACAGAATAAAACACTAATAATATAATATAATATAATATACACGTATATAAGTGTGTATGTTTAATTTTAGCACGAGACATATGAACCTGCAGAGCAATTAATGGATGTGTTGTACGCTCGCACAAATGATATTTAACGTATGGGACAACAGGTCCTTAAGTTAAGAAACAATAAAAATGGCAGCATGTTTGCGTATAACAAAGGTGGAGGAGACTAAGAAGAAAACCAAAAATGAAGAAGAAGAAAAAGTAAAAGGCAAGATAAGGAGTCTAACAAAAACGCACAAACGCACTTGTTGTCGGCAACATATAAAATGTTGCCACAAAAATCGTCATTATCATTAAAATGGCAGTAAGGGGCAGATTATTACATAGCAGGTGAACACTAATCGGTAAAGCATTGAAAGACTGAAGCTCCTATTAAGTATTTTACACTGCGACGAAAAACAAATTTAAAATATGCTCTCATACGTTATAATATTTTTCAATTAAGTAAGCAAAAGACTTCCTCTCTACGAACGTACAAATACTATGACAGATGTCTAAAGAACAATAAATTTGTATTTACGTATTTAATCTGCTATGTATGCGTCCTTTGGCATTTATTTGCCATCTTTGTTTTATTCGTGTTCTTCATACACATTTACTAAGCAATTTAACTCGTGCCTTAGGCTTTCGACCAGACAACTGTGCGACTTCGCAATACTATTTTCCGTATTAAATAAGAGCTAATTTTGTGTTTTTGTATTTATATGGCTGGCCTAAAGAATAATTCTTCGTAGAGATTCTAACAATTGTAACAAACAAAAAATTTTTTATCGAAGCCATATATATATTGGGCCTTATACTCCTACCTATACATATAAGTGCATAGTTAGTTAACGGAAAAAAGCTTTGACAATCACAACAATTACGCACACTACTATACTACTCTAGCACTTGATGCACTCAACTTCTATCAAAAAGATGTTTAGTGTTTGAATTCAAACACAGAAACTGTCTGAACAGACAATATTTCTTTCACCATCTATTCGCTTCGAACATCGATTTCTTATTCACGACGTGCTACTACGGTCTAAGTCAGATGTACCGTTAAACTTAAAGTAAGCAACGATGCTTGCATTAATTATGATCAGCAACTTCTACAAGTAAAAATGATAAATGAATGGGAAATAATAGTGTACGTAATGGTTAAATTCAATGATTTTGACCTCACTCTACATAAAATAACAAATTTCCATTTAGTAATATTGAGTTTAACATGAAACGCCTTGCTATGCATTTTGTGGGAGCAGCAATATGTATTTTGTTACAAGATGCTAAAGCCGTGCAAAGCTATTATTGCAGATGTCCACCGATTCTACATCGTTGAAAAAAAGTCTAACAATAATGGTTAATGGACGCAAAGTCATCTTTTGGACAGACGTTGAAGAAGTTGTCAAGGATAGAACGTCGCAGTTCGAATGAGAAGTTTTGCCGCACTCTCCAGACATACCGCCATAGCTACTCAACAGACATATGACCTCCTTTATTCCCAGTTATTCTGACCCATGCAATATAGCTTGGCTGGCACGCGATTTCGAAATGCTGAAGAAATGCAAAAATGGATCAATAATTGGATCGCCGCCAAAATCAATATCATACTTTTGCGCACAGCATCGCTAAAAGATGGCCAAAAAGATGCGAAAAAATTCTAGAAAGTGATTAATGATAAATTTTTCTTAATAAGTGGCTTCTTAAAGTGAAAAATGAGTTCATCATGTATAATAAAAGCTTCCTTTTCATAAGAACCCTTGAGTAGACCTGAAAAATAAAAAACTTTCTCCGATGGGCTTATAAGTAAAATCATTATTTTGTATCAATTTTATTCATAAACTTTTACAAACTAGATCTTGTTGCCATATATAGGCTAATTTTTTATTCATTTTTTTAATGCTGATACAGGAGTAGGTTCGGAAAACTTTCTCCTCTCATCCAAACTTTCCACATTCTTCAGAATACTGTTTCCCATATTTTATGAGGTCTTTTCAAAAAATTAGACTTTGTATACTGAGTGATCACAAAAATGGTACGATACAGTAAAATTTTAGTACTGATAGATAGATTAAAACATAAAAATGTACCAAATTTTATGAAAATATCCATTAAATTCCGTTCTGTAGATTGAGCAAAAGAGCATAATACAGACGGACAGACATGTATTAATTATTTTGTGTCCGAAAATAAAAAAAAATAGGTATGGTGCATACGTTCGGCCAAAATTAACATACCCTTACCATAAGTAGTAACACAACATAACATTATTTTTATAACTTGTACATTTCTTAGCTTAACCATCGATATTATCCTGCATTTAAGTTGAGAAATCGGATGTAAACGCATTGACGAACCCAACATATTTTAAAGAAATTGAAGATGTATTCAGCTTTTCATTTGCTTTGTGTTATTTTACTTCATAAGCGAATCAGTTGATATTCGTTGTTAATCTTCTTGGAAGAACAACAATTTTAATGTTTTGCTATTTTTGCTTAGAAATGATAAATAGCCACCTGACAAAGAGCACTTTCCCATATTATAATTAGGCGTCAAAATGCTGAAGCTCCTTTGCACAAGGATTTATAATAATATTTACAAGTAATTTTTATGTTCTATCTTTTTTATTTTCTGTCTTTCTCTCTCTCTCTCTCTCTCTCTTCTGCTTTTCTGTACTAGTCTCCTGTTCAACGTTAAGACACTTTCTTCTGAAGTTTCACTCTATTACAGTCGTCTTTTGGTTGTTAAGAAGTTTCAAAAGTTATAATTTCTTGAACAAATTTTATATTTTCTCTTTATCATTACATATCCTTATTAAGGTGGCTAGCTTTTTCTTTCAAAAAGAAATCGAGCACGCATCGCAAGTAGTATATTTTAGGCGAAACAAAATTTTTGAAAATAAATATTTCTCTCTACTCTGCACTTATATATCTTACAAAGCTGATACAAATATTAGCTATACAGGGCTGAAATGGGAATCCACTACCGCTTAAAAGAACAGATTTGGTTATCTAAACAATATTTTGGCGAAGGAAGTGGTTCATTAGTCGTTGTGCCTCTTATAACAATATTTAAAAAATTATTTAATGTTATTATATATATAAAATGCGAAAGCTTAGCTACGAACCCCTTCCCATAATTAGGCTTAGACTTAAGATGTAAATTATCAGGTTAAAATACAAAAATCTTAAAATTATTTAAACAACTTAAAAATCCTTACCAAACTGAATGAGTAAAATAAAAAAATATCGCCATGAGATGGAAAAAATGAACGAAATACTTCAAAATATCTTTCATGTTCTATTACCTTCTACACAAGTTTTCATGACCATCATCTATCCCAGGTTCTTAAGGCCATTCATTCAACTTTCTATGGACATTTATTCATAACTGATAGGCAGCGCTGCAGGCTAATATATCTGGTTGTAACTTATTACGCTCGTACACATGTTCGATTTCAAACCAAATGTTTGATCTGTATTTCATCAAAACTTGTTTTATAAACTAGGCTTGAGTAGGGTTACCGAGACATAGTAAATGGGCATAAATTTAGTACAATCGTTACATGTAAATAACAATAAAATAAATTTCATTTAACTAAAAAAAAAAAAATTAATTTTATTTGCATTCTAAATGACGGCTTAAAAAATATAAAATTTTTGAAAATAATAGCAAGAAATTCAGCATTAAAATGTTGGCAACTCTGCTCACATGTATGATCAATTGTTCAATTGTCGTTCAAAAAAATATTCGGTCGATCTTACCCATTCGTTTGTAGATTTCTGTGTGCGGCATATTGTGGTGGATGAAGCTTAACTTGCTTGGGTTTTAGCATGTGTACTGTTTAGTTGGATTGACAATCGTTTGTATCAAAGCAAAAAAATTTGTTGTAAGCCGTTTGTTTAGGGAGTCATGTTTGATGGCGCGTCTGTTGTTTCTATAAATCACACAATCATTAGTTTTAAGAAAAAGGAATCACTTGTATTATCGCTTCCAAAGATGAAGGTTGAGTTCAACGGATGAGTTCTTCTTGAAACAGAAAGAAGAGAAAATAAATTAATATAAAAACTGTTCTTTTTTTTAAACTTGAATAACTAAACCATATTTTTTAGTCAAAGTCGGAAATTTATTATGAAAAATTTGGAAAATTACATTTTTTTGTAAAATTGATTAAAATTTATACTTTAATTTGATGAAGAAGTGTATAAAAAGTGTGCATGAGTATAAAAAACTATAGACGAGCAAAACAAAAAAAAAATGAAAGAAAAAATCAATGCTTATAATAAAATTACTTCCGAGAAATAAATAATTAAGCCAAACAAACACTGATCTGGAAGATTTAAATTAAATAGTAAATGCGTTGCATGTACAATAACAGTAAAAAGTCTCTTCATCCTTATATGATCCTAAACTTTTCTCTTTTCTTTGTGACAATGCGATTAATTGGAGGTGCGCGGTGCTTTGTGTTCGTAATTTACAACGCGTTGCTTTTTCTTTCTGTGAACTCTTGTTGATTGTTATTTAATACAAAAACTGTGAAGGAGCGATTTCTGTTTGCGAACGCACCTCTCAGTCATTGAAAACAGTTTTAAATCATATATATATATATGTTTATATATATATGTTTTAAAACGATTTTAGAATCATGTGCAATATTTTTTGTTTTTTTCGCTGAGTACGCTTTTTTTTGTTTTTGTAAATTTTGACCGTTTAATCTTATAAACTGGCAGACATCGCTTTGCAGCAAAACATCGACATCATCATCATCATCATCATCATCATGGTCATCACATACACATGAACGGAAAACATCTTCATCGTCATGTGCTGTAAACGACGATCCTGCAGAAATCATCAAACCTCTGCAGCGCACAAATATCTGCAAACATACATTATTTTTTCTAAATGATTGATAGATGTTCTTAGTGTTATTTTGTTTTCCTTTATATGCTTTTACTTCTTTGATGCTTCGCTTACATCACAGACGTTATTGACGAAGTTTATTGCAACGTACTTCTCCAATAAATTGCCGTACAGCATACATTTAAAGAATTGAAAAAAAAAGTTCATTTTCTTTTTTTTTAGTCACTTTATGTGAATATATGTATGTTTGTGGATTGATAGGTGTACGGCGTATATAAGTATTAACGCACAAGGAGGTAATTCTTTTATTGTATTTTTTATTCATTTGTGTATCTTAAGACATCTGTCTGTAACTCCATTATAAAGCGTTTAAAAGCGTGCTTTTAATTTACCGTTGCGCCTTTTTCAAAAAGAATGTTTTCTTTGTTCTTTTTTTTTTCTTCGAAAAAATTAATTTGAAGTTTTTCACTGTAATTATTGAAAAGAGTGATCGTGTTATATCGCAAAAAAGCGCACATACATAACAATATTTAAAGGTATTTGCTTTGCATCTTTATATATTTTAAAACAAAAGGCTTTTCTTACAGTTTCACCTCCTAGCTCATTTCTTTTTTCTTCCTTTTTTTTGTGCTGAAAGGAACCTTAAAAAATTGAAAAACTTTGTGCGTTTCGCTTATCAAATCTTCATAATTAATGTATCAATATGGTCAGTATGATAACAGAAAAAATTATTATCAAATGAAAGTTTTATAGGACTTTACATACTAAATTCGAAAAGTTCACCTTTTTTAGCAACTATGGGGCACGAGTTTGAAAGGTTTCAAATTTTCTTAGAAAGTAAAATAACGGGATAAATATCCGATTTAATTCAATTATTTGTTATAAACTGCTTGCTAACGATGAAAATATTTTAAAACTTACGATTCAAACAATCAACATTTGCTCTAAAAGTATATTAAGCATATGCGAATGTATGCAACACCAAGAAAGATTTGAAATTGATTCCCATTGTTTGAATCAATGTAATTATGTGTGGCGATTCCTTGTCTTCGACTTTGTCAAGATGTTTTCATCAAATTCCATACACTGATATGTTCTGACCCAGGAAACAAAAAATATATTAAAAATGATTTCATGAATGGATAGTATCATAATCATATGGATCATATCGGGAAGGGAGGTCATCTAAAATAGAAGCATCTTCCTTATAAAGCCATATGTAGAAAAAAAGTTCACATTTAAATACTTCTTGATATAAACCCATGGGAATAATTATTTGGGTACATTAAATGGGTGTATTAAATCTAGATAAAATCGGACCACATGAGCCGACTCCTACATATATGTTTTTGCATAGAAATGTGTGGTCTCATTTTTTAAAATTTTATTATGAAAATTGGTATAAGATAATATAAGTAATTTCGAACGACTTTTCCAAAAATATGAAAGTCTAGCGCAAATTAGGAAATTCCAACTATATTCATCTATATCACGCGAATCTGTATGAAAATACCTTTCAAAAAAGATGAACAAATTCAAATTTCACTTTATAGAAATTCTCATCAAAAATGTAAAATTTTTGATTTCAGTAAATTTCAATTTTTTACAGTGCGTAATTTTGCCTGTAAGCCGTTCATATAAAAATCATATGTGAAAAATTTCACTTTATAGAAATATTTTTAACAATTGTTTGAAATTTGGTATCACATCATCAGCCAACTATGAAAAAATAGTCCAACGTGAGACTCTAGTACGACCAAACCAAAATATTCAAAAAATATTGATCTATTTCACGTGAATCTATATGAAAATATCTTCGAAACATGGTAAATAAATTCAAATTTCGTCTTCCAGAATTATTTTTGATAATATTTTGAAATTTAGCGTAACTCGACGCGATATATAGGTGAACACGGTTAGAATTTTCTAGTTAATATAGTTGGTAAATGTCTTTGCTAATTAAATTCAAATTTATTTTTACATCCTTACATTTATGATGTTCGCGAGAATCTTATTATGGCACTGGAAACATACATGGTGTTCTTATTTTATTTTCAATAAACGATTTAAATAAAAAGCGTATTGTTTTCGATTTGCACAATTTTATGAAAAAAAAGGGCTTAGATGTACTTGAGACAGTAGTAGATATTATTGATTTATCATTCGTAACTAAGGATTGAAATTTGCATTCGACTTAGCTGGCAATTAATTAAATATCTGAAAAGAGCAATAATTGAAATCAATTTTACAAAATTTTGAAAAACGAAAAATCAAGGGTATGAGGTTAAATTTGAATTTAATTAGCAAAGTCAAGAACCAGAAATTATAGCGGAGGCGATTAACGGAGTTCGGTTAAACGAAGCCTTGGAACGATTTATATCAAAAAATAGTTAAAATAGAACGACTTTGGAATTTTTTCGATATGATAAACAAAACATCAACTTTCGTTAATTAGATAAAATTTCATATGAAAATGTCTTTCTTCTATGTCAAATATGATATTCAAAAAGTGAATGTGCTTGACCAAACTAAGTATTGCGAAGAAATGAATCTAGTATTGCGTAAATCCTGGATGAATACCCTTTCTAACGATGTACAGCTTAGGTCAAGTTGCTTTCAGAAATCTTTTTATTGGACTTTGAAAATTGCTGTATATAGGGCAAAATAAGAGTAATGTTTGGCAGCTCACCTGCTGGTACATACGAGACTTGCAAGCTCTTACATTACTTACATGTGCTTACAGAGCTTGCAAGTATGCATATGTTTGCACTTATTTAGAGTACTTATAAGGTATTTTCATACAGAATCACGTGATGTTGGCCAATATGTCTAGCATTTTCTGGTTTGGCCGCATTTATTTAATTTATATGGAGAATAAAGGAATTCCTCAAAGGATCAGGCTAATTTTTTATATAATTTTATATAGTTTGAGAGGTTGTACCATAAAGATTCACAAGAAGTTTACAAAAATCTTCTAGTTAATTTCTTTTAAAACCAATACCATCATTTAAAACAAAAATGTAAGAAAAAATTAATTTCGGTTTTCTAGTACACGTGGAAATGTTTGTTGCAGTTTATGAGAAATGAGTGAAAAAACCACAAAGAAGAAATATTACGTATTTACGTTACATTATAGGTCTGAGAAAATGTTTACCACAGACCATGGGCAGATAAGCAACGAAAGAGATGGACGGACATGCATCGACAGATTCCCAATTTGATGCTGATCATGAACATATATATGTTACACATATTTTGGAAAAAAAAAAAAAATTATTTCGATATTCCATTAAATTGTACTCTTTACATGCATGTTCTCTCTTTAGCTTCCTTCTAGGCGTTGCAAACAGATTGACAAAATGAATATTCCCTTAGTTTTTGGTGAGGGATATAAAAATTTAGGTAAACATTTTCTTTTTCACTGGTTAAAAATGATCTATTTTTTTCTTTAATACTTATTCAATATTTCGTGATCGATTCGATATTTGACATATGCTTTTGAAAAATTTATACGTATCTCTTTTGATTATAGAATAATACGATTTCTTTTCCAAAATTATTAATATTTTTGAATAGTTTGTCGCGCATAAGCCTTCATTTTTTAACGTATTCAAAATCTTTATTACAGTCTGGCCCATTTAGATTTTCTGGCATAAGTTTTGTAAAGTAAAAACACTTTAACCAAGAAATCTACAAAGAAAATATTTTTAATTAAAATAATATTTGAAACGTTGTTAAAACGATCTTAAGTCGATTAATAGTTAGTACTAAATAAATTGATGAGTTCTCTTCTCTTTCTAATGAGTGGTTCCTACTATAAATGACAGCGAACAATAGAAGAAATTATTACCTTAAATTTTTGCTATTTATGTGGTCATACCTGTTCAAAGATGGAATTCAAAAATGACTGTAATCTGAGCGTATCTCGAGTCCGCAATAGCAAATTAAAATATATAAGAGATATTAAAATTTAAAATTAGTTACTACAACATATTAATTTAAAACTAATTACTAAAATTTAACAATCGAGATTCGAGATCGATGAAGATTTCGAAAGGAGATTTCGGGTTGAACTTGAAAATTATCTAAAAAGAATGGATTTTATGAATAGTTTAAAAGTTGCCGCAATTTCAAAAGGAACCTAATCTTGAAAATTTTATAGAAAAAAAAAATTCGATGCTTTTGGAGAAAGTGAGTAACTGATTATAACGATTTCATATACGATTAATGTACATTTTTTTTGTTTTTTCGGTTTGGTTTTTTTTCTTATTTTTTTTTTAAGTTCTTTTTATTTGAATTTTATTATCATAATTTATTTAAACTAAAGCATTAAGTTCTTGGACCAAAGTATAAATAAACAAAAACAATTTTTTAACATTTATGATGCGACGTTATTATTAACAAAAAAAAACCGTTATATTTTTAATAAACGCATTTCCTCGAAATTTTTATTAAATGGCAATAAACGAGTAAGCATCAAGTAGCGTAGACCACCCAAAAGTTTTCTTTTACAAAAGCTTATAATTTAATACTACTGCTTACTCAAGCATTAATGCATCGCCTTAGGGACAAAAAAGGCACGTATTAAGCAACTTACTTGTGTATGTAAATATATCTACGGGAAATAAATAAATAAATAAATAAATATATTGAAAAACATCCCTTGGACATGTAAGTCAAATACTCTCGAAAATATGTCGCAATTTGAAAAAAATTGAATCATTACATAAAATATTAAATATTTAAAAAGAAATTCGTAATATGTGAATGTACATATATGTACACATGCATGTACACATACATATAATACATAAATACATATGCTCAATATAATGAATGTTTAGTAATAGACGTACATCTGCATAAACATTAACTCTCAGATTACAATAAATTTGAACATTCAGTACTATTTCAGTAAACAATTTGTAAAACAAGTTGACAATAATTAAAACAAAAACAAACACAAGCAGAGAAAGAAATCAAATGCAAAAAAAAGAAAAAAATGGAAAAATATAAGAAAAACACCATTTATTGCGTCATCGTTAATGTAGCGAGAACAAACACACCAAGAAAGAAAGCATGGACTAACATGTTTATATACATATACACGCGCGCACTCTTGGGCGCGAGTTCTAGTATATATTTTTAAGTTCAAGTGTATAAAAAATGTGTTCAAGCTATACCGTTATGAAGGGAGAAAATTATATGACGCAGCAAAGAATCGATAAACTTACTTAGAGGGGGAAAACTCATTGAGAAGAAGTTTTACAAAATGTGTGTGTGACTAAATGTTTAGCAAAAATTATTGGTCAATTTTTGCGTGTTAGATTCGCATGTGAGCTTATGATATGACTCATTTATGATTGCAAAACGACCTGATAATTTTTTTCATTTCCCTTCTTTCTCTTTCTCTCTCTCTCTCTCTCTCTCTCTCTCTCTCTCTCTTCCCTCCTCACTCCTGATGTCTTCTTCTTCTTGTACAAGGCATTGCATGCAAAACATCACGTGCTTTTTAGTATAATTTAATCCGAAGCCTTTTGTGTGTACAATGGCAGTTATTGTTGTTATGTTTACCGCATCGAATCTATATTCGTCAGATGTTGATATCCCTATCAAAACGCATCGCAGACCACATAATTGATTCGCATTTATGTATTTAATCAATGCGATTTGCGAAATTGGCTAAGTTTTTGCCGAAATTTTTCCTATCGGTCTCTTCTCAAACCACTCTTACGACCACAAAGCTCTCTCTAATAGAAGAAAGTGCAGGAACTCAAATTTTCTGAGTCAATCTTATCAAATAAAGTTATCGCATCGATAGATTCATTCATTGCGTCGGCTTCCAATTTTTTTCTTCTCATATAATGTGACATAAAAACTAGAGGTGACCGTACAGGTTTCAGTCTTTCTTAATAGAATTCGATGAAATTCGAAATTAAGCTAAATAGTTATCAAAAATTCTAATCCGACCGAAGTTTTTTCCCAGCTGCCCTACTGCGAAGAAACATAGTTTCAAATATATTATTTATGCGAAAGATTAGGAGATACTTCGCTTTGCCTCTTAAAATGTGGCATCTGAAATATGATCCAATCTTTTTCTATTTAGAGAAACAAGGTTCAGTTTCTGTTGAGACAACTTAGTTCCTAAGAAGAGTCACTAGCTTTTCTTTATATATTCAATTTGCAAAATAGCTCAGATGATAAAATATAATTATAAGCCTGATCAGTGTGAAATCCGGAAACGATCTGAGAATTTCCGCTAATTATTGTCTGTGATAGATAATCTTTCGCAATCGCAAAAATTACCAAATTGTCTCCAAATTTGCAAAAATTTATCATTATATAAATCAATCGAAGGCCTCGTCTACGATAGCACAACATAAACTGAGAACTCCTCTGCGTTATGGCTTTCTTACACCAGACTCTTCTCTACTACAACGGTTATAATGACAAAACGATAAAAATTTCAGTAAAGATTATAGGCCAAAGACGGAGCCAAGCGGCAATGATAATATAAAATAACCTCGATAGAAACAAGAGCCTTCGTCAATTTCGACGAATTCCATTAAAACTGTTTGTAACTTTTGTTTTGTGAGTTTAAGAATTCTCTGTAAGATATCGCGCGTGCCCAAAGACATAATAAATAAAGTTTTAGATTTCACATGGAGTTGGGCTCTCGTTCATTAAGAAGTGCTCGCTGCATTATTTTCTTTTTGTTTTAAGTGTTTTGCAGTTAACATTTAATGTTCTTTTCAAGTCGTGCGTACTTCGGGATTACGATAAACTTAATTGAAATCTTAAATTTTTAATATAAATAACGAAACTTCATTCACTACTAAAAACCAAAATCAATTCGAAGAATGAGTTTTTTTTCATTTATTTTTGCTTTTATGGGAATTTTATTAAAACGATGAAGAAACGTATTCAGGTAAAGTTTAGATTATGGGCGGCATTTTAAATACATAAACCTAAATACATGTACATGTATGTATGTGTGTATCTACGCATTTTTATACATAAAAGTTAAAAATTTTTCCTGTGAAAGGCTTTAAATCCCATGCTATCTCTGCAATTTTTATACATATTTTAGTTGAAAGCAAATATTTTGAAATTGAAAACGAGGGAAAAGAGAAACACGCATCATTCGAACTAAATATCGTACACAATCAAATTGTGAAACAAAAAAATCAATATCAAGATAAATATATTTTCCTTAACAAACGTCGTGATATCGACCGGAAGACATGATGACCAAATAACACAGCTTTATATATATATATGTATATATGCAACTGAACATTCTTGTTTGTTTGTGTGCCTGTGAGTTTACAGATTTAACTTCTAACTTTAGCAAATGCCGCCGCCATTAGCCTTAATATATTTTTAGGATAACATTTTAACCTTTTTATACCCGCCAACGAAGGTGAGGGGTATATTCATTTTGTCATTTTATTTGTAATCTCCAGAAGGAAACTTCAGAGACTCACAAAGTATATATATTCTCGGTCAGTATCAAATTTAGAATCGATTTATTCATATCCATCTGTCCGTCTGTGTAATGATTATGGTAGACATTTCTCAGAAACCTTTGAAGTTCTTCCGAGCAAGTTGGTATTGAAAATGAGCCAATTTAGTCGAAGGTTACGCCCACTGTAGCACACAAATTGAGATCTCCGATTTTAAGAATAAAAAGTTTTTTACTTATTACTCACAAACCAAACCAGCAGACAGGTCTATGAAAATTGGCCAATTTATTGATCTAGCCATCCTATAGTATCGGTACAATAATGGAAAGGATGGACCGCACCCGCACTTTATTATAGAATATGGAAATTTAATTTTTTTGTGAAAATGTTTATGACATTCACACCACGGTAACAACTTTTCTGATCGCAAACATTAAGGTATTGGGACCAAATTTGGCAAATACAAATGAAATAAATCCGCTACCCCTACTTAACATTATAGAGTATCGATATTTAGTTTTATTGGCTTTTTAAGATAGAGGTGATGGGTACAAAAGATTCGGGATAACCGAATATAATTTGCTTACTAGTATTATATAAGTTTCTTCTTATTTTCTTTTTTTCGATTTTTTTGTTTGTTTTTATCTCCAATAAACGTTCAATAATTATTTTTTTTACTCTTATTTATCGCTTTCCGTAAACAATATGGAGCAAAATTAATGATTATAAACAGATATCGATATATGGGCCTTTCACGTTTTCTTAGCGAAAAAGAATGAGGCAATGTTCCCGCCAAGAAAAAAATCGTAACATACTCGCTTTCCTAATACTATAGGATCAGCAACAAATAAATTAATCTACACATCGTATGAAAGTTTTCAAATTCGCGATGCTGTTAAGAAAAATTTATTGAATCTCAGTAAGAGTCAAGACTTTTTCAATTGGATCGATTTTAGAGTATTCACAATTTCCCTCTCATTGAGATGTCAATGTTCAACTTAGAGAGTTTCCTCTCTCGCTCTCTCTCTCCTCACTCACTCTCCCTCTCTCGGTGTCCTTCTCTCTCACTCTCCCTCTCTCGGTGTCCTTCTCTCTCTCTCTCTCTTTCTCTCTCACTCTGTTTACTTTACGTTTCTAATATTCTTTCAAATCTCAAGGATTAATTCCATGTTTCAAAACTCATCCAACAAACAAACATTAGCAACATTGCACCTCTGATGCGTCGAGTAAGGAAATTAAGAAAAATCCGTCAAAATAGAAAAAAAGTGTGTGTTATTTTTGTGTTTATTGACAATATCGCGAGAGACCAAATCAAATAATAAGAATTCGAATTGTTGCGTCACGCATCCGAATTGTCCAAACGTAGAAATAAAGAAGCCTCTGCTCAGCGATTGATGGCTGTTCACTATAAGCGGAATTTTAAAAGTATTGAAAAATGTTTGAAAACTTAGATTGACCTAAAAGGTCCATCATATTAAGAAATAAAAAGTTATTTTTCTCTTTGTCAGGGTAACGTACATACATATAGATTTTAGAGTGGCCTCGTATTCATATTCGTTACCAGTTTATGATGAAAGTATTATGAGATAGATTTCTATTTTGTTTTGATTTTCTAACCATTATCGCGGTAGAGTCGGTCAATAATATTTTCGAATAAACTTTTTCCGTCTAAAGACTCCTCCGGTCAATGTGAAGTTTCTAATTAGGAAATTCTAAAACTAAAGTAATCGTAAGCCGATAGAAATACAAGAAAAGCAAAACAAAAAAAAAGCAAAAGATCTTCCGTTTAAACGTTGACTATATGATTACAAATCGTCAAAAGCTCTTTGCATTTAAATTTTTGTTAAGGCGTTTACGCATAAAAAAGAAAAATATATTATCAGGTTGAAATTTTTATTTAGTTTATTCAATAAAATTTGCGCAAAAATTGATTTTTATAGATTTAAAGAAAAGGAGCACTAGCAACGAACGAGTCTGCAATTAGCTGATAAAACGTTATTGAATTTAAACTATATGCGGGCATTGTCTCATATAACGACATCAAGGTTTTTAAGAAATTTTATATATCCGGTGAAAATTCAGTGATCTGTCCGCTTGGTAAAGTTTCTCCCGATCATAAAAATTGCGATATTGGCTCCACACTTGAAAAAATTGTAGAAATTCTTTCATGTAGTTTAGCTAGCACTGAAAACGGTCGAAAACGATGAAAGTAAGCGTCTGTAGTACAAAATAAACTAAGAACTACAAAATCCAAACATCGAACTATCAAAATGACATACGTACTTACACTCAAAAAGGGCTGTGCTGCTCGTACTATTTTCTTCAAATTTTTCAGGGCGCTTCTATGATTCGAAATTGAGAAAGTAATGAGTTAGAGAAAAAATCACTTAATTTTCAAAGTTGGAAATTTGGAATATTTATTTATTTTATTTTGATCTTCTTACATATGTACATACTTGACTGAAGGAACGCGGAATATTTGATTACATGCGCCTTTGTTGCTATTTTTAGCAACTCTACTCATTTGGTTTTGTCTTAATTAATATATCTTAATATGTCTTAAAAGAAAGGAGAATCGCTTCGAATTTTTCTTAGTGTCTCCGTCTAAGGAAATATATTCCAACATTTTCTTACAGTCGAGAATTTTTCTCAAAAAAGAAAAAGACTTTTTGGTGCGGAAGGAATTTGTCTTTAAACAAAAATTCAAATGGATTTTTTTTCTCTAAAAAAATCATCTTAAAATTTTTGTGCGTACAGCAATTCACCTGTAAAATAAGAAAATAAATATGTTCTTGCGAGAAGGAATTCTTTTTAAAATACGTTTTCGAAAAAAGAAAGAAATTATTGAAAAGTTATCTTTCGTTGAAAAAAGTCTCATTTCACGTCACGTATATCTTTCCTGTCAAAAAAAAATTCTAATCACATCAACAATATGAAATAAATTTTTAAAGTTCATCGTGAATCACTTTTTACTCGCACTACGCTCTTGCACATGCATTAATATCCAACTATTTCAGTTTAAATTTTAAAAATCTCAACATTTATTTATTGTCATGATTTTATTCAACTATTAACCTACGTAAGTGCATTTAATTGATACATTTTTCAAATTATTGGCTATAATTCTTTGATTGTACGCAAAATGATAACGTATTTATAATTTTGATGGTTATAATGAAAGTAATAAATAAGTCATTTTTTCTTATTTGAGGCGAATTTCAAGAGAGAAGAGAATGTTCGTTCACTTTTTGTAAAGAAAATTTCATGATGAACTTTCTGGCTGGACACGTAGAAGATTATTATTATTATTATCATTATTATTATGCAACAAGATTCGAAAGGCATGAAAATTCTTGTTTTATGCTGTCGCTGATGCTAACGCCGATGCTTTCATATAAATAACGATTATTGCTCTGATGGCCCAATAAATGTAACGCTTACAAAAATAGTTATAGAAAATATATTCGCGAACAGCAACAGATTGAAAAGTAATGAAAAGAAAGACAAGAGAGCGCGAACATATTGTGTAAAATGTTTTGACTGAAAACTAAAAAAAAAAAAAAAGAAAGAAACAATTCTAAACAAGTTAAAGAGCCGCTAAAACTAAACAAAATTTGATGAGAATCTTGGTTGACTTTTTTTTTCAAATCAGTTTCTGTTAATTCATTGATTAATGTTTTCATTCTACATATTTTAGACAATTTTTATTGAAAATTAATTCAAAATTAATTAAAATGTTTTTGTCACATAAAACCTATTATACCAAAGCTTTTCTCTCCGTATTGCTGCACTTCCGCTTGCCAATTCTCTTAACATCCACTATCTCTTCAATTAATCACTCTTCAAGCTACTGGAGGAGGTGTAAGCCTATCAAGGAAAAGGCCTTCACCCCTAAGCAAACGTTTCGCCTGATACGAGGAACAATTTTTATAATTTCCGATCGACATGTAATTCTGATCGTGGCAATGATCGATGGAAATATGTTGTAGTTTTATAGATTTTTTTTCTTTTTTTCTTCTAAACAATATTTTATTTTAATTGATTAAGGAACGTATTTATTTGAGTCATTCAACTTCTCCTTTTTCATTTGATCATCCAAGCGTATTAAGAACGGAAGAGCTACACAAGCAACAACTGACACTTGCTGGGTAAACAAAAATTTATAGATTTCATAAGGATTCTAATTACAAACGAAATCAAAAAGTTGCTATATCTTTATGATGTACAGATAGCACAGCATAGAGATGTAAAAGTAAAGAGAGAAAGGAGACGCCGCTCTTTCATAACAAGACTTAGGCTAACTCTAATCTAAGGCTATTACTATAAGCAAATAGCGAGGAATTGCTTTGAACGGTATGTTAGTATGTATGCATGTGTGACTGTATTGTGGATAGAGGATAGAGGAAATTAACTAGTCCAGACCAAAATGGAGCAAATAATACTTTTTTTTTGTTAAGTTTTCCTAAGATGTATTGTTGCTATTGTTTTTGTTGTTGCTGTTACCTCTCCTACTTATAATTTTCATCGTATTCTAAACAAAAACAAGGAAAACCAGTTGTAGGATCGTAGTTGCGCCTTGTTATATAAACACACATACACACACGCACACACGTACACGAGTCCATACCATATTCACATAGATGAGTTCACAAGTCTATGCACAACTATGGTTACAGTTATTGAGCTTAGCGCGTAGACATTATCTATAGTAATAGTATTCTAGTAGGACTACCCATCACTACTATTATGCAGTTTTTATTGTTATTGTTGTTGTTGTTAATATAACTGTAACACACATAAATTTGTGTTATACGATATGAACGCTTGAACGCAGACACATACACAGGAATGCTGCAACATATTTATATGTAATTCTTTTGATAGCTCCAGCAAGTCCAGCAGCAATAGTAAGTGCAGTAAACAGGAAAATATTGCGGCGGCAACAGGCTTTTTATGTATGAACATTACGTGTTCGTTCCTATGTTACGTTGTCTGTCTGGCTCTAGGTGACCGCTAATGTACACACTAACACAAACATAACTGAACAGGCAACAAAACAGACAGTCAAGCAGCCAGGCAAGCAGTCAGGCAGTCAAGCAGGCAGTTATGCAAAGATGCAAACCTAAAACAAGTTCAGTTCGGAACCAGTTTTTAGTTTGCTCTTGATTTAATTTTCGTGGCTATAGAATTTTACAGATAACCGAAGCAAAGAACAGCAGCGAAAAATAACAACAATAACTATATATGTATATATATATATATATGTATGTATGTATATGTATAAACTAAACATCCTACTGAATTTCTATATCAAAGAATAAAAGAAGAGACGTTTTCCAGTCATATACAACAAAAACAATAGCAGAAAGCAGATGCTATGTCCCTGTGCTTGTATACGTGTACCTGCGGTAAGGTGACGTGCTAAACATTTGTGTTGTAATTCTTGTGGCCCGTTCTTTAATTCTTATTTTTAGTTTTTTTTTGTTTCTTTTTTGCAATTTTGTTTGGTTACTTTCACACATACACACGCACAAAAATTGTTATTAAAGCATGTGCCAATAAATTTGACTAGATTTCCAAGCAAAAGGCTAGTGAATCTTAAACCAAATTAGCCAACCAACAAGGAGGCATCTAAATGCAGCTAAACAACTTGTTTCTGTTTAATCATTATTTGCTTCTTTCTCATCCATTCTCATCCATACAATGATCATCACTAAGATATCAAGTCATTAGCGTTATTTTCATATTTGTATATATATATATATATGTATACATACATATATATATATATACAAATGTTTGTGTCTTTGAGCTCTGGTTGATTTTAAAAACGTGTTTAGTTAAAAGACTGCAAAACTAACAGTAATTCTTGGTCGACGTCGTCGTCGTCTTTTTCTATATGTGTTCTATTTACTTTTTCTTCCTTTCTTCTTGGAATTGAATCCCAGTTAAATTAAATTGTATGGCTCTGACTAGCGATCATATTCTTCTTACCTCTTCTAATAGCTTTTAATTTATAATATTTGCTACGCATAGAATATCTCGTTTTGTTCGTTATTACGGTTATGCTCCTTTTCAATGCTTTTGTCCAATAGCCGATGTACAAATTTTCAAAGAAAAAATTTTATTTTACTAAAATTTATTGTGATTGCGATTAACGATATTTATGTCTTTTTTATTTTACATGTAAAAAGACATTTTTTATTTTCTTTAGCTAATCTTGTGTTTTTGAACAAGTTTCAGATTTTACATTAATTCTTGATTGATAGTAAAACCAGATTATCTTATACGTAATAATAATAATAATGCTAACTGAAAAAAAACCAAATCCTTCTATCTATTACGGTAATCGGAACTTTTTCGCAGTAAAGGAAAAATTTCTAAGTGCCTTTGATTTAAATACGCACTTTCGACTTTGTGCTCCTGAGCCTAGGTCGACAAAAAAAAAGTGTGCCCCGTTCTCTCTCTCTCTCTCTCTCTTTTTCTCTCTAATTTGATTAAACTACTTTCCTTTAGAATTTAGAAAAAAATTACCAAAAGCATTTTTATCGCGTGGAGAATTTTTTTTTTTCAATGTTTACAATCGCTTTCTGACTTGATTAAATAATGGCTATTCGTTTGTCCGTCTGATGTATCTCTATGTATTTATTTATTCAACCTATAGGTTACCAAATTCAGTAACATCTCGATGACATGATAGTGACATGCTTTCGAAAAGGGACACACTGAACTGAACACTGAAAATGGATTAGACCGAATGTCTCGATTCTGTCCCTATAAACCTCTCATTCGAGAAAGCTGCTATGTATATTTTCGAATCTCTTTTTATATAAGGATTCTCCTGAAAAATGGGTCGTTTGTATATTTTATTTCTTGATTTTATGTGACGAATTCGAAGTTTTAGGCGGTACACTATATATAGTATTTTAATAGTGGGACTATGCCGACTAAAATATTGTTACGAAAATCACAAACTGATGAAGTACGTCTGAAGCAAACGTACTGAAATATATCTTACGTATTACCTGGCGTGGTCATAAAAAGTCGCATTTGCAGCTGTTGATGAAAGCAAAGATTAACAACAATCCCCGCGAAATTTAATGAAAGTATTTCGGGAAATCCGGCAGCGAAATATAGCACAATGGGACGCAACGTTGGTGATTTGGTGATGTAATGGAACTATGCCTGGAAATCCAGCAACAAAAGAGATTAACAGGCATCGCAAAATGGGATACAGCGTTTGTGATGTTCCTAAGGTTTAATGAAACTACGCCGGAAAATCCAGCTGCAAAGTATTAGCAGGCATAGCAGGATGGGACGCAGTGTTTGTGATATTCGTAAAGTTTATAAGCAGAGCATTTTTCGCTTAAGAAGACGTAGTCGTAAAAACTTAGTCGCAAGACGTCAGTCGTGGTATACAGTCGTAAGACGTCAGTCGTTGTATAGAGTTGTTGTATTCAATTATGATGGAGAGTTGTATACGGATAGTTGTACTTTGAGCGTAGAATAATGATATTCGAGATCTAGAAATATGGAGTTTATATTAGATCGATTGCAACGTCTTAAAACTACATTAATGAACGGCATCAGCAATTATACTCAAAAATACTAAAGTGGATAATTATAATTTCAGTTGTGAATACGCGGTCTAAACTAAATTATTACTATTTTTGCTGGTATTTTTTATTTTCTTTTCTATGGAAATAATGAAAGTAATTAATAATTCATTATAGTTTCTTTCGATTTCTACGTTATTCTTAAATGATATTTATTTGAAAAGAATAACAAACAAAGGATATCTAGACGATCTGATCCATTAGACAAGGTTTTGGTTATAAAAATTGAATAAAGTAGAGTAAAAGACTGCAAAGTCACAAAACTCTTATAAATGAATAGTTTTTAGGTTACTGTTATTGTGTGCGAGTTAAAAACTGTCTCTTCTGTGTGTATTAGCACTTAACACCCTTCTCTTTGATGCAATAACCACAGCTCGTCTTTCGCTACTTTGATAAACAAATATCTTATGTATGTACGACATTGAAGTTATAATGCGTGCTTTGATTCTTCGTTCACAAATTTAGAAAATACATTAGACATAAGCAAAAAAGTTTGGCGTGATATAAACATTTATAAACAATTTAGTTTATTTTTTTCTTTTTTTTTTTGTAGAGTTCTTACAGCTCTCATAAGACTGCCAACTCTCAAGTCTTACACTAGAAGATTAGCTAGCTTTTATGTCTTTTTCATGAAGTTATTAAATATGAAGATTATATAAAATCTATAACTCCATGTATGTATATTGGGTTGGCAACTAAATAAGTACCGATTTCTTCAATAAAATAAAAGTGTTTTTTTTACTTGGAATGAAGTTTAATCTACAATGTATTTTCCATTTTGTTCGATGACCTTTTGTCATCTTTCTGACAACTTAACAATTCCAAGCTCGTAGAAAGTTTGATCCTTTTTGGCTAAAAACTGAGTTAAGTGAGATTTTACAGCGTGGTAATCCGATGGCGAAAGATCACTTTCGCTTTTCCTTGACCACTGCATTCAATTTGTCCAATTGCCGACAGTAGGCCTCCGAATTTATGCTTTGGTTTCTTGGAAGGCAACTTAAAATACACAGTACCTTTCCAAATTGACAGCAAAATCTTCTTTTATTGGTTATGTGCCTTTGAAGTGGTTTACGATGACTCATTAGGCATGCACCACGATCGTTTTCGATTGACATTGTTGTACACAATCCACGTTTCGTCTCCAGTAATGATTCGTTTCAAAAACGGATCGAATTCATTGCATTTCAGTAATAATTCGCAAGAGCTAATGCGCTTTGACAAATGAATTTCTTTCAAATCGTGCGGAATCCAAATATCCGGCTTCCTAACACGACTGACACGTTTTAAACGCTTCTCAATGGCTGTATGTGAAACATTTCACTTGTCTGCAATCTTCTCTGTAGTTACATGATGATCCGATTCGATGATGATTTCGATTTCATCCTCATTAAGCTCAACTGGTCGACCTGAACGTTGATCATCTTTAAGAGAAAAATCTCCAGAACAGAATTTTTCAAACCAATTTCGGCATTGCCTTTCTTTAAGAGCTTGATCACCATACACATCACGCAACTTTTTGATGACTTGCACTGCGTTCTGTCCTTTAAAAAAATAATGAAGCAAAATGTTGCGCGCTTGGACTCCATATTAAGGTGGAGGTGAAGAAAAGAAAACTTTAAGAAAATATCTAAGCAATGAACTTGTAAAGCTAGATAAGGATGACAGCTGACATATACACGAAGAAGAAGTTCATAACATTTAGGGATATATCATAGAAATGGGAGAGAGAAACATCTATATGTAAAATCAGCACTTATTTATTTAGTTGCCAACCCATTAATACATAAATAGCATAATAATGGAAATCATCAACATTTTAATAAACCTTTCTAAATTTAAAGATCATTAAAAGACTCCATCTCTAGCTCCGAAAATAACGTTTGGAACTAATAAAGTGACATTCCGCTAAAATGTTTACCAAGTTTTTTTTTTCGTTGCATATTATAAACGAGCAATAAAAAAACCCTCAATTTTGTTTTTTTCAATTAAAAATTTTATACCGCTTCTATGTCTAACAAGTTCTTATATTTTTGAAATTTTTATACTCACCGTTGAAGAATGGGAAGGAAAAGGAAGAAATCATCAGAGATCCCACAAAGCATCAAATTTGAAATCGATTTGAGCATGCTCGTCTGTGCGCGTATAATGTCTCATGATACACATTCTCTTGGTCGCAAAAATCGGCTTCAAATTTGACAGAAAAATTGGAAGTTCTATAATATGTATGTAGATATTGAAAAGGACGCGCCTACACTGTAATAGAAAATTCCACTGTATTCTATAAAAAATGGAAAAATCTGCCACGCTCGTCTATTATTATAAAGTATCGAAATTTAGCTTTTCTCGGCCTTTCCGGGTGTTTTGCTCACTACTCATATAATAATATCTCATATAATAATAATAAAATATAGTTTTTTCCACCTGTTTTAAAATGAAAGTGTTGAGTATAAATTGTTTTTGCTTTATTTAATTAATTAAACATTTAAAATTATTTATATGCAATTTAAATAAATATTTTAAAATTAGAAAAACTGTTCTCTTTTTTTTGATAAGTTTTTGAATAAATCTTTACTTTTATTCTCAGAGCAATGTATGCGCTAACTATATGTATGTATGCGAAAACTATATTTATTAACTTTATTCATTCGAATGTTTAAAGAAGAATTTCTTACCTTAAAATAGCTTGCTATCATCGTTCAGTTCAGTCAAGTTGGAAAATCAATCATCGTAAGCAAATTTCTTCAAGTACGAAAAACTAAAGGCTTTTCGTTAATGTAAAATAGGCTAAAGGCAATTTTTACATGATATATTTTTGGCAAATTTTAATTTTATATTATATTTACTCCAGCTCACATAGGTATCGATGAGAATACTTGTGTTTATTTGTCTATTTTATTTATTATTATGCTTCTCCTTATTGTAAAGCTTATGTCTCTTATCTCGCTTTTTATATTTGTTTACATATATATATATATATATATATATATATATTCACATCTTATTTTATTTTCTAATTTATTGTGATGGGACGAAATAGCTCATTGCGACTATGGACGGACGACTTGTTAAAAATTTAAGTTTTTTTTTTTTTTATTTATATTCATTTTCAAAATTCATACGAAAATCCATTAAAAAATGTTAATCCACTTTTTTTTAGGGATCATTATGATGATCACTTGAACTTCCGATGCTTGTGCTTTACAAATGACAAAATGAAAATTTTACACGAGTATCGTTACAATATTGTAGGGTTGATATCGTAGAAGCTACTTCAAAAGATGAAATAAATAAATCTTATTTTTTATATCTGACTTCCAATGCGTTGGATGCTTTGAGACTTATAAGCCTTATGCGTATTATATAAGTTTATAAATATTTAATCTTAATTCTATATAATGATCTTGTTCTTCGCTTTGCTTATTATAATCTTTTTAAGAAAATAGATCAAAAAAGAAATAGGGTATATGGTTCGCATTAAATAAACCGAAGAAACTTTTGCTTTTTAAAAATCATTTCATGTGAAAATAAAAGCATTTTCCGCTTGATTTAAATTTAAACTCAAACATCTGCATACTTTCTAAAAAGAAAAAAAAAGTTAATATTTTCAATACGTAGAATAAACATTATATAGTCTCTCTCTCTCTTTCTCTCTCTCTCTCTCTCTCTTAATTATTGTGATATACGGGGGTTTTTAAGAATTTAAAAAAGGTTTTCATCAGGAGGAACAGCACAATAAAATAAAATAAAGCACAGGTAACAAACCCGGCTATAGAAAACATAATCAAATGAACGGACGATGCTGTGCTGTTGAAAATTTCTTAAAGCATTATTTGCTTGGCATTGAGCGTTTTTACCTATTACGTATTGTTGTCTACGGCTGAAGATCAAAAACTTGAGAAAACAAAAACAAAAATAAAACTTTTATGCTGCTGTGCTGTGTGTTGTGTAGTGGCTGCTGTACGCTTATTGTTTAAAATATGATGAATATCTTTATATGATTCGAGATCGTAATAATATGGTCCGAATATCGTTATTATCACTAAATATGTTGTACACATATTTATATATATATGATATATGTATGTGTGTTAGAAATTACTGTGTTGACGCCCTCATATAACACAACTGTACTTACTTACGGTGGTAAGAAAGAGGATGAGGATTTTTATTTTTTAAGATCGAAATTTAATCCTTGTTCTTTAAGACAAAAACAATTTTTCGTTTATTTATTTCTTCTTTTTTTTTTTTTTTGTTTTATAAACATTATAAGAATTATAAGTAATTTGATACTTTCTGCTTCTACTTTTTTATATAAATCTTTGATTTGTTGTTTCTTCAAAATGTTCATTAAATTACAGTGAGTGTTGAGCAAAAAAAAAATCGCACAAAAAGTTTAAGAAAAACAAAACTTGTAAATTGCATTTAGGTGGGGAAAAGTGTCAATGTTTTAGTGAATAGCAATTAATATTGCACTTGTCCCGGCCTATAAGCGATTTATCAGAAAAATCATCGTAAAATTTCGAAAAATTGATATAAAAATTTCATCTTTTTTTTTTTTTTATTAATTTTATGAAAGTTTTTATAAGAAACGATCTATTGTTACTTAAAAATTTCAATTATTTTTCAGATAATATGTTTTATTTCTTCCTACTGGGAAGTAATATTTCAATAAAGTATATAAAAAACTTTTTCACATTTATTTGTTTACTTAGATATTTAGATTAATTATCGGTCCATCATCAGTTAATATTTTTCATTAATTAATTCCCGCCTGCAACATTATTCATATTGTTGTTGCATAATTATCTTTAAGATTCTCTCTGTATTTATTATAAAATTCTCCAGCTATCAAAACTTACAAGAGAGATAGATAAAAAAATCTAAGAAACTTACACTCGGACGAAGTCGATCACTGAATACCTGACTCGCTTCACTTAATACAATTCTCTATTTATTTATATAACAAAATAATAAAAATTATACCACGGTTTACTACGAATGAATACTCTTTATAGGAGAAGGCCTAAAGTGTAAGTTGAGCGGGTCCTAGAATTTAGCAAATTTAATATTATTATTAAATATTACTTACTTTCGTCAAAACGCTTAGACTTTCATAAGAATCTTAATATGGAATGTAGTACTAAAAATATAGATCAACGCCTCGATTTAGTCCAATTAATTCTTATGTTAATCAATTTTTTCGTTATATTCATTGATAGATATTTAGGCTTACATTTCGTAACGAGAGAGTTCAAGAAAATGTAACCATCCGATCGAACTTTTTCATATCAATTTAGTACGCCAAGGTACTATTACTTGGCGATTTTTGTCGGGAAATCTTAAAAAATACAATTTTTTTTTTCATTTAACAACTTTTTCACATCATTAGGAGGACAGGTCTATGTGTTATAGGTCTGTCTTAAGATGATACCTTATCACAAGTGTTGTACTATATATAACAACATTTAAAAACAATACATAATATAAATTTACAACCGTCAAAAGACCGCAATTAGTATACCCTGCTTAAGGGATGCTGGCTTTTAGTTTTCAAAATTTGTATTCAATCCACTTACAAGGCATCACTTAATGGCTTTTGATAATTCTCTTATCTCTTCGATGTTGTTCATAAAGCTCTTTTATATGCATGAGAAAAAGTAATCTATTTATCATATTATGATACAAAATAGAGTAAATGACATTCACTCTACATTTTATTTAGATATGTTTTAGTCCTTGGGGCGTTTATCTTTAATAAGCATGGACATAAATAAGCTGTTGCTTTCTTCATATGTTCTTAGCTGAACCAAAAAAAAAAAAAAAAAAAAAANGAGTAAATGACATTCACTCTACATTTTATTTAGATATGTTTTAGTCCTTGGGGCGTTTATCTTTAATAAGCATGGACATAAATAAGCTGTTGCTTATAGATTAAACTTCATTCTAAGCAAAAAAAAAAAAAAAAAAAAAAATCTTTTTTTTTTATATTCATTTTCTACCTTTTGAATCTTTCTGCGAAAAGCAATAGCAAAAGTACCTCTTCTTCCATTAATGATATGCGAGTCCCTGTCTTGCTTTTCGTAGGGAAACTTTCAGTCTAGAACAAGAAAAAGTGCAGGAAAATTAACGTTGCCGCTTAGTACAGATAAAGAAAGATATCGAAAAGCGTGAAACATCATTTAACTTTGTTTGCATCCTCCACAATGTATAGTTTCTAACGAGGAAATGCATTTTTGTCCTTTCTTTTTGATATCCGTTAAAGAATCGTTAAAAAAAAACTATTATTAATTTGTTATTTCTCTTAACTTCTCTTGTTGACAAATAATTTCGGTCCGTTTGAAGTTTAAAAGACAAAAGCTTTGCACACAATATTTTTTCAAGCTTTTCTCGGCATACCTCGGAAGAGAAAGAGCGACAAACACAGAGAGAGAGAGAGAGAGAGAATAAAAAAAAGAGCAGAAAAGAGAAAAATGAAAAGGGAGTTGAGGAATGTCTGTCTATAAGGTATAAAGCAAAGTACAAAATAAAGAAAGGGTGGCTAAGAGATACATTCAAAAGAAAAAGAATTTTGAGAAGTTATGTACTCGTCCTAACCAATATAAGTCTTAATTACAGCCATCAATATATACTTTATTATAGCCTTACTTTGTGCTTGTGAAAGAAAATACAATTTCTATATGGATTTCTATAAATCTATATAAAGGAAATTCTTCTTCTTTTTTTTAATATAAACTAAAGCAAAAAAATTAATTTAATTTTTTCAAAAGGGAAAGGAAGTCATTTTACATTCAATGTATCCAATAAAATGCTGCATGTCTTGTGAATGTTCTTAGTCGTATTCGATTGCAATAACAACTTATTGTTGTTTTGCATTTTTCCTAATAATGATTTTTATGATTCATTATTAGCTGATTTGGCCCTTGATATTACATAAATATTGCACACTTCAAAGAAACAAACAAATAAATTAATTAATTAATTGTAAAAATATAAAAATTTCTCCTTTCTTTCATAAAATGGTAGATATTTTCTCTTCTCATATATATAAAACTATAAAAATTTCTTAATTTTTTCTTTTCCTATATATTGTTTGCAGTGTAGAATTATTACTACACATGTTAAAATTATATTACTTTTTACCATTGCAGTGCGGTCGCTTGTTATATTAACGTTTTGAATATTCATGTACTTACATATATGCATGCATACGCACACACATAATATATATATATATATATATATATGATTATAGATAGATATAAATTTTATTGATTTTCTTACCTTAAGTTAAAAAATACAAGGAAATGCCTGTGATAACATTAGTACATCGTTTCTAATATATTTTTTTTTTATTTATTTTAATGCTTACAATTTATAACTTGAGTCCTTTTAATTTCGTAATTAAATGCCTTCAAGCCAACTGCATGCATTCCTGAAAGCAGACATTTGTTTATTAACAATGAGTTTATTAATCCCTTTGCCTCTCTGCTATATCTGAAGCTGGCATTTTCATTCTTCTTCTTTTTTATATATATATATTTATTTATTTATTTATTTATTTATGTTTAAAGGATCACTTTCAAACGTATTTAATCCGACTCACTGATCTACCTGTATATGCGTAGCAAGATTCAATTGAAGATTCCACATCAATATTCTACTTCTTTTTCCATCTTAATTTTATATTCACTAACAGGGAAGGTGTATTTATCTTATCAACGCGTTGCAAATGTAAATAAACGGGGTTTTGGAACTGGTCGTTCAACGTGTAAGAGAATAATAATTGCTTTAAATTTTCTTTTCTCCTTACGATCAAATTAAGTCAAAACAATCAACGGAATTGTTTAACAAACTCACCGGTAAACAAAAAAAAGCTTTAATATTTTTTTCTTTTTCCAAATCATGATTTCTGAACTTTTGTTTTTAAAGCGTATAAGTTGAATTTTAAATTTTTTTTTATATTAAAAATATCCAGATTGGCAACGAATATCGAACGAAGCAAGTTTTTAGTGTGTGATATATTATCATCCACATAGTTGTTGAATGCTATTTGAAGCAAAAATCTCATATCTCATTTGCTGTTAATCGGGCAATCAAATGTCTAAACTAAATGCATTCTTCAGCATCTTAAAATTCTCAATGTTTTAAAAATTAATAGGATTTCCATAACATGTGAATTCGAAATTTAAATTTATGTCCAAAATAGGCAAAAGAATAATATCGAAAAACTCGAAAATCTTTTTACAATTTGCAATTAAATAATTAATAAAACGATGTAAAGAATTTCTTTTAAATATTAAAATAATCGCCATGTTCACTATTATTATTATTATTATTATTACTTCCACTTTCTTATATTCCTTCCTATTCAGATTCATTAGACAAAATTAAAATTAATATATTATTTGAAATTGGACAAACGAACATATGTATGTAGACAATTGTGCATACTTGCTTAATAAAAAATATGATGATGAAATGAAAAGAAAACTTTTTAACGATAGAAAATATTTACAATTATGAAGAAAAAGAAAAGAAAAGAAATTAGAAAAATAAAAATTAAAAACGAATAATAAAAATTCGTTTGAGTCATCAAGAATTTTTAATGTAAAAACAAAATGAGGCTTAATTTTTGAAAATATGAAAAGAATAGCAGCGACAGAATTATATTGAATTTTTATTGTTATTTTTTCTTTTAATGTAATTTTTGTAATTGCTTTAATCAGTTCCGAAATGCACATACACACACTCATTGAAATAAATCTACATACAACCGAGAGAGAGTGAGAGAGAGAGCATATATTCTTAAAACTCTTTTCCCTCGGTTTCTCTCCCTCTCTCTCTTACTCGCTCTTTCTCTCTCTCTCCCTTTTTAATTGACAGCACATATTCGATTGTATTACACTTTCTTCCTCTCTGAGTATTCGATTGTTTGTTGTTCTTGGTATTTAAACGCTTTGCTTGCCTGGGTTGCTGTGATGATTAGGTGCTTTTTTTTTATGAAAAAAAACAAAAAAAAAAACATTTTTTTGGTTGTCTTTTTATTTTATATATTAATTTTCTTATATATAATTTTTTTTTATTATAACATGAAAATTTACACATATACTTAAATGTATAAAAACAAAACGATTTTTTTATATTATATTGAAATGTAAGCGTAGCAAACGATGTGTGTATGCATATAGATATGTACAAAGAGTTTTAAACGCACACATACACTTAAACTCGCGCGTTTATTTTAGAGACGACAAACGACGAAGAAAAAACAAACGTAAAGAAGAAAAGAAAAATAAAATAAAAAAAAATACATTTTGTTTTTAAGAGTTTACTTTAGTTTTAAATTAAATGTTGTCGTGTGCAGACGTTGTTGATTATTAGCGTTACAGAGAGAAAAAATTATTGGAAAATTTCTTTAAATATATAAATATATTTATATATATATATATAGAGGGAAATCGGTTGGGGAAAAGTAAATTCAATAATTCGAGGGAAGGAAAATTACATAATTTCTACGAAAGGTAAGCAAAAAAAAAATTCTGTACAATTATAAATGTGAATTAAATAAGTAAATAATAAAAAATAAAAAAAATTTGGCAACAGCCATTTTTTTTTCCATTAAGTATTATAAATAAAAGCAAAGTTCAGCAAAACAAAGATAAATATTATTTTTAAATATAAGGCTTTCAAATAAATTGCTTTGCTTGCTTAGTTTTTTTTTTTTTGCTTCGTACACTTTAAATTTTTAATTTCATTTATTTAAATAATAATAAATTAACAACAACCGCAAAAATCTTAAAAAAGCTTTATAAGTGTGTGTTTATATATGTTTGTAGACGGGTATATATATATGTATACATTAATTTATATATAAATATATATATATATATATAAATATGTATATATATATAAATATGTATACATTTATATATTTGCATGTATATATATATATATATGCGTGAATGCCTTTTTTAATATTAAATATGGTTATTGTTAGCTTTTTGTATGTACTTATTTACTGTGGCGAAGAAACACTGAAACAGACGAAACAAAGACTTTGACACTCATATGAGAGACAGCGCGAGAGAGAGTTTATTAAGCCATGCGCTCTGGATTAACATGTGCTTCTGGAAACGAAATTATTAAAAAGAAATAAACAAACATGTACAATGAATAAACTCTGAGTTTTTGTTTATAATTTATAAGTAACAGAAAAGCTTTTTTAATTTATCATTTTCACGTTTATCGCAATAAATTAAAATTTTTTCTATATTCTGCCGAATATATATATTTTAAATAGAATTTTATGATTTTTAATATATTACTAATCCTTCACAGTTTATCAACCTGGCCCATTATAACGACATTATAACACCACGCCGAGGCCGGCCACGTAGTTTACCAGCAATGGGCGAATTTGACTTAAGTTTAATCAACGAGTTTCGCAGTCGTCCATCATTTTATGACCGCAATTGTCCAAAATTCAAAGATAAGATTTACACCGCTCATCAATGGCAAGAAATATCTAATAAATTGGGTTTCGATGGTAAGCGAAAAAAAATATATTTGTTTTTTCTTTTTAAATCCGCAAGAGGACAAGTTTTTAGAAATTGTTTGTTAACTGAATTCTTTTTTGTAACCAGATAATGAAATTTTGTTTTGTTTTGTTTTTGAGAGAAGAATTATCATAAATAACAAAATTTACAATCATTTTGAAATTTATGATATTTTCATAATGAAAATTCCAGATTTGATATTTTAATAGCTTACAATTTAACCGAATTTCAAGCAATAATACTTTGATTTGCAAAATTAATAAGAACTTATTCAAAATTTGTATATTTCTTAATATTTTTCATTTCTATAATTTGTTAACAATAAATTACTAAAAAAAAAAAAAAAAAGTTCTTTCAAATACCCAAATATTTCGAAGAGCTTTTTCAAACAACATGCCCACTTACTACTGCGGCTCTTCCTTCTTACTTCGACATAGAAAGACAGACACATTACACTCTTATTTATAAATTTTATGAAAACAAAAAGTGCAAAGTAGGTTTAAGGGTAAAGGTTACTATATTCGGATCTCTCTAAATCAAAGGCGATAGCAATAAAAATCTATAAGATAGAGTAAGGTGAGGTTTGTTTTGCTTACAACTTTGTACACAAAAGTTATTTAATAATTAAGCACATGGTAATGTTTTGATGCGTAAAAGCTCCAATTCATAACTATTGTAAATAGTACTAGCGTTAGGAAATGTACTATAAAGACATACACACATATTCAAGTTTACATAAGTATAAGTTCATAATATTTTTTAAACATTTTTCTTTAGTTTCTATATTGAAAGATCGCATGCTACAATTGCGCAACCGCTACAATTTAGAGAAACGTCGTTTGGAACAATTGCGTGAAGAAAATCCTAGTAAGCCAATAGAATCGCCCTGGCCTTTATATGAACATCTACACTTTTTATCGGATCATATACGAGCTCGTAGATCATATAAGAAAATGGTGCCACTTCAATCTCAATCGCAGCAAAAGCAAGACCACCAACAGCATCATCCGCAGTTAAGACATCTACAACTCCGTCAGCAAACGGATGCTAGTTCATCGGGATGCAGTGGTAGCTTTGTACAACTAGGACAAACATTTCCCAATACTTTGTTGAGCGTTAAAATGGAAGAAGACGATTCGGAGGAACAGGACACGGACGCAGACACGTAAAGATTTAATAAATTTTTTTAAAAATTTTATGGACATAAATTTAATTTTGTTTTCATCATTAATTTCAGAGAAAGTAATGATAGAGATGACAATATTGCCTTTGAACCTTCAACTATACTGTAAGTAAATTTAGTTTTGTTTAAAAAAAAAAATCTCTTATTTTGTTTTTTGATATAAAGCTCTGAAGCACAACAAATACATTCCACCACGCGCACTCAACAAGAGCAAAATTCCATTACTACAGGTTATCAACCCACCATTACCATACGACGTTTGGATACTTTACGTTCGCCTGAACCAATCGCCGTTGAAAAACCTAATAAAAAACGTTCGTATCAATGCACCCAACCTGCCTTTTTCACTGAAGAACCACCAACAACAACGCATCAAAAAGAACCTTGCTTAAGTTCACGTGAACTGAGATATATTGCATTCGGGAATTTTGTATCATCATCATTACAGGATTTGCCTCAAAATGCAGCTTTAGAATTAGTGGAGAAATTCACTTCAGAAATTGTTAAATCATTACTGGAAAAATCCGAGGATTTTAATGGTTTTCCCAGCGATTGAAACGTTTTCAACTTCATTTTCATATTTATGATAATGAGATAAATATTCAACTAAATCCCTTACCATTCCTTTGCGTATAAATACGTACACTAATTCATTCATTCATTCATTTAATCGATTTTAATTTTAACTGATTACAAATTGTCAGCAGAATTTATAAAATAAAACTTTATAGATTAAATATTTATTCAAAATTATTGTGTGGAAGTTATACACGGTTGCAGCACTTGCAGCTGTGAGGTTTAAAAACATTTAAGTATTGTTATTATTTTTTGTTTTTGCTTTTTTTTTTTCAAAAAAAAACTTCTAAAAGAAACAAAGACAGAAAGTATTGAAAAAACAGTTGACCGAAATATCAGCATCATCTGAAAATATTTTTTACTAAAGAGATATAATTAAGAGATAGTGTGCAGATCGACACTTTATCATAGATATGACTAATGGCAGAAAGCTTTAGTTTTAGAATTGAGTGTAAGCCTAAGCCCCCTATAGTTTGGAGAATATCATACAGAAACTCCAATAACGATGCTGGTTTCAATTATAATAATTCAAAATGTAAACTTGGCATCACGAAGCTGTCTTTTTCCCGCTTCTGTTGTGGCATATATGAAGGAAACTTAAACTTGAATTGAAATATAGGGGATTTTACTAACTTATGACTTAACTGCCCTGGTTAGCTCTTATTTTTTTTGTATGATTCTTATTGATACATAACTTAAATATGGTTTAAAAATAATAAAACTATTTGTTGAATTTAATTACGTAGGCGTGAAAATAATTTCATTACGAATTTGTTCGCTTCAATAAGAACGTAAAACTGTTTAAAATGTGAATTTTCATTCGATTTTTTTTTTTCAAGTTTCATCGTTCTCTTGCAGTTATGCAAAAGTATACGGAATTGTTTCGATTTGCTTAAGTTACAAATATTTTTGAAAACAATTTTTTTTCCATTTATGTGTTTGTATAATTCGAGGCAGTCACGCTTTCTGTATTTCCAAATATAAAACATTCTCCGTCAAATAGTTGCGAACATTCATCTAGAAAAATATTCCTAACTTTTTAGGGGCAAAGGTGGGTTTAGAAACATGGAAATTTGCAATTTCTTAAGATTTCGTTTCCTGTTTGTCAAATTCCCTCAGATCCTTTCATGTGTTTCTTTGGAGACATTTCACGGGCAATGAGGTGTTTGATTATAATGAAATTGTAAATCCGAAGAGAAGTATTCCAGTTTGAAAAGTTACCAAATAATCAATCAATGTTTTCAAACCTTGATGATGTTTTTCATAATTAAATAGTTTCCTAAAATGTAAGGAAAACAGAACGAACACAAGCTTGATGGTCTTAATTGTTTTGTTTGGTAAAGGAAACTATTTTTAAAAAGCTTTGATTTGTACTTTTGCGAGGGCGTAGCTATTTCATATATCCTGGAAAGTCAATTGCAATTCTTTGCAAAAGGTGACTACAAATCAACAGGAAAAAGTCTACTTAAACAAAATGCTACTTGCGTTCAGAATTTTCTTTACGAAAAACCCTAGAAATACCGACCACAATATCCGTACAAAACATGAGTACGCTACGTTGCTGCGACTGATTTCACTTGTTTGTTGCATGAGCCATGAGTGACTTCTTTTGTTATTGGAAATTTTTTTCAAGCGAAGAGGTATCGTTAACTTGTAATAACTTTAATTATCGACTAACTTTTGTCGAAATAGTGAATTATACAATATTCGATATACTGTATAGTTACTATGACACATTTTTGATCGTTTATTTGTTTTTTATTTATACGTGTAATGGACTTCAATGCAAATACTTTGCACATTAAGCACATGTAAATATATTAATAATTTCCCCCTTTTCACATTTCTTTACGTTACGTCCGCCCTTACATAAGTATGTATGTATATGAACAATTTCCATAAAATTTCTGTTAAAAATTTAATTTGGTGCTGCTTAAGACATATTAGCTTTGCGTTTACTATATGTTGGTCAAAGAAAATATGAATAGAACAAATCTTCCATTAATTTAGTTCATTTTATAAGAAATAGAATTTGGTTGTGTACATGCAGCAAGGCTCTAACTAAACTAAGTTATTAATGCAAACGCAAATACAAGTGATGAAATATTCGATGATGCATCATTGCATAAAATTGCTTTGAAAAATTGAAATTTGTCTATTGATATAAAATATTTTTTTTACGACTTATATTAATTTAATGTACATTTCAGTTACGTATCATTATTCATTAAAGGAATAATGCAATATATACCATAAAGTTGTTCATACATTTCAAACAGAACTACATTGACATAAAGTATAATAGGTCTTCTGTAGATGGCTGTTTGAATTTATATCCACTTATAATATAATAATAATATATTAACATTAATTAATTAATTAAATATATTAATATTAGTTATTGATAGCATCTTACTTTTCCTTTTTTTTTTTTCTTTTTTAGGAAATCCTTCATCATTTTCATGTTAATGTAATTATTCAATGAATCGTAAGAAATTTTCGTTAAATTTTCCGCTTTGGTCGCTCAGTATGTAGACCGTGATTGGTGCTTATTTGTGATACTTTAATTTAATTCAAATTGCACTAGTCCCGGCCTGCAAATTGCGACCTTATCAACATTGTATTGTCTGAAGTGCGACCAACAATAAGTGAATTTTCAAGCTAACTATAGTTTAAAAATTAAGGGAATCTATTGGTGAAAATCCAAAAAGATTTAAAGAAGAAAATTATATATATAATATTATTAAAATTAAAATTAAAATTATATATATATAATAATTTCAAAAGGTTTTCGTAACTGTTACATATAAGAAACGGTCGTCAAAGTACCGAAGTGTAAAAATGTAAAATATGTAATGTAAATATGTAAGCGTAAAATGTATATACTCGCACACACATAACAAATTGACAGATGCATTCACTTACAATCTTTACAGATTTTAAATCCGTCTCATCCATCTCTCGGCGTATTCTAAAGTTTCTAAGTTAATTATAAAAATTTAATTTTTTTTTTTAGTAGAAAGGAATCGTTCGTTGCACAGATTTTTCAAGTGCCATGATTTAAACTGAACGTCAACTTTTTTGCATTCGTTTATCTTTGTTGCTGAGAAATTAAAGATAAATTGTTATGCATTTAATTTTTTTGAATAAAAAAAACTTTCTGTCGAGATTGCATTCTAAAAGTTAAGGATAAGCTCTGTAATTATAGCAATTGGGAAGATTGCATGCAATATTTTATTTGTGAAAACTACAAAAATATTCTGAAACATTGCATACGCGCATATGTAAGCGTATATGTGCAATTAAAAGCAATTTTAGTGTTGATTAAGGATGTAAGTAGCAGGCAGTAGTATTGCTACTCCCGACACATTCTCTCTTCTCTATCTCTTTTTCTGTCTCTCCCTCTCTCTTGCTTTAGCTTACAAAAAGTAATATTGAAACAAACAAATAAATAGATATACAGTGAAGTACATAAGTGTATAAACTCCAATAAAATTCATAATTTTATGATAAAACATGAAAAAAAAACATTATATTTGTGTGTGAACAATGACGCTATTCAATACCCTACACTCTTTCGCCCAATACGATCCTTCATTTGTTTTCGTGAAAAACTTCCCGCCTAAAAAAAAAAAAAAAAGAGTCCAAATTTGGTAAAGTTCGTTTTTTATGCCAAATTGCTATTATAAGTCAACTTTCATTTTGAAACGGTTATATGTATTTGGAGCGGATTGAGAAGACTCGACTACCCGACAGACATTTTAAATATCAGTTTAGCCTGTCAAAGTATTAATACTCAACGATTTTGCATCTATAAATTGAACACAAACTTGCATGGACAGATAAGCTTAAATTGATTCAATTGGTATAAGGAAAGGTGAGAGCCTATTGTATTGTAAGTCCTTCCATATGTTACATTCACGTGATTTCAGAAAACAATTGCTAAACTTCGACTAAAGTTCGCAAGATTAATAACAAAAGAAAAATGCATTTTTTGAAAGCAATGATCATCCAAAATTTTAAAGGGAACCCAGTTCTCCAGTTATAAACAATAAAAATTTTAATGTGCGTCATGGCGATGACAACATTATCATCATTTGGGATGGCATTGCCGTTTCGACAGTTTTTCGATGATCATTTTTCAACTATGTTTTCATCTTTGAATTTTATTAAACCTCATATAGAGGGTTTCATCGATGTTTGCTTTTGAAATTTTTAAAGGCATTTTCCTTAGGCCGTTGACAAAATGAAGCCAAGCTTATATTCCACCACAAACTCCAACAATTAAGAAAAAATGTAAACGAACACAATGAAGCGGCGCATTTTGTTTGTACTTTTTTGTCTCACGGGCATGGGAATATAAGCGCGATTCCTTTGTATCACACACACAACAGCCTAAATGAATTGTCGTTATTCTTCTTCTTATTTTCGAACTTAAATTTCTTTGTGTTTGTCTATCGCAAACGTTATGAAATAAGTATTTCAAAAATATAGATTTCAGAATGTGCTAAAGCTTCTTACGATTTTTCATAGATCAGAGAAATGCTGGTGTGAAGTTAGTCCACTATGCCTGGCTCACATTTTTGTCTTTGTAAAAAACCTGGGCTGACTTCACAATTGGATCATTGCCAAGATAATTGGTAACAAAACGGCGTCGAAATGTAAACAAAATGATTACAAAAACTGAGCAAAAAAAATCGAAAATGCACACATAAATGAAAAACTAAATCATGCTTTTTTATTTTACTACAAATACTACGAAAGTAAATATATTGTTGCTGTTCATCATGAATAGTGTGCTTGCAGTTGGACAAAAATTACAACATACAAACCCCGTTATAATTAAGTTTAGAGGAAAAAAGCAAATGCAGATTTTTGATATGTGTTAAAAGGCATTGAAAAAGCTGCCAGCAAAATTCATTTTCATCACCGTAAATAGGGACAATCACAGTTAGAAGTCTTCGTATATACTACCCCCTCACATACATACATTAGTAGAGCAATGTCATCGTATCGCTTCATGTATCAGAAATACCATTGAAAATAAAAATGACTGCGGTGCTTTATTAAAAAACTTCCTTTAACTACAATGTATTTGTGGCTTAAATCCTGGTTACAAAATTGGCATTTCTATGTTAAAGTTGAAAATGATAAATCGAATAAAGCAGATTCTCCGATCGCCCACAATATTTGCTTTTTATATTTAACAAAAGTATTCACGTCACAGTATACCGACCAATTAACTGCATAAGACAACAAGTTATTGTTAACAATTCGTCATATAAATTCAACAATTTGAGACACATATTCAGACACTCGATTGAGCACATCTAATGGAAGAACCTACAGCAGACAATAATATGGCTGTGTATGACTGTTAAACGGATACATGTTTAAATTAAACTCTTCTGCGCGTTCGATGTGTTCAAGTCATAATGAAACTGATCTTCCCAGTAACGAGGAAGCTCCTCAAGTATGCTATTATCATTAATATGATCCAAATAAGGTGATGGTAGCCGAAAAAAAGAAGAATATGACACATATGTACAATGTACGTTTCCGGTAATCCGTCATGTCTGTTCAACTTCCAAAAATTGAATCAATTATTTCTAGACGTTGATATGCAATAAAAATGACTGAAAATGCCGTTTCGGGCTGTTTCAACATCGCGGTTTCATTGCTTGCCAGGCAAAAAAAATGAGTTTTCTGTGGCATATTGTGACTAGCAATGGAAAATGAATCTACTAGTATAAAAAGATGACAAAAACTTATAGAAAATGATGCAAATTATTTTGATTAATATATATTGTACCAATTTTTCTCAATAATGGATTTTTTCAAGTGAAAAATGGCCAAAATTAACGCACGTACCTAATACATTAGCAGGCACTATAATAGTCCTTTTAAGAGGACTTTCGAAATGAAAGTATAACTAATGCGATCATTGTTTAGCTGGAGATAATCCAGCCAGGAACCATGAAGCCTGTGCGTGTCAAAGCCCCCAGTGAGCTTCTACATAAGTCATACTAAATAAATACATATTTAAGAAAAAAAAAAAAAATGGAAAATAATTATATATGTATATAGCATTTGTTATATAACAAACAGTTACACATATTTTAAAATCAAAAGACGACAAGATATTTTACATTCGCTTTAAGAAACTAGATTTGTTGTTGTTGTCACGATAATAATTTATTATACTGACGAGAATGAATTATAATATTTCCGAACGGCCGGATCCACAACTTACAAAGATTATAACGAATTTATAATTTCTGTTTTTAAATATTTTATTTTTCTTCTTCTTTTGTTTAAATTTTAATTTTAATTTATATATAATACAATTATAATTTAAATTTTTGATACTTTAATTGTTTAAGATGCTCAAAATCAAGTACATCGTTTTAGTTTCGATTTTCAATTTTTATGTTTTATTTTGCTTTTCGTATATAGTTAACGTTTTTTTTTTTTTGTTTTTGTTTTTTTTTTTTTTGTTATAGTAGCTTAAGAATATGTAATTGCTGTTTTCTTTTTAATAATTAAGAATGTAATATGTATTCAATTTTTCAACACTTAAAACAACGAGAATTAAAAATTTCACAATTTGTACCCAACACCCACTCTTACAATTTTTGAATATTCGTAAAAATATCATTTGAAATACTGTAAATGTATATTTTGATAATTTAAAATACTTTATAAAATGTTTAACTAAATAATATAATATATTTTACAAGTTATCAAAAATTTTTTCAAAATTTGAAGCTAATAAAAATTTTTCACAATTTTTATTTTAAAATGTTTTTTAAGTTTTAAAATAAAAACAATAAGATTTTGCGTGAATCTTGTTCCAAAGCAAACTTCTCAAATATTGAAATTATATTAGAATTTTTAATGAAGAGTTTCTGGAATCGTGCGTACATAATTAGAAAATATTTAAAACGTTATTTCCATGTTTTTTTTTTCGAGTCAGCTGTCCTTGTGCAGAAAAATTTTGAAGAAAGCCTAATGAATCAAAAGGGTATTTGCAGGGAACAGTAGTTTAAATGTCTTTCTGCAATGTTTTCTTCTTCGGAACGCTTGGAGAAGATTGATTTGAAGAAGCTAATTTTCTAATTTTAACATAATCGCTAATCCAGTCAATAGAAATTGACAATTGCTCTCTTAATCTATCAAATTTTAACTTAAAAGAATTTGAGAAATAAATACTCCCTCAAAATAATTCAAATAATGATTTCTTTTCTAAAGTGATTGACTTTTTTTTCTATTAAATGAATTATTTTATTAAGCTTAATCTGCGATTATCAATTTTGCTTCAGTTATGAAACCTCTCTGCTGGAATAGCTTCCATTAGAAATTTATTTACGTGCTTATCGGTGTATTTGTTTGATAAAAAAAATTTTTTTTCTTCAAACGGTTAAATATATGTACAGAAAAAAACTGCGATTATACAGTTCATATCGCGGTTCTGGTCAATAATGTAAAAACAAATTAAATAAAATTTTAACTAAAAACTATTAGTTTCTCGATATCTTTTATCTGTATAACTGAGCCTTCGTAAATACGCATACAAATACCATATTAATGTTTTTACATTTGACTTTCGTCCATAGCAATTAAATTATTATCTTAACATTATTTTTAATTTACTTTGTTGTTAACGTTTGCCGATTTATCTTATAACAAACCGCTTTTCCTGTCGACCTAAACTCATGCATTCTGATTCCAGAATGTGTCCGTGTACAGAGCGGAATGTTTTTACTGAAGACGTACAGTCAGGAGTAATGGATCAGTTCAAAATCTGGGATATACTGACTCGATTTCAATATATTTCAAAAATTCAATAGAAACTTTTGAAATGTTTTGATTAATTCATAATAAAATGTACTAACTTCTTCAATGTTTTTCTCCTAGGGGGAAGGTTCGATTCCCATGATGGTGGTCGAATCCTATCGATTATTTCTTTTTTCTCAATATTAAAATTTTAAGAACTTTCTCTTATAAACTGCAGGTGATGGGTATACAATGATTCGGCTCACATCGAGTACACTGTTATCACTATATTGCATTTTACAACGAATAAATTGATTTAGAGTAAATTGCGTAAACAACGACGAAAGATTAAAATATTTTTTTTTTAAATTTTTTTGTTTAAATTTAAGTATGTTCTTAATTCATATATATTGATTTTTCAGTTTTAGAAGATTAAAAATAAAAGTATACTTATATATGAACCGATATATGTATACTTATTTACAGAAATAAATATGCTTTTATGTTATCATACGTTATAGGTCTTAATTGAATTATCTTGTAATTTACAGCACTTACACCTCAGAGTCATTGCTATATATTTATTTTTGAATAAAATCCATATTATCGTATAAACAGATCAAGAAAACGATCGTAAATTACATTTACATCAAGCGGTTTAAGGTTTCGAAGGAACTGCCATCAAAACAATTCCAAACAAATTTGATTCGATCTTTTTTTAATCTTTTTCACCGTCCCTGAGGCTTTTCTTAAAACATTTTATTATTTGAATGCAGCTACGTAAACGAGAAAAATAGAAAGATAAAGGAATAATTTTTTGAAACATTTCACAACGAAAATAAAGGAAAATGTTTTGACATTCATTTCTTCTATTCTTTCTTTGTTTTTTTTTTCAGCGAAGAAATAGAGATTATAATTACTTAATATATTCTTCACACAAATACATTTGTACCTAAAAAGTGTAACGTGGATATTTTATTACCCATGATAACGCAGTACATTATTAAGAGTAGTGTGTTGTGATCACTCATGTGAGTGTTTAGGCCTTTTTTTGCTTTCACTCACGTGTTTTATGATTTCTAAAATGCGCTGAGAAGTGTTCGAATGCATTTGAGTAAACAATGATTAGACTCTAATTTCTTTTGTAAATTTTTTGCTTTTCTCTTAACCTCCTAGAACTTGCGTTTGGCTCATCGTTGCTGAGTTCTGTTCTTCGCCAGCTTCATTTGCTCTGTTTGGCCTGGAAAGTGTCTTGGGTATAAACGCTCGGACGCTTCTTCAGTGCGTTGACCTACACAAGACCCGCAATGGAGTTCATATCTGAGAAAAGGGAATAAAAAATTTTACAAAGTCATATATCAGCATTTTATTATTCTCAGGATCCTGACGCCATTTTTAATGTGACCATTCCGGTTGTTAGCTTTATTTAAAAACGTTAATATTTTTTAGGAAAAAACTTTGCAAACGTTTTCTAGCCACGATAAGACCTCCCCGAAGAGTCCAACTTGGCAACAATCACATCTGATTTGATAGGTATTCCAATTTATATTTTTGGTTGTTACAATATCCATCGCCGTCTAGAGTTCAATCTACATCTAGTTCAGTCTAGAGTACAATCTTGCCCTCCTCCTTAATTTGTCCTGTTGTCCGCTTAAGTGACGCTTTATATTGCCCGTTATGAAGGAGGTTCAAATTTTATTCTTTCACGGGGCGCCATTTCGCTACCAATAATGTTTCCGGAAATTTAAAGTCCAACTTCTGCCTCATAAAATAGTAGGATCGGTAGGAATGCATATATACGAATTGACAGATATCCCTCTCTGCCTACGTGTAATTGTCCTCACGTTTATCTTTGCAAATAATTTTCGCGAAGACATCGGCGTAATTTCCTCTTTTCTTTCCTGCTTCCCGGTGTATGCTTTTATTACGTAGCACTTTGTTCTACAGCGTGTTCTTCTCTTCCCCCAGGTCAGCAATTTTGAACCTCAGCGCCTCAAGCTCCTTATTTGTTCCTGCTACAGCATATTCCATTCGTCTTTTTTTGCCGCATTTTCGGAAGCTGTAGGGCCCTCCTCTTCCAATAATTCCATAGGCAGCAGATTCTATTCTTCTTTTCCCTACTGCATAAGTCGAAGTTGAGGAGCCTTTATCTTCTTCTAATGCCATAGGCTGTTCTTTTGTTGGGATGCCTTCACTCATCATTGCGTCTAAGAAGTACTCCCACATGTCTTCGTTCTTCGAAATGGAGACGGGTGGTGATGCCATTACATCCCGCTAAATTTCATATTCTTCATTCATTCCAACTTTTTCCAGATGAAGGGAAGGTACCACGCTTTTCTTCAGCTGCCCGATACAGTCTCGCTTTCTCCTTGGAAAGTGGCGTTCGCATACGTACAAATGTTTATTTGTAGACATCGTTTTCGACTTAATCATTCTTACACAATCTTTCTCTTGGGTCGAATGGATTTCTTTGAAGGCCAAGGAACTAACAGATTTAAAACCCCTTTTCAATCAGCATACAATGCACGTTCTCATTTTTGAAAATTCTAAAAATTTTTGTTCTAAATTAAAATGCGAATTAATTGATAGGGATATTAAAAGAAAATTCCAAACCAATTTATGAATAACGAAATCAATTTTATTAAAAAATTGATAAATTAGAAAAACTTAATAATAAATGCAAAAGAGCCCGAATAAATTGGTATAGAGATTAGAAGAGAAATCCAATTTAAGAATAACGAAATTAAGTTAAGTAAAAAGTTGATAAATTAGAATGGCTTAATAATAAAAGCAAAAAAGCACTAATAAATTGGTATAGAGACTAGAAGAAAAATCGAAACCAATTTACAGAAATAAATATGCTTTTATGTTATCATACGTTATAGGTTTTAATTTAATTATCTTGTATTTTAGAGTGCTTGCACCTCAGTCATTGGTATATATTTATTTTATTCAAAAATATTTATTTTATTCAAAAATAAATATATACGTACGTATTATTTTATTCAAAAATAAATATATACATATTATCGTATAAGTAGATCAAGAAAACGGTCATAAGTTACATTTACGCTCAGTGTTTTAAGGTTTTGAAGTAGACGACATCAAAAAATTTCAAATAAACTTGACTTGATCATTTTTTAATCTTTTTTAACATCCCTGAGGGTTTTTCAAAATATTTTATTATTTGGATGCAGCTACGTAAAGGGGAAAGGTGGAGAGATAAAAGAATAATATTTTGAAACATTTCACAACGAAAATAAAGGAAAATATTTTGATTTCCGTTTTTTCCTCTATTATTTTCTTGTTTCTTTCAGTGTAGAGATATAAGAGAATAATTACTTATTATATTCTTTACATGAATACATTTGTTCCTAAAAAGTGTAGCGTAGGTATTTTATTACCCATGATGATAACGCAGTTCATTAATAAGAGTAGTGTGTGGAGATCATTCGTGTGAGTTTTTTTAAGGCTTTCTTTGCTTTCACTTAACGAGCGTCACAATTCATATGTGATGTTATTCAAATGATCACGTGTTTTACGATTTTTAAATGGTGCTGAAAAGTGTTCGAATGCAGTCTCTGGGGTAAACGATGATGTTGAGTAGGAGCGTAGACGACGATGCGGTGGTTTTGAGGTTGCAGCGTGGGGACCAGAACTACGAGATCTCTGATAAGGTCGCCGTATAAAAGATGTGCTATAATGACTACGATTGCCATGGGACCCACTTATCCCTCCATGGTTTCCACTTGTACCAAAACAACGCATTGCCGCACAAATTAAAGTGCACCAACCCCAAGACGATGGCGAAAAAGTACAAAACGGGGGCGCCGATTTGGGTAATAAATGCTGACGACTCGTGTGCAAATAGGGATTATAGTTAGAACGAAATGAACCACCGCTGTCGCTGCTATTTCCGCTTTCAATGCTGCTTTGCACCAGCGACATCCGATAGATATTGCCATTGTGCGATAGGTACGGATCATCGTCAGCCGCATTGAAAGTCCCGTTATCGGTGGAATTATCGTTAGAAGTTGCACGTTCAAAATCACGATCAATTGAAACGGCAGGAGTAATAATCATAAATTGACTATATTTTGTGCGGTAAGAACGACCGGATGTCGGTTTAACAGATGATGCTGTTCGTGCAGCGGCATTAGTATAAGATTTTTGGGAATGTACTTGTTGTTGATTAACTATAGAATTTAGCAGAGTTTGATTAGTGTCAACCGAAGAAAACGAACCTGTCGATGATATAGGTGAAATATCGCCCCCATTTGTATTAAAAAAACTAGTAGCGCCACCTCCGGCTACATGACTCCCCAACGTGGTTGTGCTGCTAATAATACTAGCCGTTTGGCTTATGAACATTCCGGCAGGTGAGGGCTGTGTTGTTGTGACCTGATATTGCAATTGTAAAGGTAAAGAATGCTGTTGCTGCAATTTTGTATGCTGCTGCACAGAATGATTGGTAAGACTAGTCACCGCTGTTGCCAACGTCGTCCGTGTGGCGTTGGACGCATTTGGTTGAATTTGGCTGAGTTGCACTTGTTGCTGCGATTGTTGTTGTTGTTGTTGAGCCGGGGATGTTGTAGGTGTGGATCCAACCGACGGCATCCATCATCTCGTTTCCTCACTACCACTTCCGTTGTCATCTGGCTTAACAATTTTATAAGTTATTAAGTATTCAGGATACGCCTATAAAATTACACATTTATTGTCCTTTTGTATTATTCCATTTCTTTTTTTTTCTCATCTTTTTACCTGTTCTCCCCTATAAACAACATATTCTGCAAAATGTAAACCACCCGCTGAAGGTCTTCCAATGACAGAATGATGGCCGGGTGGAGCATGAGCCATTTTCATGGCACTATATTGCAGAAAGGATTTGCCTAAAGCCACCCGACACAATAACAATTGCCTGAGAAAACACAATATCAAGAGGGAACTATTTTAGTCTTATTATTACAAACCTTGGACACATATAACACGATTTGTCTTTGTGCGACGGACATCCTATGCCACCACCAATACCATATACATATTGATTACTTTTAGAACTATGCTCGGCAAAGTAGATGCCCGCACCGAACATACCACCAATATAAGCATGACGTTCATCGAAACCCTTTTGGACAATGGCATTGATAAAGGGACTGCCATGAAAGAGCATGCGTTCATTGGCTTGCATATTGTTCTCTTCGGAAACTTCTTGTCGTCGATGTGTATATCGTTCCCAGAGTTTACGATTTTGCACTTTTTGTACCTAATAAAAGAAAATCATCTGTTCATACATAAATATCTTAATTTGTCTTAATTCCTTACCCTAATAATGTTGTAACGTGTAAAATAACCGCCAGCTTGGCCATTGTCGCGGTGTTCTCTAATCGTGGCTTGCATCTCTTCTTCTACTGCTAGAAACTCTTTATCGTCTGATAATAGGTCAACTAGTAGCGTACCAGGATTGGTATTGTTGCCAATGCCTTTAGTAAGCAAAAAAGAAAAAAAGAAAAAACAAGGAAATTACCAAAAGCAATAATTAGTGTTTTGACTCAATAGACACTAAGAGGACTAATTGTAGAACATGTGTAAATTTGTAATAACTGGAATCAAGCTACCTGTAGTGGCTCTCAGCTGCGCTACACCTTTTAAAATCTTATGTCGAAATCCATATGCTGAAACTCCAACTTGCTTGAGGTCTTCATGACCCATTTCAGCCAAAATTTCTAAAGTAATTTGTTCCCTTTCGAAGAGATCAATTAAATGCTCCAGTTGAAGACTGCACAGAAAACTAGCTATGTTAGTGATGGATTCGGGGTCGGCCACCTCTTCATTGACCATGTCTCCTGAATTAGCTTCGGCACCCTGAGCTGGGCTAAGACGTGTTGACAGTGGCAGTGGTATAGGTACGCTAAGCGTCATTGAGGCACCCGTAGGCAGTGTTACAGTTTCGGTAGTGGGTGAAAGGACCGTAGTGCAGACTGTGGCCGCTGGACTAGTCGACAATGTATTAGAAGAAGTAGTTGTTCCATTTGCTGTGGTCGTCGCCGTTCCTTTAATAGTGTTCGGCGTTGAAGCCGTGCAGTTACTACTTAGCAACGACTGCTGAGAAGCACTTAAAGCTGAACAACTCAGAGATGTAGCCATGGCATCTTGGAGAAGACATTTAACGTCGTCGGCCGTAGCTAATTCTATGGGGGTTTGGCTCTCCTGGTTTTTCATGTATGGATCAGCTCCATGGGCCAGCAACAGTGAACAGAGTTGAGTTCGTCCTTTTTGGGCGGCCTCATGCAAAGGCGTGAAACCCCACTTATCAGTGGCGTTCACAACAGTCTTATGTTTGATAAGAAGAGCGGCAATTTCCAAATGGCCGTAGGAAGAAGCATTGTGTAATGGAATTAAACCACCCTTATCCTGAGCGTTAACATCAGCCCCGTTTTCCAACAAATACTCGGCTACCTCGTAGTTATTGTAACCGGCTGCTAAATGAAGAGGCGTGGAATTCCGACCTTGGGCGTCACGGCAGTTAATAGTTTCGGCTGTAACCAAACGCTGCACTCGTGCCAAATTTCCCTTTTTTGCTGCGTCCAATAAAGCCGAATTTCCTCGCAATAAATCGGCCACATCATGATCGGATTCTTTCACCAAATCAGCTGGTAACTGTCCATCACGGTTTTTCTTGGTAGGATCTGCGCCGTGTTTAAGCAAGAGTTTTACAATATCATATTTTCCCTTTGCTGCGGCTTCATGCAACGGTGTAAATTTCCACAAGTCGGAAACATTAACATTAGCCCCAGCTTTAATTAAAAGTTTAGTAACCTCGAAGTGACCATAAGAACAAGCATTATGTAAAGGAACCAATCCGCCCTTATCTGCGGAATGCACCTCAGCTCCTTGTTCTAATAAGAATTCGACAACTTGAACACGATTAAAGCCGGCAGCAAAATGCAAAGGGGTCGAGTGACGTCCATCTAAGTCACGGCAATTAACTGTTTGTGGATTGGCCAAAACAATACGTCGCACCGTGTCCAAATCTCCAGCTTTAGCTGCTTCTAATAAATGTGTTTCTGTGTCAGGCGGATCTTTTAGTATTTTCTGAACATTGTCTGAGGCCAACTGAGCAGCAGTATAACCTTCCAGTGAAATAATGGTAGTATCTATGGAATACGATAATAGCAGACGTACCGCCTGTTCATCTCGAGCACATTTATGCAACGCCGTTTGTCCTAAACCATCCAAGGCATTCACTTTGCTACCATTTTTCAATAATGTATCCATAATATCATAATGCAAATGTTCGGAGGCTAAATGCAAAGGCGTCAAAAAGGCTTTATTTTTTTCATTAAGTAACGCACCCTTGCGTATAAGTACATCAGCGATCTAAAAGTATGGGTTTGTCGTAAAGCTCTACTTGTTTTGTATTTAAGCTAAATAAAACTAACCTGTTTCCTTTTAAGATCTATGGAAATCGAAGCGGCATGCAAGGGTGTATCTCCCGAGTAAGGATGCGCAAAATTTACAGTTTCCGATGAAAGAAATTTTTTGAGACGTGTTATATCGCATTTTCTACATGCATCCAAAACGCAGTGGCCCTTGTATTCATCTAAGTGAGAAGGGAAACTTTTTAATCTCTTAATTTTTTAATTTTTTTACCGTAGCTGTTCGTCCACGCATCTGTTGTCTGTTGTTTATTTAAAAAGATGGATTACATAGGTATTTTTTTAAAATAAATTCCATAAATCAATTTTATAACTGAAGCTAGTGGGTGCAATAAGCTTTTAGTATTCATATGATATAGTAGATGATATGAAGTTTGGGACAAATATTTATCAAAATCTTATAAAAGTAAGATCGCTCATTTTATGTGATTAATTTTTACTCACATGCAATACGTTCCCTTAATTCTCGTGTGGGAGCAGAATCAATAGCCGATTTATTATGACAATTTAACAAGGTAGGATCAGCGCCTTTGCTCAATAATAAGCTGCACACCTCTACACGGCTTTTAGAGGCGGCTTCATGGAGAGGTGTGAAGGCCCATAGATCATTGGCATTGACATTAGCTCCCGCCTTAATTAGCAACTTCGTAACCTCAAAATGACCATACGAGCAGGCATTATGTAACGGTACCAAACCTCCCTTGTCCTTAGCGTGTACATCAGCTCCATGAGCCAACAAAATTTCCACAATACTAATGCGATTATAGCCAGCAGCCAAATGCAATGGCGTCGAACGTCGACCATCGCTGGCATGACAATTAACATTTAATGGTGTTAGCAAAGCCAAAAGACGATCCTCAGCTCCTGAACGTGCTGCTTCTAAAAGTTCGTCTTTACGATATTCACCTGTCAGCACAGGCCTTGTGTTATCATCTGCTAATTCTAAAGGGGTCTTTTGTTCCGAATTACGTATACTAGAATTGGCACCGTGTTGCAATAGAGCTATGCATACATCTACCTTGCCCTTACTAGATGCCTCATGCAATGGAGTATAATTCCAATTGTCTGTAGTATTGGGTGAGGCTCCAGCTTTTAATAACAAGCGCACCACTTCCGCATGACCAAACGAGCAAGCATTATGTAAAGGATGCAAACCACCCTCGTCACATGCCTGAATTGAGGCACCACTATTCAATAAGAATTCAACCACCTCACGCCGACCATAACCTGGAAAAGGAAAGCACGCAAAGATAAATCAGCTCCATATTTAAATTTATAACAAGCAAATTTCAATTCTTTCTCGATGAAACGATAACACTGGTAGTGGTAGTAGTCGTAGTAGTAGTCGTAGTAGTAGTCGTAGTGGTAGTCGTAGTAGTAGTAGTAGTAGTAGTAGTAATAATAATAGTGGTTGTAATAGTAGAGCTACATATTACGTGGCGCTTTAACACATAGTAGGACAAGTGATTGCACCTTTTGTGTTTCTCTTTTATTTATTTTCATTCGGAGACTTCTCATTTGACATTTTTACTATTAATTCGCTCTAAAGATGAACAAGGTTATCATCTTAGTATAAATTCTTTATTTTTCCTTTTATTGTATTCATAGTTTTCCTATCTATGTACATACAATACTGGTATGTGGCTCTTTGTTCAAATTTAACTGGGACAGACCAGCAATTTTTTGTACCAACAATATGAGAAAAAGAAACGACGAGGAAAAGGGAAAGAGGAATGTCATTAACAATGTTATGAATATTGCAGAAAATATAAACTTAAACAGATTGATTACAATTAAAAAGAAGAGTGTTAAGATAGATGAACACAAATTATTTATTTATTTATTACCACATACCGATCAATGAGACCATTTATATAAGCAGATTTTCTAGATTATTTTTAATTGAATGATTACTGGGATGGTGGCGACGAATATTGCTCTATTAAGAGGCGAGATAAAGGCCTGAAAATCTTTATGCAAAACGTTATGCAAATGCCTCAGCGACAGTGTAACACTTAATGGTATAGAAATAAATTCGAGTTCGAGAGAAAAGTAAAAATAAATGAAATAAAAAAATAAACTTTATAACTCATGTTTCGTTCTAATTTTATACAATTTCATAAATATTTTTTATATATATATTTTACATCGATTTTTTTTTTGGCAGCTTAACAACAAACGTAGCAAAAGTAAGCTTGAAAAGTTACAAACAAAGCATTCCATGTAAGAATCTATAAGTACGCGCAAAAGTACAAAAATATTAAATATCAAGGTTGCTTCTCCCTTTGATGTTTTACAAGCACAGGTAAACTGCGGTTGCCCGCTTTTTTATCTTGAATATGATAAGACAAGTCGAATTATTACGAAGCATGCAAAAATTTGTGTCATATAATCAATTAACAGAATTAACGATATTGATGGATAATCCAAAACTGAACTCAACCCCATTAAAATTTATATTTGTCCGCTGTGCATTGTCATTAAAAAAGCGGCCAAACCATTCATTCGATTGGACTGGAAATTGTATATAAAATTTTTTTCGAGTCAAGGAAGCTGCGAAATGCTGCTATATTCCGCTGTAGACTAACTTTTGTGTGTTATTGGATTGAATGTAACCAAATTTTCATGTATTTATTCTAATTGTATGAATAATTTAATAACATTAAAGCGTAATAATTTTGATTTTTATTCTTTAGCTGACCCAATGAACTTCGTTTCAAACAGATAAAAAAATATTTAAACAGGGAGGACGACAAAATATTTTTTTACAAAATCGAAATGCTCGACAACAATACATCCATCCTACGAGCAACGAAATTTGAAGAACAACGGTTACTTTGAAATGAATCAAGAAGATTGAGAGACGTACAATTGCGAGCAAGTTGAATGCAATCAAAAAGAAAGTGCACAATAAAGTGAATCAAGGAGATTAAGAAACACATAATTGCGTCTACATGAAACTGAACTGAAAGTCATCGTCATCGATGGGTAAGAGCTAAACAAATCCGAGTTAATGTAGCTGACGAATACATAAAGTTTCGTTTTACATCAACAAAGAGGCAGAGTGCAAAACCTTCCGTTCAAGAATCTATTTCGAATTGTATGGCATTCCAAAAAAATATTGATTGAATGAAATCATATTATTACCGGTGAAACGGGTGGTAAATGTGGATAATGCACACATATTCATTAAAATTTAATAGCGAAGCGAAAGAATTGCGTTGTGCGTTTGGCGAAGTGAATCTGAGTGACTTGAATGCCCATTCAAAAACATTAGGTGCGTTAGTAGGTTTTTTCAAATATTTTTTCTCCGATTTAATCTTTTTTCTTTCAATAGGAACCGATCATATTCACAAATGAACTTTCGTGCATAGCCTTAAAAAACCAATTGCCCTTTTAGCGTGGAATACTTATTCTCTCATAGAGATGGGAAACTTAGTATGAAAGAAATCGACAATCTTTTCTTTCAATAACGTGTCCGACATTGCTTTTCTAATAAATGTTCAGTTTTACTAAATTAAAATCTTTCAAATCAATGCACAGTACACGCATCTAGTAACACGTGAATATATATGTATATGTGCACATAAATATAAAGCGTAACTTTTACTTCAATAGTCAATCAGTTCGTTGGGGTTCGTGAGTCACTTGCAAACACTAAAGAAAACATTGCAAGCAAAATCACTTTGAACAATACAAAACAAAGTGTGCAACTTTTCGAAAGACAATCGCAATAATGTGTTTTTGTTGGCACAACAAACTCGTTCTAATATTTTAATACAATAATTAACTATGCAACTAGTTAGTGAAATAGTGAATAAAATCACATGCGTATACTTAATTATATGGAAATGATACCTATATGAGCGATATGTTATCCAATTTGTTGCATCAACATTAACCACTCATTGCTGTGAACAAATAAGTAAATCGCTGAGAGGGTAAACTAAAAACATGACTTTTTATTATATATTTTCTTCTATTTTCTCTCACTTAAAGTAAATGAGGAAGGAATATGTATGTGCATCGCCTTCGGACTGAAATCTTGCTTACTATGCTGAAAGGAGTGCAATATTTGCCCAGCCATTTGAGGAATGCATCCAAACAAACGTGAAAACTAATGCATCCTTTTGAAGGCTTCTTGAATCTCAAAAACTGACATCATCATATCTCTTTGCGGAAGCTCTTGTTTGCGAAATTTTTAATCTTTTGGCCGTTTTGTTACGGAAATCAGTGTGAAATCGAAAGTTCATCCATAGTTAGTACAAACAAATCTAAATGTTGGCTTAAAATTTCCGCCTACAGGTCTATTAAACCCCTTTGAGTATTCACTCCTAATTCAAGGTATAAGAAATTACTACACTTTTTTCCATTTGGAAAAGTCATTTATTGAGAAAAATTGGTACAATAAATATTAACCAAAATATTTTCGATCATTTTCTACATCTCCTTCCCATCATCCTTGCGACATAGCGATATCATGTCAGAAGAACTCATTATCTTTTGGTGCTATTCATGAATAGACTCTTCTTCGCAATTCTTCAACTTTGTGGTAGCGCGTGCCAAGCCATTCCATGCTGTATCAATCTAAACTAGTGGTATTTAGAAGGTACTATGTCTGCGTGAGACAGACCTTCACATTCGAGCGCGACATTGCATCTTGGACAGCTCTTGCAATGGGTTGCCGAATGGATTGTCATGTAAGAGGATGACTTTGCGTCTCTTAGCTCCTATTGGTGATCTTTTTTGCAAAAATATATTATTCAATTTTTTCAAATAACGACGGCAGACTTTTGCAACGACGGTAGACTTTTATAACAACGGTTTCATTAGGTTTTAAAAGCTCGTAATGCACTACACCTTGGTTATGCCACCATATGCACAGCAAGATGAGTATTCCACATAGCCATGAATATTCCACATATCCCTGATAGACTGATTTTAGGATTGCCGTAGTCACAATACGCCACGGTAAATTTTTTTCTTTTTTGCTTGGCAAGCAACGAAACCGCGATGTCGACACAACATTTTCAGTCATTCCCATCGCATGTCAACGTCTAGAAACTGTTGATTCATTAAGCTAAGCTGTTCGAAGGTTCTTTGAGAATATGACCTATGAGGGTTTTCGCCCAAAAAGTCTTGCAATTTTTTGGACCACTAGGCCGTTCTTTGTCAACGACATCAAAATCATCGTTTTTAAACCATTAAAACGCCTCCATTCTTCGATGATAAGTAAAAAATTGTACATAAGCGACCTATCACGTAGTTAAAAAATGAAACAACATTGAGAAGCGACAAAGACTTGTTGGTCCTATATTAAAGCTCTAGAACTATATATCTATCTGTAAGAGAGTGCAATATTTTCTGCTCTAATTCAAAGTTTTCAAATAATAATATCAATATTTGCGAGCAAAAGTGAATTTCTCTTAAACGTTACACACGTATTTGTTGGTATAAAGAACGAAAATATTTGAATGTATTATTCGACCTTTTAACCTTGGTACTCTATCACAATACTAGCTCAATATCGGCTTAATATAATATTACTAAAATACAACTGGATGAGAATTGAAGGATACCAGCATGCACCAGATCACCATTTAACTCTTCTGTTGTTTCCGACAAAATGATTTATAGTATTTTTATATTTGTATTATATATACATTGTATTGTAAGGTTAATTAATTTTAAAATAATGTTTTTATTTATAATAAAGCAAAACTAATTATATAAAATGGGAATAGTACTGAATGATCCGTAGAGTTAAAATGATGACTGCCGACGTCCGTAGAATTTTATGACATCGTAGTCGACTTTTTCCATTTTTTCAGTATGAATAATAGGTTCCTCATAGAATGAATTTAAACAATTTTATCTTTCTATCACAATTCTAGATTAATGAGCAAAACAGAGGGGCTTTACTATGAAAGTATCCTTTGATCAATTTGGCCCACTTTCAATATCAACCTGTATGCAGGAACTTCCGATTTATTTGCTCACTTGAAGTCGATATCTTAATTTTTACGGCAAGGAAGGTGATAAAAGCAAACAGGCAGACAGATACATAGGCAGAAACAAATGATTAGATCGATTTACAATTTGTCGCTCATGAGGTCTCTTAAGCTTCCTTTCTTCGCTCGGTGGTGGTTATAAAAGCTTGCTACAAAATTTTGCAATAATCCACCGTTGCTATCTGAAAAATGTCACCTTAGTAAAAGGAAACACTTTTGCAAAGAATTTTCTAAATGTTATTTTATTTTTATTAATTATTGCACAAAATTATAAAGATTAGAAAGAATAGATTTAAAGACTTTTTTGATATTATCCGTTGCGGTGGAAACGAGGACCAAACATTTCAAACTCCAATTAAGTAATTTATGGCATGTTATAATTGATTAATCGAATTCGGTAGGGTAAAATATAGAGTGCACTTGGCAGATTACAAATAAATTTCGAACATTATCGAGTTGTATTTTTTTTTACTTTTCAAAAGAAATTAAAACCCCTAGATAGCTCACTTTTAGTTTAGATAAGCAATTAATGCAATAATTAAAGTATTCGAAAATCTATTCTAAAAGTCTTAAACGTACTTCAGATGGCTTAAAAGTGAAAGAAATAAAGAAAAAGAAAATTGCAATACAAACTTTTTACTGAGGTAAGTGGGCATAGTTTTGAGTACGTCGAGCTTTAGTAACTCGCTTGACTCATTAATTATATTTTAGGAAAAGTTCGTTGAATGTTTTGAATATGAAAAATAGACCCCACTTCTTAGACCTCTTTTTATTTAGCCACATCTGCCCGTCTTTCTATTTTTGAAACCATAACTTCTGCATCACACCTTGCGTGGAGGAGCACAAGATGTTAAGTCAAAAGTTGACAACTTACGAAAACAGATCAATAGTTTAGATGTTAGATTAATTTTTAAAAAATTAAAGTCAAAAATATATTAAATCGAGTACGTCCACAATAAGGGAAAATCAACACATGAATAGGACAGAGCATCTAAATATTGGTTTGCTTAGACTGCACTTATACACGCATAAACGCTCGGCATATACTTGAGTATTTGTTGGTTATTAACAATTCGATCAATTGCATTATAAATTGTTATTATTTTTTGGTTTATGTTTTTATTTTTCAATTGATTTATTATTTTCAATTGCTTTGATTTTTAGTTTTAGCGTATCAGTAGCAATGCATTTAACCCTTCATCTCTCTTTGAGAATTAACTTAAATATGTACTACGTAAGACTTAAAAATTCTTCTTCTGTGACTTTAGTAGAAGCATAACAGCAACAGTAAATTTAGAGGCCCATTGATAAATTACGGACTGGACTTTAAGATATGTATTCTACAAGTTACAAAAACTTTATTCTGAAATAGTTTCAAAGTTTTAAGTTTATAATAATTATTGCAATGAACAAGTAAACATGGCTACTTTGATTATGTGATTCGGCACTATCGAAAACCGACATACTTTATTGAACCTTGAACGAATAATTCTATGCGTTTCAAGTAATTGAGATCTAACAATACTAGATTAAATATTTGGGGGGAGTAAATAAATTTTCCCATCTATCACGTGAGCACAAAATGGTAAATCTATGGGATTTCTACATAGAGTCTTTATAATGGAGACACTTTTTCTTACATAAAATTCAGCAAACGCTAAACAACAGCTCCAAGAAATCTTTGAGTTGCTTTTATCTGAACTTATATAATTCAGCTTTCGGTAAACAAACTTATTTCATTTAACAGATTATTTTATTTTGGTACGTCGCATAAATATATAATTAGATATTAGGACAAAACAGCAGAGCGCTGGCACAATTAGTAGGCATCTTGTTTACATTTTGCAGTGCCATTTGTTGCTGCTGTTTTTTAACTGATTCCATCCATCTGAAATGGAAAATTTGGTTGGTATGTTGGTATACAAAGTTACTTTACACACACAGAAGCAAGAGCAATATGAAACTAGGTCAAAGTCAAATTTTAGGAAATAGAAACAACAACTACGAAAACAAAGAAACAACGAAACGAAGTTAATAACAGTGATAATAAGAAACTTTGTTAATATTATTTATGTAAATAATTTTCGAGGAAATTGCATTCTCAGCTAAACAGGAAAAAGAGAATATCCATTGCTCAAAATATTAGAATGATTTTAGGAAGTGTTGTTACTGTACTCGTACGCATAATTGCTGACGTATTAGCAACAAATTGTTGATTAAAGGACACAGCAAAGGCATTCACAAAAGATCCGGAAGAGAGAAAAAGAACATCAGAAAAATAAAAACAAAGCTGTAACTAGGTCATGAAATGAATAAAACAGCAATGGCAACAGCGCTCATGTCAGCGTTAAATAGAGTGTTAGTAAACCATAAATTGTGGACCATCGTCATCAACAACAACAAGCGGCAACAATGATGGCATGGGCATAGGCCATGAATGACGTGCTAAACTCTAAAAAAATTTTCAATCTTAACCATTTCCCTCTTTTTTAACAACTTTCGGTATTCGCTTCGTTTTGCTGGAATATGCAAAATATCTAAATTAACTATTTTTTTAATTTCATCTATAGAAAATCAAGTGAAGGTCATTAGAACATAATAATCAAGAAAATAAAAATCAGTGGAAAACATATATATCCCCTGCTATGTTTAAGAAGCATGGGTGTTGATTATATGTTACCTGCAGCAAAATGAAGTGGTGTGGATTTGCGCCCTGCCGTATCACGGGCATTAACAGTTTGCGACGTGATAAGTTTTTTCACTTTACCTATGTCACCAGTCTTGCAAGCTTCAAATAGTTCACGCAATGGATCATTGGCCATGACCGCATCCAGGTTTACATTGAGAATCGCTCGACTGCGACTGGACATGGCCGAGGCTTCTTGGTGTATAGCTCACAGATGCTATATCAAGATAGTTACAACAACTCTATAAATCCCTCAATGCAAGAAGCTTATCGAGAAAGCGCTTTAGCGCTTTTAATATATATTTAACCAACACAATCACCAGATGTACGTTTTTTATTTTTGCCACAAGAAATTTATTTATTTTTTCTTTTGCAAACTTATGAACACTCTTTTATTTATTTTTACAAACTTAACTCCCCGAGTTCTTATTAATATCATTACGCTATAAAGGCACAAAGGTTTTTTCCTTTTTATATCGCATTGAATTTTCTTTTTGGCAAAGCACTTATTACAATTTTTAAAAGAGTAAATCTCACTTCATCTTTTTTTTTCTTTATTGCCACTATTCTATTCCGCTGTCCCGCTGTTAGCTAAATTCGTCTCGCCTTTATCAGATATTCTCGTAAAACTGTAAAAATTTACAATTTCCATGAAGTTAGCTTCACGCAGGGTTGTTTTTATTGTGCAGTTCTAATGTATATTGTATTAATTTATCGGACGATAGAAACGATTTTCTACTATATTCTTAAAAAAAATTTTTTATTAGAATACAACAAGAAACGAAAACAATGAATAAAATTCTACAACAACTTTATCTTCTCCTCTAAATTTTTATTAAATTTTTGTTATTTTTAAAAAATATTTGAATTTTCATACCTTTCAAGAAAGAGCAGCTGATATTTTAGATTGACGTGATTAACTCATTTTACATTTTAAGTAAATATATATTGAAAATATCCACAATAGAAAAAAATTTAATTTAGATGAGAAACATTTTTGGCAAATAAAAAATATTGAATATTGTAGAGTGAGTGTTTGCGCCAGAATAACTTTTCTAAATTTCGTAAGTGCAAATTCGCTCGTCTTACGATAATTTACAATGCTTCAGAGAACAAGCTCAAAAGTATACCAAGGATATGTTGTCGAATAATAACATTAAAAGAAGAAGAGGAAGAACTAAGTTACCTTTTCCTTTTTTTTAAGTATACTTGAGAAGGACAATAAAAAGGGGAAAAAACTCAGATATTCTTAAAAAATTTAGCTCAACGTCATATAGAAAACTTTGCGCAGTAATAAATGAAAGAAAAATGAATATATATGCTAAATACTCAGAAATCAAAAATAATTAAAAAAATAAAAAACAAAAAAGTGGAAACATACGTGCGTATGCATATATAATAATATCAGTTTATGAATTTTAAGAAACGATAATATTAATGCATTGAAACGATAATATTAACGGATAGATATTTCAAGTACGTAAATTAGATGAATTATTCAGCAATCTCTCAATTCAACATCCTCAAAGAAAAAGGACTTTTATTAGAAGTTGAACGTTTAGGCAGCCTTTCGAAAACTGATTTCGAACGACAACGTTACTTTGTGTTGCACACGGCAAACTTCAATGTTATTTAATGGATGATTCGATATACAGAAATTTGGTGCTCATCATCCAACTAGTTAATCGTTAAGACGCCGTCAGCGGAACGCCACTAAAGATTTTCAAGGTTTATAGTATTACACATAATGGAATTAAAAGTCTGGGTTGAAGGTATACAACGTATTATTTGTGGCGTGACGGTCAATACGACTTGTCAGGTACGTAAAACGAATGCAGACAGAATATAAGTGGAAAGTAAGGTTAACTCTTTAAATCTCTTTTATCTTCTTAAAGGATGTCGTATTTGCTTTAGCACACGCTACGGGGAAAGTCGGCCGTTTCACATTAATCGAACGTTGGCGAAATAATGAACGTTTGCTAGCTCCAAATGAGAATCCTCTCAAGTTGCTTTTGAAATGGGGAGAATATGCTAACGATGTTCAATTCATATTGCAACGTTCTGAAAGTAGACAGCAGCAACAACAACAAAATTATATCAGCAATGAAAACCATGATAACAACTACAGCAGTGGTAGTAGTAATCATGAAAACGCAACTGTGATGACAAATAAAAAGCCTTTAACTAATAATGACCATGATGAATGTGCACAAAATCTAAATCAAACCATGGAGTTAAGTTTAAATACGGCTCACGAGCGTGCCAAGGAATTGAAAAAAAGTTTTAGGTATGCGAAAGATTTTAAATCCTTTTATCTCTTGAATTTTTAGAAGTAATTTCTTGGAATAGTGCTTCTTCGGCCATTATAATAAAACCATGGGAGAATGTGGGTATTGTAAAGGGTGTACCTCAAAGTAGCAACCTTAACCTTAAGCAGCTTGTGCAACAGCATTACAGTAATCAACGGCAATCGCAGTCATCTCCCTTATTAGATTTGCCTTTAGTTCCACGGCATGAAAAATCTCATTCAAATCCTGTTGAATTATGCTTAAACGGTGCTGATGATGACAACAATGGTTTTCATGGAAATGGTGCTTACCAAGAATCGAATAGTATTACGAATAACAATAATAATATTTATCAACATTTGGGTGCTCATAACAGCAAATCAGTTAATGAAATTAATTTAGCAGAAGTTCGAAGTGCTTTAGATCAAGGTACTATGGCAGTTCCCTTATCACAACAGCACAATTTAAGCGGAAGTGCTGAGATAATGTTTACTTCTACAGCTACAATTTCCCAAGAAAACATTTTAGATATTTTCAATGGCAACTCAAATCAATTATATAAATTTAATAATTCTCACGACGATTTATATAAGCAAGCTACCACAATATCGGCTAATGGCGCTTTAGTACCGCCACCCTATCGAGATCCCCCGCCACCGCGCAACAGCCCTTTGCAAATTAATAATCAACAGTCACAAACGCAAAACACAACAGCGCATTTAACAAACAGCAATAGCACCGAAGATAATTTATCTATTGCGACTCAAGATTTGCAAACTTCGGCTAATGACGGAGATTATGATATTGTAGACTACTCCCGTTTAAGTGATTTAGTTATACGATCCAACATGGATGAAAGTGAAAGCATTTTCCAGGCCACCCAATATAATGACTTGTTACAATTGATAAAATGCCAACGTGAGAAAATCAATGCTCAGCAATTGGAATTGAGTAAAGTATGGGAATTGAAACTGATGAAACTTTCATTTATCACTATGTATCTACTTTCAGTTCGACGCTGAAATACTTTATCTGGAAACCAAGGAACACGATCAGACACAAGAACTGGAGGCCATATCTAGAGAAATTACTTTAGTTGATCAGTTATTTAGGCAGGGTAGCGAGCAGGTAATTTTATATTTAAGCCATGGTGGCTTTTAAGCATGAAACATATCAAATATTAACTATAGCTATTCTGCCATTAACACAAAATTGTCGTGTTTTTTTTTTTCAGCTTCAAACTTTGCAATACGTTGAAGAGGAAAATGAATTAGTTAAACAGCAAGAAAAGACATTGAAATCAGAAATAGCTTTGTTGCGCTCCAAGCTAGCTAACTGTGAAACGGAATTACTACAGTGCAAAAATAAGATACGCCTTTTAATGGATGACATCGAAATTGAACAACGATCTTTAAATTGCAAACAAACTAAACGGTAATTAAAATCTAATAAGATTTATGTTATGGTATACAACTGCAGTTATTTAACAATTTTTTGTTTATCATCTGACATTTATTTTATTTCCTATTTGTTTTATTAACTATTTGTTTACTTATTTTTGTATTCATTTTTTAAATTAAATTCGATAATTTTTATAGACAAACTATTGAGCGTGATTTACTTTTGGAGATGGATCGTATCCAAAGTGAAATCGATCAAGCCATTCATAATACCGACACATCGAATAATACTGCCGAAAATTTAAAAAAGGAAATTGCGTTAATTGAAAATGCTATAGCTGAAAAAAAGAGACAGGTAAAAGTAACATTATGTGTACTTAATCTCTCCACACTAGGCTGAATTGGTTACTCACTTCTTGGCCAATCAAATTATTTCGATCATTTTAGAATACAGAATTCAATTCAATACAAAAAAATTGAAAATTGAGTATATACATATTTATTTAAAGTAAATTTTATTTACATTTGTTAAAGTTCTCTAATTCGATTTATATTTTTTGCATTAATTTATATCCCTTTATGTTGATTTAAATAAAATCTGCACGATACCTTTTTAGGTGGAACAATTGGTTAATGAAATGAAGGAAGTAAATTTACAAAGTTTAACTGTCACTCCTTCAGAGGAAATAAAACATTTCTTGGAAGGTAAAATACTGGCTTAAAATATTGAAATTTATCATAATATTATTTATTTATAGGCTCTAACAAGCCGGGGAGTAGTCGTCGCATTATTGTTGGCTCGCCTAGACAATTAGAGAACGCAGTACCAACTAGTAAGAATCCGCATGGTGTATGGGTGTAATTTACATTTATATTAAATACTTTCGCATAAAATGATGTACTGCACATGGTATTGGATTTATTTAAAATTCGAACGAACTTATATGATGGGAACAAAAAATACGAAAATTATAGAAGCAATTATTTATGAAATTGACTTTTATATATCTCTGAAAATATTAAAAAGAAGTTTAATGATCAACAAATATATGTTATTAAAGAGGAAATATATTAATATTTACAAATTATTAAAGACATACCCTATTCGAGCAACAACATTCCAGACTGTATTGTCCGTTTAGTGTAATTGTATTATAAGGTAAATGCTATATATTTAGAAGACTAATTCTCAAGCATTCCGTTTTCTTAAAGTTTTAAAATATTAATAAAGTGCAAATTCTTTCTTGTTTTTAGAAGCAATATTTTACTCAGTTAAGTTAAAGTTAAAGCCAGTTGTTCTTTTTTACTGAATTAAGGAAATGTAACCTAAAAAAATTGTAAGAAAAAATGGAAGACATTTCCCAAAATATTGCGCATATTTATAATAATTAACTAAATTTGGGTCGAAACATTTTCTATCTAAATAAAGTCATTGCTTAAACCTACATTCGGAAACAAAGGTATGTTTTCGTATTGGCATCGCCAGCCGCTCTGTAATTGTATAAAAAAAGAATTGTGAAATGTTATTACTGGCTACCGAAAACTTTTTTCAGTTTGTTCCACCTCGAACGCAAGAACACAAGAAGATATCTTTAAATAAGCCATGGAATATGATCTTAAAAAAATTAAACATGATAAGGGCTGTTTTTGCAAATTTGAAACTCATTTCTTTACTTTTGCGGGTACAAGAATGCTTGCCGTGCACGCTTTGATAATGGATTAAAACCAATTCACCAATATACATATATACATATATATATAAACATTTATTTAATATCAAATATCGTTAATATGCGTCACTTTTACTAAATTAACTTTAGAGCGCATAACATGGAATTTACGCATACTTTCTAATTGCTCTTTGCTCATATCCTGGCCGTGTTTTCGTTTAATGTGCACTTTTAGCCTGTATATATAAGAAAATACATTAAATATGGAATGCACTAATTTTCCGAAATAACTGAAAACTACTAACTTTGCTTTTGCAGGATATCCTTGCTGACAGAATTCGCATTCAAAAGGCATCATATTATGATGGGTGTATTCATGATTTCTTAATGAGTTAGATGATGTAAAATATTTGCCACAATCGGGATAATCGCAGATAAACCTCACGCTGTCATGTTTAACATTTTTATGCGTATTCAAATGACACATTTGAGCAAATTTTCGTCCACATAAATCGCACACATATGGAAAATCGCCTGTATGATAACGCATATGAATTTCAAGATTTTTTTTTACCGGAAATATTTTACTACAAATACTGCAAGAGAAGCCACTTTTAATATGTATAGCACGGACATGTACCTCTAATGCTTGCTTGGTAGAATACATGCGACTACAAAACTCACAACTAAACTTAGGTCGATCCACTTCATGCGAACGCTGATGTATAGCCATACGTGAATAATTTGGAAATGACTTTCGGCAATAGTTACATTCATAACTACCCACATGACGTGTACGTTTATTAAGGGATTTGTGAGTTTGATCGTTTATTTTCGCCTTGGATTCTGGGTGCATTTTATCGGTTATTATAGCCTGGTGTTTTTCTTGATTTTCACTTATTTTTAAATTCAATCCCATTCTCTGATTATTAGCCTTAACCTTATTTAAGCCGATTTCAGTGTTTTTTTCTTGAATTTTCTCTGGCTCATTAATTGTTGTGCCCTCAAAAATGGTAAAATGAGTTTCCAATGCGACTGGAACATCACTTTCGTAATCATTCTCTTTTTCCGTTTTATTGCCTAGAAAATAGTCATTATTTTTATATTGAAATCAACAAAAATTGATGAAAATGCTCCTATATAAATATCCTTCTAAGGGATGTCTGGATATGAAATTACTATACTTGCTGAAATCTATTCTTAATATAAAATTTGCACGCAATAGACTATCGCTACCTTCATCTTCTAATTCTTCCAGGGATTGAAATTCTTCTGCTTCTAAATGCTCTTCAACTTCTTCACTTTCTGCTACGTCCTGAACGAATGGTTCGTCAATTGATTCAATATCGCAAGTAACGCAAGGCACTTGTGTTACTAATATTTCCTCGAGTTGCACTATTTCACGTAGGCGTGATGATCGTAGTGATGAGCTGGAGACATCGGATTGTAATTTTGTATTATCTATATTTTTATCTCCATTTTCTTTGTTTACAATGGTACTAGTTGACAACTGTGATTGAGACCGTCGCTTTTTTTCCTCTTGATATTTTCGAAGTAGTATTTTAGATTTTTCAACTTTTATGTAGAAATCATAGGACATTTGAAGTTCAAGGGCACAGTGCTTGCATAAGTTATGAGGTAAATCATCATCCGCTGCTAAATCTATTTGGGTGCATATAAGGAAACATTCAGCATAAGTAAGATCTTCATCACATATTGTTCTTGTATCTAAGATTTGCGTTTCCTCCGGCAACCGTAAGCAAACGCGACAATTGTGTATTGTTAAGTTGCTGTGCATTTTTTATTTTATTTTCAAAGGCATTTATTTCAGAAATATAAAGTAAAACTCAAGCGTCGAAAACAAACTTTCAAGAAAAAATTCTAAAAATTAGTTGTTTATATGATTATTTCGTCAATTTCTTCTTCTTCTCATAAATACCTCACTTAATAAATTCGTAGGATTACTAAAAACAAACTTAGGTAAAGTTAGACTTAACATAGTCTTTCAAGCGTTATATATTCATTTCAATCCTTCTCTAACATTCTGGCGAAGATTCTATTGAGATTTGCGAACCAATAGTTGCTAGGGGATAAGTCTGGAGAACACGGTGAATGTGTAATCAATTTAAACTGCAATTCGTGCAAGTTTGCGATCAACTCATGGGATGCATTTTCTTCTTTTGGCGCCGCCAAAATATTGAATGTATTTGCGTCAAGTGACAGCCTTAGAATTTTTGTTTTTATTCCGGCAATGCGTAATTTTACAAACGCCGTCAACTTTGATCTTTTCATCCAGAAGATAAATTTATAATCGGTAACTTTTTGACAGCCTCTTTCCACATTAAAATAATTGAAAGAAAAATGTGATGCTAATTCTTCCGTTTTAATACTTAATACTAATGTAAATTGCAGTGACGCCAATTTTCGTGTCACTTTTCAATTTCCATTAGCACTGAACATAAATCTCTGACAAAGTTGTATTTTAACGCAAAGTGACTATCTGAATTATAAATTGCATGAATATTTTTCACCGGAACAAATTTTAAATATTAATTATTGTAATATTATAATATAATTTTGTCATTATTAACTAAAAAACTAAATAAAAAAGAAAGAAACTTTATGCTGCGTATTTACAGGAAAATTTATCTAAGAACTCTACGGAATTTTACAACATTGTAGACTTTGTGCGTTGAGATAAAATATACAAAATTAAAATCTATATGAAACATTTATTGCATTAACTTAACATTTAAAATTTTTTTTACTGCTGTGAACTAGTTGTTATGGTAGACTTCTCTAGATACTAATAAGCGAGACGTTAAATCATAGAAGCCAAAAAAAAAAGCACCACCCAAAGTGATCCATAAAACCCGTGGGCAAAATCCAGCAAATAAACTGAAACAATTATGAAACTTTACAAAGTATATGCTAAAGCTTTGGATTCTTATATATGTTCTTACCCTTTAAAACCTTTCTCTCTGAGAATGGATGAAAACACTTGTGGTACGGTTAACTTAATAATTAAACTGTTTTGTTCGGCCAACATGATCCGTGTCTTAATTACATCCAAAGGTGTAGTAATGCCGGAAGAAATCCCACCAGCTATTGCACCACAGAAAGCCACAGAAAAAGGAGTTAACTCCAAGTCTGTCACAGACCTCCATCGCAATTTAAAGTATTCCCATAACGGAAACTGGATTAGACTAAATGGTATTTCTCGCATTATAGTCGAGCCAAAACCCCTATATAGACCCCGTCTTACACCTTCATTTTTATATGCATGCCACAGTATTTGTAAACCGCTTTGCTGTTGTTTATTGCTCAACGCCTGCCGTCTCTGTTTGGCTATTTCAACCGGGACTCGCACAACGCAAGCTAGCTAAATTGTTGTTGATGAGTACTTTGTTAAATTTTCTATTAGTTAATAGCGTTACATATTAAAAGAATAACACAAAAAAATGCAATAGAAAAGAATTCTAACAGGAAAACCGAAGCTAAAATAAAGTTAACGCAACGTTTTAAACGACACACCTAATTATGAATTCACCCATATTTTGCTTTACATACCACTTCTGCACCCGAGGCGGAGAGCATGTGAATATAAGGGGAGTTACTGCTGCTGTTAGTTATAGAGCTCAAAAAGACTTTTAGATTTTCGTAAGCACAAAAAAACAATGCTGCGGAAGGCGCGCTTCCGGCTGCTGCGGGCGCTAACCCTTTATAAACACCGCGGAAACCTCCGGCCCTCCAAAAACCCAAATCACTTTGTAGTCTAGTCTTCATTGTATCTATAGGAAATAAGACTATGTCTACTACCATGCCGGCTACTGCTCCACCCTTGCAAAAATTTATAAGAAAATATAGTGCTGTTAACATACTTACAGATGTTAGATATGAAACATACCACCAAAGCATTAAGAAAGTAATTTTTAGGTGTATTGTGCAAGAAAATTGTGTCCTTGCTGGATTCTGCTCTGCCAGAATCACTTTCACTTTCCATTTTATGTCCATCCATTTCCTGCGTTAATTGTCCAGAAATTTTTTTTAGTTTACATCGTCTTTGTTAACATAAATTTTCACAAAAACAGGGACGTTATAAAAAATAAATTTTACTCTAATTTTTCAAATTTTTTGTTTGTTTTTACTACGCCAAACACGCAATGCATGTAATGAATGAACAATTTAAAATTATCAAACAGCTGATTGAAATATTGTTGTCTAATACAAAAATTTAATTAAAGCACTAAATACAATGGAAACAAACACCATTAAATTTATTGCTCATTTACCCCCAGCGACTAGAAACTATATTACGTAATGTTAGAAACTAAGCTACTTATATTCGTTCCATTGCTTTAATGAAATGTTTAGTAGGTAGTTGTGTAGTTCCACTTTCTTCTCGAACGTTCAAAAAGAAAGTCACATCACCAATTATTGAAAAATAATCAAGAGATGGAGATATAAGCCTAATTCTAAAGGCTTCCTCCATCAAACAAAAAAAAAAATAGTTGTATAGTTATTTCGTATGTATATCTTTCAAAGAAATTTCAATACATTGCGGAAGAAAAGGCTTAAAAAACTACTAGTCTCTGTGGATACCCCACATTCATATATGAAAGATGCTGAAGACGAATTAAAAAAATATAAGATGAAATTACTCTTTTGTATATTTATTTTTGTAATCATTACTAGAATTATTGTGTATTGGCTTCTTTAACACTTAAAGCGCGCCCTTCCAAAAAATGCACATTTTGGTTGCAAGCACTGTTGTAGGCATCGCTCGTGCTAAATATCACAAATCCATATCCTTTCGACAAGCCTTGTTGGTTGTCATACACAATGGCGGTTGAAGATACATGACCGAATTTAGAAAAAAAAATTTCCAGCTCTTTTTGTCCAACGGTCCATGGTAAATTGCCTACAAAAAGTTTGTAAGCACGCCGCGTAACATTCGACATTTTTCGAATATGGCTTTATGATTGTTTTCTAATGACCAATAATGTCTATCATTCCAATACCAGATGGTTGAGCTTTATTTTCACTTTTGATTAAGATCGGACGAAGTTTCTACTTTTCAAATGAAGCCTTGATTTAATCAGCACTGTGTGGAAAGTAAAATCAACTTAGCAGAAGTATTCTGATTTAAGAGAAGTGATATGATGGCATTGATATTTTCGAGAATTGAGCGCTAAAAAGAATTTGTAGCAATTATAGCATCTAACACGATATTACCACATTCCATTCACGATGTATATAAGGCTATCGGCGAATATACATAGAGCGTTTAAAATCAATTGCTCATACTGTTAAAATATTTGTCATGTGCCAGGAAGATTCAGTTGCAATATGCGTTGCAGTTAGACTCGAAAAATGAGCCAATGCAGATGTGTAAGGTAATATGCTACAACAAAAGAATAAAATCGACATTATGTTAGTACAATATATAATATGTAATGTGTGAATAATTCTTTTATTTGTACTTCCAATTTCCTCAACGATTCTTGTCTTTCTGCTACCTCTTGCAACAATAACTGGTGGTTAAGTGGGAACAATAACAATATATGTTAATCAGATGCCAAACTGCTTGTTGCTGCTGATGAAGAAAAATGATTTAAAATAACCTCTGTAATCGCTATTTAGTTGAATACGACAAATTGCAGCGCTTTTTTGTAAACGCTCACACAATTACCTGTTACTACGGCAAGAATTAATTTGCAAATTATTTTAAAAGAAAATTTTAAAACGATACAATGCTGTCATACACAAAAATTTCTTTAATAAAATGCAGAAAATACTTTTTTTATGAACTCACCAAGATGTATTCCTGTTTACAAAAGTTTGGAGTATAGTAAGGTAAAAATTACAGTAATGAAATTTTTCTTAACATTTAGTTTCACATGCTATAAAAAAAAAGCGTGTGTATTTTGTAATTCTTTCAAATTCTTGAAAAACAAAATAAGTACTTAAAAGTTGTCGATATCGCAAAAAATTTTTTCAACGAATTATTACCAAAAAAAATTTCCTTTGCTCTTTGCATTTTCTTTGCGAATAATTTAGCGATATTTTGACAAACGTGTAATTGAGTTGGCAGCACTGATTATTAGCTGAAAGATTATTGCTGAAATTTTGCCACTTTTTATTTATTATTTGCGTTTCAGGAATTTGTAAATAACGGGAGTTTTTAAAAGCATCGGTTTTCGGTAACGGTTAAACAAACGAAGATCGCATTAGATTTCATCAAAATAGTTAATTCGATTTTTTAGGAGCAAAATTATCTTTTGTATCGGCGTTAAGGGCCATGGATGAAATCAATGACTTCTTTGACTTTTCCAAAGACTTTGTACGTCGCACTGATTCATTGCGAGGTTGCGTATCAGGTTCAGCGTTAGCTTTGGCTGGAAAGCCGCAAGATAGCAGAATGAATATGAAACGTGATTGTGAGGGCAACGAATATGCCCAAGCAATTGTAGAACAAGAGCGTATTAAATTTGAAAAGGTAATGTTAAATGTGTGCAAATGCTAGAGAATGAAGAGTGCTAATGTATTTTTTATTGTTAGATTGATTTACATAGCGATAGTGCGAAATTACCACAACGACCACCACGAAGTTTGGCCGGGGCTTCCTCGTATATGGATGACGTAGAAAGTCTAACAAGTGAATCAGACTTTAGAACAGACGAAGATCGACAACGCAATGTCAGACGCGCGGAAGATAGCATATATGATCGTTACCAATTTGATTTGCGACGTGACGAAAATTTACCAATACATGACAAGCGAGAAGAGATTCTTGCATCAATTAGAGAAAATTCAGTTATAGTTCTGGAAGGTGATACTGGTTGCGGAAAAACAACACAGGTTCGTTGTTCTTGTAACGGAATTAACCAATATTGAACTAACGTGCTTTAAAATTAGGTACCCCAGTATATTCTCGATGATTCATATCGTCGTCGAGAATACTGCAAAATAGTCTGTACACAACCGCGCAGAATTGCGGCTATTTCTATAGCCCGGCGTGTTTGTACGGAACGCAAATGGCCTGAAGGTTCTTTAGTTGGGTATCAGGTAAATATATATAAAAGAAATTTCTCTATCGTTTTTAATGCAATTTAAAATTCTTTTAGGTTGGTCTTCATGCCAATTTGAGCGAAGACACTCGTTTGATGTATTGTACAACCGGTGTATTATTACAAAAGCTAATACGTGAAAAGTCCATGACTCACTTTACTCACATTATACTGGATGAAGTACACGAACGTGATCAAGAAATGGACTTTTTGTTATTTGTGGTTAGACGTCTATTGACTACAAACTCGAAACACGTTAAAATTGTACTAATGTCAGCTACAATTAATTCAATAGAGGTAACTGCTTATACATTTGTAATAAAGGATTGTAAAAGAAATTTGCATAAGAAACACTCGTTCTGCATCCATTACGTATACCGAAAAAAATATTTATTCATAAAGGAATGACGAAAGTTTTAAAACAAATTTAAAATAGTTTAATATTAAGTTTTATTTTAATCAACATCACCTATCCCGTCTAAATTTCTGTTAATCTGTTAATATTAACTATCTTTTGTTTGCGACCGTTTTTAAGGAGAAATAGTGTTGACATAAATTGGAAATTACTTGGAAATCGGTAAACCGATTTAGTAGTTTGAAGGGAATATCATTTTTCAGATTCGTATTATGTTTATTAAAGACACAACAAGAATAAAAGAATAACTCTTATTAATTATAATTTATCTTTCTACATAGCTTCTTATTTTTTCTTTTTAGTTTTCAAATTATTTCAAATTTAATGGGAGGCCAGCTCCAATATTGAGAGCCGATGGTCGCCGTCTATTTCGGGTCAGAGAATATTATTTGTGCGATTTGGATCCAATAAACCTTACGGTACGTTATAATTACGACGTTGTGAAACGAATATTTTATATTTCTTCATTTTGCTAATAGAAATTTCAACCAGATTACGCCGATCCTGGTATCAGTAAAGAAATGTACACTATTGCCTTGAAATTAATCGTAGTCATCGATACTATTGAAAAACAGGAGGCTGCGTTAAGTTTAAGCACCATAAATTCTGCTCCTAACAAATCCTCGATTTTAATATTTCTGCCTGGTATTAACGAAATTGATCAGATGTACAAAAGAATACAAGAACTGAATAAGACTGACGGGTATGTAATAAAACGTTTTTACTAGCAGATATAAAGCGATAACAATTTTACATTTTATTAAATGTACAGTAACACCTCCAAATTGAATCCTATTCGTTTACATTCCTTAATATCACCCGATGAACAACTCAGCATATTTAGTCCGGCACCTATGGGATATCGTAGAGTTATTTTATCCACAAACATAGCTGAAAGTTCGGTGACGGTGCCGGGCATCAAATATGGTAGAATTTTTGATAAAAACTTTTTTAATGTAAACTTAAACTGAGATATTCTTCTTGAAGTCATTGATTTTTGTTTAGCCAAATCGTTATTTACCGATTCGAGCAGCAATTTCACATCTTTGCAAATGCATTGGGCCTCGCATGCTAATTGTCGTCAACGCGCAGGACGAGCTGGTCGCGTTATGAATGGTCGTGTTTATCGCTTGGTACAACGCTATTATTATAAGGTTTACAAAAATTTCTTTTTAGTACGTTAATATGAGCTCGCATAAATTTATTTTCAGACTTGTATGGAAAAATTTAGTACGCCGGAAATGTTGCGTTGTCCGCTAGAAAATGTAGTTTTAAAATCTAAACTGTTAGATATGGGATCTCCTCCGAATATATTAGCTTTAACTATGTCACCACCTGATTTAAGTGCTATTCAAAATACCATTCTAACCCTTAAGGAAGTTGGTGCTTTGTACAAAAAAACTAATGGAGTTTATTCGGTTCAGGATGGTGATATTACATATATGGGGCGCATTATGGCTAGTTTGCCTTTGGACATTCGATTAACTCGTTTGATTATTTTAGGCTATATCTACTGCGTTTTGGATGATGCTATTGTTATGGGTAAGAGCTTTTTAAATTTGGTTTCATACAATTGTAATTATTTTAATATATATTTTAGCTGCTGGTTTGAGTGTACGCTCAATATGCAAATTACAAACTATATCTCAACAAAATGATTTAGGCGCTTATGTACAGAAACTTGTATGGGCCGATGGTTCTGGCTCGGATTTATTTGCTATTTTAAGGGCTTATAGGGTAAAGTTATTTTTACATATATACTATTTTCAAAACTGCGTTCCTTCAACTAGAAATTCGATTTTCTCAACGTAATTTTAACAATTTGTAAGATTTTATCTTTCGACTTAATAGAAGAAAAAGCGATTTATTACATATACATATATCTTCGTCGCACAGACCTATAATAAAATTCAATTAAACAAAATTTTCTTTGTAGCACATGTCAATCGCCCTGCAAGCCATATATGCAATACCCTGAACGATTTTCGATAGACTCAGCTTTCATTGCAACGGTAGATTCGGAATAATTTTTTCAACCGATTTAAGCCTTCTTGTCCTTCTGTCTACATGAAGCCTGTCAATGTATTTTCTTATTGAACTTACAGATTGTTTTGAGATATATTGACGAAATTTGGTGCATTGAGATATTTCAATGGCGGAGGCTATAGAAATCGGAAGTTTGCCAACAATAGTAACTTGACATAGACTAACTGTACCAAATTTACACAACGTAGATCTATTTCTTAGACTTTACCTAATATAAGGAGTCTTATAAAGAGAGTGCTTTGCGGGCCTTTTCCGCCAATATATTTGTACTTGTTATATTCTCACTACATGATTATGATTTACAATAAAGTTTTCTTTTTTAGATTTGGACTTCCATGCGGGAACATAATAGCATAAGAGATGATCAAAATGAAGCTAATTGGGCTAATCGATTTTTCATTAATTTACGTTCCATCAAAGAAATGCATTTGTTGGTGCAAGAGATTCGTGCTCGTTTGATGTCGTACAATTTGAAAGAGCAGACTTCTTACCAGCGTGTCCATTGGATGGAACGTGAGAAAACTATTGTACTGAAAATAATTATAGCCGGAGCATTTTATCCGAATTATTTCACACGTTCTAATTTGAACGACACGGACCGAGAACGTGGAATTTATCATATTTTATGTGGCAATGACCCTTGCAGTACCGTGTATTTTACCAATTTCAATACTCAACAAATTGGACAATTATACACGCGTTTCATTAAAGGATTATTTAAAGGAGTGTTGCCAAAAGATATTGTAGTGCGTTTTCAACCGGGCTCTGAGCGGGTATTTGTTACATTTACTAAAGATCCGGAATTCGATTGTGAGGATGCGACAAAACGGCTTTTAGTACCAGGTCGGGTAAAACCAGACGTTTACAAGGCAGTAAGAATGCGTATGTCTTCTACCCGCCCTTCTATTGATGCGATGGAGTAAGTAATATAATCACGAATTCTTTTATTATTATTTCATTATTTTTATTATAGACCTCGTTTAGCTATAAAATATGCAACCGAGCGCGGATATGGCGCCATGGTAGATGGCGCCTGGAAGCCAAACGAAAAGTCCATAAAAAATATCGACTCAATCGTGCTACCTTCAGTGTTTCAGAAAAAATTAAGAGGATTAATTACACATGTATGTTCAGTCATAATATTTTTTTTTATTTCTTATGCTTTTATCATTAATAATTTCATTTGCAGATTGAGCATTGCAGTAAGTTTTTCTTTTTGCCTTTGAGTGAATCTGAATATTTACGTGAAATGCATGACAACTTAAATGGACCTGAAAATTGCCAATTCAAAGGGCCTGGCGAAATATCGAAGGATATGATTTTGTTGGCTCCTCTTAATGATAAGTATCGCAGAGCTAAAGTTATTAAATTTTCAAACGCTGGTAATAGTTTACAGTTCCAGGTTAGATGACTTGCATCAATTTTCGAGTTATTTATTTAATCTATAATTATTATAATGTTTTAATCAGGTAGTTTTCATTGATAACGGTTGCAAACTTTATGTCAACTTTGATGATTTGCGAAAAATACCGGAAAGATATAAGTTGATCCCACCTCGTGTTTTTGAGTGCCGTCTGGCTATGGTACAACCTTCTACAGTTAAATCGCCGGATGGCAAGTGGAGGGAAGAATCTAAAGACATTCTACAAAAATGTGCCAACGCTGGCAAAGTGGAAATTGAAGTTTTTTCGGTAGTGTGCGGTGTGGCAAATGTTATTATTGAAATGCAAAATGGTACTTTAAATGATTTGTTAGTGCGGAAATATTTCGCTCGCAAAACGGAAGAAAACTACTTGTCTAAGGTTTGTAATAATGTGCCATCACAAATTATAATTTCTGGATTGTCGAAAAAATTTTTTTAAATATTTTTTTGAAGACTGATCACGATTTGCGCTTGCGCAGACAAGCTTTAGTGGATCGTTTTTTGACGGAAGATAATAAGCGTGAAAATCGAGAATATTTACTTTCTATGCAATCTAACGCAGAAATTGATGTCGAGCCACCGCCTCGTGAGCTTTGTAATAAAACTATAAAGCTGCGCGGCCCTTTTAGTCCTTTAGAAACAAAAATTTACTCAGCAATCGCCGCGGGTACGTGGAAATGTGTAGAGATTGAAAAAGAATCTGTGAATTCAGTTTTGCTTGATACCGATCCGCAAGATGTTCATGAGCATTTAGTTGTTGCTGCTGCAGTAACTGAAAACCAATCTCGTGATACAATTGTAGCACGAGGTACTACGCTAATGCCAAATATACATGGATTTGGAGCATTAGTTACAATGATGTTCTGTCCAACTATGCAAATTAAACGCAACAAAAGTCGCACGAAATACGTCACTATTTTAGCTGGCTTGGGTTACGATCAGAACACTCTTGAGCCTCTGTATGGTCAACACGATTTAGTTTTGAATTTGGATGTCGAATTGGACATGGAAGATTTTAAACTGGTAAATTAAATATAATCTCTGTTCTTAACATGTTTACTTTAGAAAAAACCGCAATCGTTTAGGAAAGAGGAAAGCATAGTTTGCTGAAACGATAAAAACTCTTCCATATTCAAAGTAAGGGGGAATGTGTCTTCAATCGGTTTTATTTACAAATGAAGTGACAATCGTAAACGTTTCGTTGTCCTTATCTCTTAAAATTCGCGTATTTAAGTGTCGTATTTAAATTGTTCTTACACTTTTTTTAAAAAGCTTTTTTTAAATCGCATTTTTTATTTTTAGGTAAATCATTTACGTTATAATATGGACGCCATATTGTACACAGATCCTGGAAATGAACGTCCCAATATTATGCCAGAAACTGTATGCAGTTTACAAGCCAAACTTAAAGATATTGTTATAAGGTAATATATAGAGTTTTATAAGACATATGACACTAATTATGTTCTGTTTAACCATCCTTTTCTTTGCAGATTATTGACTAAAAACCGCAAATATATTGAAACCCATAGCACTGATAAAGACGACGTTTGGGAGCACTTTGAACGCGAGGAGGTTCTGGAAACTGCTGAAGTTTTAGGAGAACGTTCTATATTTCCGATGCTTCCATCTTTGCGTTTGTACGATGAAAATTATGATCGTACACAGAACCTTTTAAGGCATTGCGAAGAATTACATAATCTGCGGCAGTTGTGAGTTATTTTTTAATTTAAAAGAAAAATAAATAATATTAAAACTGTCATTATCTTTCTAGTGATGGTTCTATGCAAACGATTAAATGTCTTTTGTGTAATCAACCTTTGGAAAATGTTGTACAACTGCGTATGCATTTGCTTTCTCAATTACATCGCGATCGTGAACAACAGATACAATTTAACGATCGTCGAAAATAGGCTAGATTTTTAAAAATTTAAAAATTTTTTACAATGTTTTTCCCTCACTCTAAATTAACTGACTGCAGCATTCTGTTCCGTTCCTTTTTTTTTTATTATTTTCTGAAGTGAATAAAATTAAAATTTATGCTCTATGCTTTTTTCTTTTTATTATCTTTTTTTCAACTTATATTACACATTGTTTTTGTTACGAATTATGCTCTTTATATTAGGCACATAAAGTATAGTTACGCATGCTATTCAGTGGTTTGCTGCATAAGCCACATATTTTATTTTTATACACGGAATATATTTCAAAATTCAAAATATTTGACATATCGAATTGTATGGTTGACGGCATCAATGTGTTTTCCACCAGTAAAATGTTTTGCTCATTGACTTCGACCCTGCAGATGGAAAAAGGAACAATAAGCATTTGCAAAATTGGAATTGTAACAAAATATTTGTGCAGGCGTCTATTAAAAATGACATTAAGTCTTTTTACGAATAAATTAGGAACGCAGAGAGAATAAAAGCAAAAAGGTATAGTTTTGTTTGATTTCTTGTTTGATGCGAGGATCATAATCATACTTTTTAATTATATGCGTTATAAAACAGACAGGATAAATGCATTTGCTTTTCTTAACAAATATACATGAAATTATTTTTAACCGCCAAAGATGGCTTTGGAGGAATTATAAACTTTCTAAAGTTGTATTAATTTACCTGAAATCGTACATATCTCCTTCTGGGTATTGATAGGATTTATGTCGTATGTTAATGGGATGTTCTACATCCTCATTCAGTATAATGTATATAGGATTATTCTCGGATTCATTTATTTTTGAACTGTTGTAGGTGAAATAGTTTTGACCGATATAAACTCTCAGCCCGTAAGTGGAACTTAGACTATTTTCTTTAAAAGGCATTAAAAAGACTGCCATTTCACGTAGTGGACTGCAATCAGCAGCTAGAAGAGTTAAACAGTTATCTGCCCTGGAAACTTTATTATAGTCGGATAAATCAATTAAATAATCGTCGAAACTATTTATCATGCCGTTTATAACCGAACACGAACCTGAAAGGCAAGAGAAAACGTGATATTAGATATGAAAGAAACAAAAAGAAAAGACTTACGTTTCACTCCTGAATCGTAGGAAATTTCATGGGAAGCATCATATTTGGAATCTAATTTGTGCAAAAATGGTATGTGATAAATGCGTTTTTTCACACCGTTTATTTCTACAGTTAACCAAAAGTAATCGTTAGGAGCATTTACTGACATATGAATTTCTTTACTCATATTTAAACGCTCTATTTTTTTGGGAGAAAATGACGAAACAAAATGATCTAAACGAGTTGACCAATAATCAAACCATTCTGGCATCTTCAAAAGAAATGGTAGCAATAACGATATGTAAGGAGTAATAATCTATATATGAATTAATTTTCAATTTTAATAAAATAGTTACATTATTAAATTGCATATCCATTTTATATTTTGTTATTGAAGTGAAATTCTCAAAGTTGCTGCGTTTACAATATTTAGATGTAGGTATAGGCGAAAATTTCAGGACTTCTTTAGGGCAGAAGTCCGTATCAGTTAGAGGATTTTCAGATGATAGAAATTCTTTGGCTCGTTCAGAAGGCTGAAATGTTGAAAATCCTTAAAGTTCATATATTCTTGTAAATATCACAATTATTCTACTTATACCCCAGCACGGCTGTTGAAGAAGACACTGGAACCATTCTTTTCCGGGCATTCATTGTGTAATGATGTTACATTACCAAATATTAGAGAACCCAGTAACGTATGTGGTCGTTTGGTAAAGACTAAAGGTGTGTAAGTGATGTTAACACAAGCCTGAAAAGAAATGATTATTTGAATATATAACCTCACATTTTAAAAAACAAATGTGACAAGTAAATCCATAGTATTGAATCATAACGAAATCCGAACAATATATAGGAGTAAAACACTTTAGTTTTCTGGATATTTTTGATTAAAAATTAAAAAAAAAAAAAAAGAGTTCGTTTTCGGTTGGTCAGAATTTTGTTACGGTTTAATACTACAATACAATACGCTCTGTTTGATATTTTATGGGAAATTTACTACGAAGACCATCTAAGACATTAGTGAAAAAACGTAGTTATTTTGTATGAAAACGTGTACATAACGTGTCTATAAAGAGCTTTATTTTTTAGTCGGAGCAGTAGATAGGAGAAGATATCTGAAGCTTAAAATATCTAACGAAACCGTTCATATTTTTTATTGAAGTTTTTCCAAGAAAAACTGCCGTTTTCTTATCGATTAAAATATGTCGACGACGAGTGGCATTTTTATCCTATCATTCATTCAATTTAAAGCACTTGAATTTTCGATAAAGCAGATGCTTAGACAGAATATAGACAAAGTTGGTTCGAAAGTTGATACAGAACCAATATTAGGCTAGTCTTACTGGGTACTATAAGAAAGATATCATTTACATAAATATAAAACAGTGTAAAGGTTTTAATGTGCACAAGTGTTTTCGTATCTTGTAATGTTCTCCTTTATGTAACGTGCTAAAGTGCCAAACACAGAAAAAGCTAACATGACACGGCATTAAAATATGAAAGAATTCTGGTCGGAAGATTGAAGGACAAGAGAGAGAGAGGAAAAGGGGGAAAGAAAGAGAGAGAGAGATAGCGAGCGAGAGGATTAAAAAAAGAAAATACAAACAAATAAGAAAGTTATATTCGGCTGTGGTCGAATATTTTATACTCACCACCTGTACCTGACAACAAACTAGGAAAAAAAAAATGAAATCTCGATGCACTATAATATTGAATAGCTGTAGGCTAATTTTCTATTTTTAAAGAAGCACTGTAGAATCGACCATAGAACATATGTGGGCATTTCTGTCATTGTAAGTGCTTTAATTTAATGTAGGTGCGTCTGATGATGGCTTTGGTAGATTTTTCATATTAAACTGCGTCCAGGAACTTAAAATATTTATGAGAAATTTGAAGCCTATATCGAAATTTTTGCAACCGGGGAAATAATTGGCGCAGACGTAGGCTTCTATTTAGATCGATTTAGGATTTGATACTGAATAAGTCTATATTACATAAATACATAAGTTGCAAATGTCATATAAATTGCAAATGTTTTGCCAAAATGAATGTACGTTCATCCTTTGATGGCGGATAGAAAAAAGCAAACCCTTTAAAAACTCATAAAAGTGATTTAATTCTTAGCGAAAGCAGTAGATAGGAAAGAAAACCGTAAAAGGAACTATGTACGGACAAGAACTAAGAAACGTAATAATAAGTATAACAACAACAGTAAAAGAATGAGTGCGGCGGAGAGATGCGGCCTACCAATCAACACACATTTATAAGGATCTACATGTAAATAATAGAAATATATAAGTATATATATGTTGTGGGGCTTGCTTCTGGCTGCAGTCATAGATATGCAGTTTAATCACATCAACCTGTTCATTCGTTTTACGGTTACAAGTATATGAAGGAACATACATACAACATTCTATCAATACTTAAGCTCTCTTTCGCTCTCTTGCTTTAATTTACAACATGCAAGCATGTCCATACAAGGACGTGCAAGCATGTCCTCATCAATAATCATGTAAGTGATAATAAAACTAACTTTCAGCAGCAGTAGCAGTAGGACTTTTAGTCTATTTTCTGTATTAGTAAGCCAAGCAAACCGTTATGAAATAATATTGCGTGCGTGCTGCGTTGCTACCATTGTTTTTTCAGGTTTTTGTTATCATTTCGTGCATTTAGTTAAATTGTCGTCGTTTTTATATACACATAGATACGTAACTAATTACTGTGCTATTAAATCGATATTGTTTTAAAATCAAAATCTAGTACTGTTTGCCTTTCAAGTCATTGTCGTACATTTTTTTTTGAAAAATTGTATGAATTCTTTTTGGAGAAAAATTTGAAAAATTTTTTAGTTGTTTTTTTTTTTCGTTTGGAAGCAGATATAAAAAAAAGGAAGATACTTATTTTTTGCGGATGGTTTGTAAAGATGTCATCGGTAAGCTGGCGAATAAATGATATGTACTGTGCCGGTTGTCTTTTATCTCTATAAATTGCAGATTGAATCGAAACGTGTACAATATCGCAAATATTTGGAAAGAGCCGGTGTTATTGACGCTCTAAGTAAAGCTTTAATTAAGCTTTATGAGGAGCAAAACAAGCCGGATGATGCAATCCGTTTCGTGCGCAAATTTATGTGCGAATCATGTCCCGACGATTCTCAATTTGATGCCATGAAGGCCGATTTAGAAGAGGCCAATAAAACCATTAGTAAGCTGGAACAAGACCTCGAACGCTTGAAAGATCAAATGTACGTTCATATGATATTGCACATAAAGAAGTTTTTCTATTTTTTACTTTTCTCCTTAGCAAAAAATCGCCTGAGGAAATTGCCGAACTACTTGAAGAGGGTTTCAAGAAACTCGTTGAGGATGAAGAGCACGTCGGTTCATTGTTGCGCAAATATCTTACACGTGAAATTTTAGATGAATACCTGAAATTAACAACTCCCCCGCCAGTAGAAGCGTCCCTTCTAGATTGCATACAATCTGGTTTGACTTTCCATAATTCTTCATGCGGAATGTATGCCGCTGATTTAGAATCATTGGAAATGTTCAATAAACTTTTTGATCCCGTCGTACGTGATTACCACGGCCAATTAGACAATGATAAAGAACAACTACAGCCGGATGCAGATTTTGGTAATCCGGATGAAATTGAGAATATGGACCCCGAAAAGAAATACATACTCTCAACTCGTATTCGTATTGCTCGCAACATCGAAGGATACCCGTTCTTTATGAAGTTGCGGGAAAAGCAATTTATTGAGATTGAGGATAAAGTAAAGGCCGCCACCGATTCTTTCGACGGCGAATTAGCAGGCGCCTATCATTCGATGAAAGACATTTCGCCCGAAACGCAAGAAGAAATGGTTAAACGTCATATATTATTTCGCAGAGGCGACGAATATTTACAAGTAGCTGGGTGTTATAGATTCTGGCCGGTAGGTCGCGGCATTTTCTATAATCCGGCTGAAACCTTTCTTATATGGGTTAATGAAGAAGATCACTTGCGTATAATATCGATGGCTAAATGCGGGGATTTAGGAGACGTTTACAATCGCTTAATAAAAGGTCTAAGCGAATTGGAAAAAACTTTAGTGTTTATGCGTCACCCCTTGTATGGTAATGTAACCGTATGTCCCACAAATTTGGGCACGACAATGCGCGTTTCTGTACATATACGTTTGCCTCTCTTGTCCCGCGATCAAGATCGCTTGAATAGCATGGCAGCAGAATTGAATCTACAGATACGTGGTACTGGCGGCGAACATACAGCCATTGAAGATGGGATTATGGATGTATCTAATAGAAAACGCTTGGGTGTAACCGAGTTCGAGTTAGTCAAAGCTTTGCAAGAGGGCATTCTGACTTTGATTAAGGCCGAAGAGGAACTTGAGGCTAAAGAATAATTGCTAAACGGTGAAATGATTTTATTCCCTTGTAATTTATAAAAATAGATATCGAGAGCGAAAAAGGAAATATTTGTAAATTTGAATATTTGTTGCGTGATTTAAATTTAATTTTTTTTTTTTGAAATAAAATTAGAAACTAAAAAATGAAGTGTTTTTAAATACCTTCCAATCAGTTTGTAATGCAGTAGAGCGATCAGCAGTAATCCGTTGCAGTTTCAGATTAAACCAGTTTGTTTTTTTCGAGGATAATACGTACATATTGATAAGCCATTTGTGCATGCTCTCTTCTAATTGAGGATCATTGGTATGCGTTAATGTAAAGTTAATATGACGCGATAGAGTATCGTTTGGCATTAGTTCGTCGATCGTACAAATTGCTCCTTCGATCTGCAAATTGATGTAATCAATAACTTACACTGAAAGGAGAAGAGTAGTTTGCTTACGCGTGTATATTGATCATTGGATACTAATAAGGTGAAATTACGATCGTGACCCAAATGTATGGAACTCAGCTGCGCCACCCCAAAAACATACATTAAGAAATTTATAATCATGTTACGCGAAAATCCACTAAAATTGTTCAAAAATTAAAAAAAAAAACATTTTAAAAATTATTTTGTGTTACGCGATTAATTTTCTTACTTTTCCATAAACTCTGATTTTAAAAGCATGCCTCGATATTTGTTAAGTTCATTAAGATTTGTATTGATTGCCATGGCCATACCCAAGTCCTTGGTCTCGTATTTTAGTAATTGAAACTTTTTTTGAGAAAAGTTTAATAATAAATGTTTAGTTACAACAATAATTTATACTTAAATAAAAAAAAAGATAATTACTTTTTTAAATAACTATTATATCTCAATAGTTTTTAAAGCTTTTTTTTTAATTGCAGATTAAAAAAAATTCATATTCGTAGACTAAAATATATATTATACCTACCACATCATGCTGCCGTTCAGGATACATGACTTCTTCGAAAGGTTCACTAGCCGATTTTGTAATTAATCCTCGAGTTGACGTAACTGATCTGGATTTAAATGCTAATCCGCTGGTAAGATTTTCAGGACGATTAAATGCGTATTCTAAGCAAGAGCTGGCATAATAATTCAGACCTAAGTTTAACGGTATATAGACTACAAAGCCTTGTTCACGTTTGATTTCATGATCTAAATTAAGAAAAGGGTTGTAGCTCCGGCTACGGCACGACGCGTACGACAAATAGCGAGCATCAATCTCTAAAGATGACTTCATTGTATTAGGATGATGATATTGCGTTATGTTGCCGCGCAATGAAGTCAACACCGTAGTTTGTAGCAACACGTCGGCCGTGGTACCTAAGATTGCTTAGCAATTTTATAAAGTGTTTATATTTGGCTAACCAAGCACATTCTCCATAATATCATGTAAAAATATTGCAATCATATTTTGTTCTACAAGTTTATATTTTCCTTTCAAATTTTCCTTAAATTCTTAAAATTTTCAGTTGTTATATACTGTACTCTGTTATAATATAACAAAAATTCTTTGTGACCTGCTAAACAGGCGGCCAAAAATATGTAATCTTTTTTTAACTCTTCAAATTTGTGATTGGATATCAGAATAGCACCAAGACGTTACAATGGCAATTCGATGTTTACTTCTAACTACCATTCGGAATGGAGCCTATGAGCATAAAATAAGAGCCCTCGCGGATAAAATACGTGTTTTTTTCTATTTGGAAAAATAAACAAAGTGAGAAACATGGACTGTAATATTTGTTGCGGCTCCATTATAAATTGAAACAGAATTAGAATTTTCGATTTTACGAAAGGTTTGAAATTGTGTTGGTGTTCAAGTCCAAATTCTTTTAGAAAAAATTGGAAAGTGCATTAAACGTGGTAAAAGCAATAGATTTTTTACGACTAACACAATCCAAATACTATGAGAAACTCGACCATGAAAACTATCAAAAAATACCAGCACAAGAAGATTGTCGAATTTATTTTGGTAAGTCGAGATATAAAAAATAAACAAAATTTCTAATGTGGAGGTAAGTCTAAAAGGGTTACAAGAACTATTTCCTTGAAAAGGTGACGGTAGGAACCGAAATGCTTAATGGTATCAGCAAGTAGTAGTAGTAATGTATATCGAATGAAATTGTTACTGCATATGACTATCAACGAAAGGCGCAAAGTCATTGTCTTGTACAACCGCACTCGGGCACACCTTTTAGGAGTTGTTATGGATATGCAGTTGCAGCTCCAATAGGAAGTTACGCTGCACACATAGCGCGTTCTGATTACTTGTTCACTTCGGTAGAGCCTGGCTTGGCTGGCAGGCGGTTTTGAAATGCCGAAGAAGTGCAAAAGTGAGTTGATAATACGATCGCTGAGCAATGTGCAACTGGTATAGAAAAAAGCAATCAAGAACATTCTTAGTTGGCCAAGCTCGATCACTAACAAATTTTCGTGGGAGACTACGAAAAATTGTAAAAATATTTTGGTGTCATGCAAAAAATCGACCTACGAGATCCAACTTTTATAATTTATTAACTTTTATGTCAAATTATGCAGAGTAATCTTTTGCATATTTTTCCCTTTCGAAATAGTCCATATAAATTATGCTACATGCTCCTACAAATTAATAAATTGTTACTTGACATTGCAGATTGACAAATTGTTACTCGGTATTATAGATTGCCCAGTTAGTTAGAGTTACAGATTGGCAAATTGTTGCACCTACCTAATACGGTTGGCACTTCATATTTAGTCATAAAGGGCCAACGTACCGTTTGCATATTTATATGACTGTCAGCTCTAATTAGAAAGCTTATGCGATCAATAACTGGAATCAAAATGAAAATCATTATAATTTATATTTATAGAGAGATTTCTCTAAAAAACTCACTATCACGATAGGTTAATTTTTGATATGTTTTTTCATTAAGATAATAAGAAAGTACGGCTTTGCCTTCCATTTTTAGAATGAATTCCAAGTGTAGAGGTTTTGTGTTGATGACCGGAGCATCCAATAATTTTAACAGGTTCTGTATGTTCACATATTTCTTAGGATCACCATTGGTTTTCATATAAGTTTTGAATAAAGTATCAGGCAAACCACGTGCTTTAATATATAACTAAAGTAAAGAAATAGCAAAATTTTTGTACAAATTTGCTTCATTTGATCGTTCACTTACCGCTAATTGCCCCGTAAATTTACCTAAAGCCTCAGTATCAAATTGTAAATAAGCGACCACCGGCAAATCGGATTTGGGATCACCTACCAGGAAAACTTGTAACATGGCTCCAATACCAAATTTAGAGTCACGATAATCGAATATATAATTACCGCTTACCCAGTAACGTGGTTCCGGTTTTTGTGGCAAGTGACGGTGCATATAGGATAAAAGACGTCTCCTAAGAGAAGGAAAAATAAGAGTTTGTATGTAGGATCTCACAGAGAGTTATAAAAGTATTACTTACAAATTTTGATAGCAAGGATAGGTCGTCTCTGATATACTGGTTATGGTAGTACGATAATAGTTAATCATATGCGGGTCTGTTTCACTTTGTATGATTCGATGTACGCTAATTAGGCGAGCTGCTGTCGGATTCGATATCAGTAAGAGAGTCAGTGCAGCTACCCTTAACTCTAGGCTGGCATTGCGTGACTCGAAAATTGGCCAATAAATTTCGTAAATCTATTGAAAGTAATTTCTTGCCATATATTTTAATCAAAAAGATATTTAGTCTTAATACCCTTTCAGCTCTATCTTGAGCCACCGAAAGTGTTGTCCAAGCCGCTAAGAATTTAATGTCTTGATTTTCTTCACCATTACTAACAATCGGGTCCAAGTAATTTGCCACGTTACCTACTTGTAGATTACTTAAGCCTTGCAAATATAACATTTTACTGTCGTAGTCGCGAGCATCTAAAAATGTTTGTTCAATTGACAATTCGATCTTTGGCTTTAAGATTTCGCTCGCTACTCACTTAAGTATAAGTTGAAGTATTTTTGCACGTAATCCTCAAAAGCATCCTTATTAATCCGACCCGCCTCGTGTACGTTATAAATCAAAGTTGCGAAGCTTAAAATGGCTGCTTGTCTTACATCTGGTCTATCGGGTCCTAAAGTTAGAAATATTTCGCAACCTTTCACCAAATCATGTGATAACTCGAATATATGAAATGGCATGGAGACTAAAAGTTGTACTGCTATTGTGGATTTTATTTCTTTCTCCACGACCAGATAACGTGTTAAAAAGACTGAAGCTTTAGTACCAATTCTCGGTATTATCTCATGGAATATATTGCGTATAGTCTCTTGGCGGTATGAAGTACCAATATCAACTTCTGTGTATAGTTTCTCCAAGGATTCATATTCCATTTCAGTTAATAGTTTAATAACATCAGATACTGTAGAGTCGTAAGGTTCACTAAATTTAAAACTCGTACTCTCTAGGCCCTCAGCTAAGCTATCTAGCAAACGCGAGGCGTCAGCTATTAAATTTTCTTGTTGCTGCGGATAACGGCTACCAGTTGGATCATTTAGTTCTACAGGAAGTAACTGCAGACCACAAACTTCCGTGGACATAGAAGTTTCAATATCAATGGGATTGTCGATCGTGGTCTCGTTTAAAAAATTCAAGAGTAGTCTAATACGAAATGTGAACACTTGAAAACTTGATAAAATGTCATAGAATTGGACCGAGACATAACTTACTCAGAATTAATGAATTGAGCTTCACCAGTAGATTCGAAAGTGTGTATTAGGGAGGAACCTTTGACGTGAGCCATACTCAAGAAATAACCGGTTTCGGGATGTGGCAACATACCATAAATCGCTTCATTACCGCTGATAACATTCTGCTGGAAATCAAACTTGCACGTATTGGTGGGCACATTGCTACGTATCACATGTATGGACTCGGCATGTGGTTTGCAGGTACTAAGTTCTGGTGTCTTACGTATTGATATATAATTAGTTTTATTGGATATGAAGTATTCCGTAGAACATTCGCCATGTATGCCAATCTGATAAGAGAATTAACAAAAACTATTTTTCTTTTCTAACTTTTACATGGAAATCCTTTAGTTTGAATGCTAACCTCGTCTACCACAAATGCCCCCGACTTTTTGATTTGGAATTGCAGCATTGAGGCAATAGCTCGCTTAAAATTTGTCGACCATATGGGATCCGCTTCTTTGAAGATCAAATGAGAAACCGTACCATCAGGTTTTAGTTCAATCTTGAATGGCTTATAAGCCGGATACATTTCCTTGTTTTGTAAAAACTTTTCACCTGAATTATTGAGTGTAACATCATCAATAACAAGCTGAGAAGAGAAAGGTATTCATGGAATTTCATTAAATTTCTCAAGTTGTACGCTGAGGAACTAGAAACAGTCATTATTTGATAATATTATTAAACTTTCTGAATACTTTATCAATAGCACTTAAATAAAGTTAGGAATAATGTGGTTAGCTAGTGTTAAAATATTCATATTTAAAATAATCTGACGCGTAGCCATTATGAAATGGAAATGAAATAACGAACCAAGCAGCTAATTTACTACAGACAACATTCATAAATAAAACGCCTTGATCGATTAAAGGACTAGATCCGAAGTGACACTCCCGACGAATATCAATGTATTTAGATTGGGGAAAAGCAAGATAAGATAAGCCTTCCGAGCAGAACTAGTAACCATTCTTGGAACATTACAAGCACATCTACCATAAGCTCTTTCACGAGCTTAGCGATCATTATCGTACGCCATATCCCATATGCGACCATCTAGGTGTTGCGGAAGACTGCATATTGCTTTTATTATATATATTCTTTCAGAATTCATTTCAATTTTGCTGGTTATCTCATCCATACTGACTTTTCATCTTTGCGCTCATCGCTCTAGTTTTATTCTTTACGATTTGTACAAATAAATAATGGATGACTTTCGTGTGTCGCATCCTTTTGAGAGTTACATCTCTATTACAAACACGCCCTGAGCCTAGATTCGGGTATATGTGGGTGCAAAGATTAAACGAGGAATATCAAGTGTTGATTGAAGTCTGTGTATGGAGAGATTGTTCGTGTTTTTCATTTAGCCGAATAACATTTCATTTTTCAGAATGTGTGAAATAACTAGAAACTGGTAAATGCTGGTATATGCATAATCTGCTGAAATATAAATTTGATGTAAGTACATCTTCATGATAAATTCAATTCGCTGCAGATAATGTTCCTGCGTCTTCATAAAGCAATGTCGATTTTTGTAATCTTAGGACTAAGGACTAAATCATTTCCAATCATCATTGCTTTATGATTACTCTATTGTGGTTCAGGTGGTTGATTGATATTTTATATATTTGCCCAGATATCCGTTATATATCGACCTTTTAGTAAATGAAAAATAAGATATGAAAATGCCCCTTTACATATGCAACCTGAACTGGCTTTTGACATCTCTATGATATCGCCAAGAATACGGTTATGATTTTAGTCATTTTCATATAAGTTATCATTTTTCGAGCAAGTTACTTTTAAGTGAATTTAATTATTTACATTTTTAAGAAAATTTTTTAAATTAATGATTTTAATGATTCTGTGTTCATTTAAAACATTAAACTCGTCCAAGTTTGCGGTAGATTTTTTAAATTGCCTAATCTTCTCATAAGAAATTTGTTTATCTCTTTCTGCGGGCTTGGCAAATTTACAACTGTAGTTAAAAAACGTAGGAAGTGATGATTAAAAAAGTGTGTGCAAATTTTCAACAGGGCGGCACAATCTATTTCTTAGTACTAATTTTAAAGTAATGTTCATAAGGCTTGTAATATTTCGGACTATACTAATAACGTCTAATTACGTAAAAGAAACTTTAAATATTTGCATTTGACTTTCACTATGAAGTAGAAAAAATTGTAATTTTTAGAGCTCCCTTCAGTTTTTTGTCTATTTCTGGCGCGTTTGTCGTCGGGTTACGCTTATTTATTATATTATGTTTTCAGTCTCTTTTAGCCGTCAACTGCGAATGTTCAATTTTTAAAAATTATTTAATTTTTAAAAAGTCCTTCAGTTATAAAGTAAATCTAAGACTAAGGGCATTTGTATTATATCACATCTTATTGAAATTTTCAGTTTTTATATCGAATGGTAATTTTCTATTTAGCTTCATTCATCTTGTCGATCCATTTTTGTCCAGTCATACGCAATTAACTGATTAATAACACCTAACGTAAGGCATGATTGCTTTTGTTTCTAGTTTTCTTGTTGAATACTTTTCTTCTGGCGAACTATAGTGTATGCATTGTTTTTGATATAAGCACATTAGTGAGAGAATAATCGTACGTTCACATCCTTTGCTTGAAAAATGAAAGTAATAAGCAAATATATATGTGTTTGTATATTTTTAGATTATCGTAAATTGCTCCAACTCTCACTCGTAATCAAGATATTGAAATATCGCATGCTTCGCGCAAAATCACAAAATACATATATATTTATATGATATGATGATATATATCAAACATATGTTACGTTATGTCACGTGATTGAATTGAATTAAAAATATCGTTCCTAGCTATTTTCTCTTAAAATTTAATTTATTAAGCATAAAGTCTTTGCACGCAGATGAACAACCATTTCTTTTAAAGGAGCATTACAATTAATTTTGTAGAATTTATAGATTCGCTAAATACAAATTTTTGCACTACAAAGCCAACCAAGTAAAAAAAGAGAGAATAATCCGTCTGTCTTCTTCGTGAACCGGAGAAATTAGTTTTTCTGTTTTCCTCTTCAGAGTTACGTACGTAAAATTATTTTAAAAAGAAGCGCCTTCAACAGCATTTTAAAAGTAGAAGGAAAGAAACGTTAGAAACAAAAAAAATTACAATAGCTTTCAATATTTAGCAAAACAGCTCACATTTCCTTTGGTAAATGCAACAACTAGCATGGAAGAAAAAAGTGCGTTTAAGGTGGGATAACAAAGGAGGTATAAACGGGATAGGAGTAGGAAAAACAAGGATAGTAAATAAGGTATACATTTAAGGACAGGGATAATGAAAGATGTGTAACGCAAGAAATACATGGTTATTTTGTTTACATATGCTTCTTCTTGTTTTTGCAGCAAGTAACCGGTTAAGGGATGCTAAACGAAGCGTAAAGAATAATGGCTAAATATTGCTAAATGAACAAACATATATATAGAAAGACGCTATTTTTTCGTTTATGAATTTCCCAATTCTATTGTCGGACTGGTCAGAGCTTCTCAGAAGTCCGTAATCTACCAGCAACATTGAATTGAAATCAACCAATGAAAATAGAAGATTTTCCAACGCGAATAGCAATCAATGTCGATCAAACAATAAATTTTGGTTTAGCATTAGTATAAAAAAACATGAGAACAGCTGTTTCGTTTATAATAGTGATAAGAAATTGTCTTGTGGATGCGACGACGTAAGAGATAGAGAAGAGAAGCAAAAAACAAACAGACAAAAAGGAATAAATCGGTGAAAGTTCTTTCGAAGAGCGAAGAGTTTAACTTGAGAACCTCATGTATTGCATTAAGCTCTTATAAAACATGTATTCGCGTCTTTTGTGTGCATGTGTTTGTTTTTAATAGTAAAAATGGTGATAAAAAGAAGGCAAGCAAGCAAACAGACGAATCATTTCTTTTATGATTACATTTTTTGCCTTTTCTGATATTTTAATTTGAATATATATTTATATATGTATATTATTTATTGTAAAGGGTCAATTATATATATTATCGCCAAGACCAAGTCACTCTCCGGAATATTAAAAAAAAAGAAAGAGAAAAACAAAAAATGATAAATGAATTGATTTAAAAAAATGCGGCGACCCCTATCAATCAGTCAATTAATCGATTTAAGTTAAAGTAACGATAGAAAAAAATACTAATTGATTTAATTGATTATTAACGGGCGTACGTATGTCCGATTTATGATTATATTAGTTTATGATTAAAAAATGGAAGAGCACAACGGAATAAGAAAACTTTTCATGCATGCGTGTGTGTAAGAAAGATCAAAATTATGTGTTTCTTCTTTTGAAAAAAAATACTTACTGCCGCTGCCAAAGTGTTATTGCTTTGCCTTTGTAACGTTAATTTGCCTCGCACAATCCAACCGGAAGTCGGTGGTGCTGGCAGTTCTTCATCTTGTGGTGCTTTTGCGCCCACAAAAACTGTACCAACATACTCATATAGCATTTGCTTGTTTATTTTAATAACATTGAAAGTATGTTGTGGTGCCGGGAATATTAGAAATAAATCTATAAGGAATTTAATTTAATTTTTCAATAAATATATGAATTTAATTAAGCTTTGTTTTGTAAAAAAAAGATATATTAAATTTATATTTGAAATTTTTACTTTCAAAATTTTTTTCGGTCTAAAAACTACTTTAAGATGCCTCAAAATATACTTTTTGCAAAACAAAAGCATAAAATTAAACTAAAAAAATAATTGACATATTCATCAATTTTGTTCAATATTAAATAAATTAAGTATATAATTACTAAATAATATTTATAATTGGGCTGCCTTTTTTTTATAACAAATCATTCATAGAAACTTGAAGTAAGATCGGATTATGCTTGAAAACGTATATGTATCGTTTTCAGTTATTTCAAATCAATAAGGATTAGTTTTCTTTTCCTTTTTTCTAAAAGCTACTGAAGCGATTTAAATGAAAGGTATCTCTTTTCCAAACGTATTCATTTCATTTATTTCGTGAGTTTACGATTTCGTACAAAAGTGTTAATTTTTTAATTTAAAAATTAAATAAAACTTGCAAACATTTATTAAAATTATTTACAAAAATTTCAAATATAAATCCAATTTTTTCCATATTACATACACACTAATACTGAGCACTGATAATGCTTCATATTAAGAATATATCACCGAAAAAAGAAACGACAATGAATATATTTCGATATATAAATTTCCGTTAGTTTTAAACGACCACAACAACAAACAAAATAATTACTGATAACACTTCGCAACAATGTTTTTGTATTTAGGTCGTTGTTTGGTAAAAGATTTCCACGAAAAAAACTTTAGTGTGACTATTTTTTTTTTTTTTTTTGGTTTTTTCTTCTTCGTTTAGCATATATATGTATATATACACTTATTCATATTTTTTATGTATGTGCTACAGAGATTAAGAACATAAACTATATATTATTTGAAAGCAATTTTGAGATTTAACTCCGGTTTATGATTTGAAAATTATCGCGTCCGTCTTGTTCACGGCCTCAACGAATACTGATTGCCGATTAGTATTTAAAGAAGACAAGTTAAGTTACTCATATAATTATCAGCATCCAGTTCCTTTAGTTTAAGAAACACTCTTCGCAAATATTAAGAGAATTTTGTCTGTTTTTTTAATTAAAATTAGTTTTTTTTTTTCAATTCAATTTCATTCTTTTGTTACTGTATGCGTTTCCTTTCGGATTTAGTTTATGTTATTGACCTTTTATAATTTATATTATTTAAAATGCTTAAGAAGGGCCAAGTTTCTCTCGCCTGATTTCTGCGTTTACTGTGACACATCTTCAAGTTCATGTAGTATTGTTCACAATTATTGTGTGATAGATATGAAAATGTGCAGTGATCATGTGCATGAATTACTTGCCAGCCAGAATGGCGCTGATATATAATTATACGAGAATGTTTGAGACTTCATGTTAGAATTAAAGAAAAGCAGCAAAATTGCTTAATATGACAGATGGGTTTTTATTTTATATTAAGTCCGGTTTGACGATGTCTCAATTCTTGAACTTGACCTATGGAACCCTATTTTTTTCTTAAAATTTTTGGCGCTTTCTAAGAACTTTTAAAATTTTCTTTGTCTAATTATTCTAATTATTGCGGGGTAATGTTATCTTGTGAATGCGGAAATGTGCGCCATTTTTTCAAATTTGTTTACGAGAAAATTTCAATCAAAATTTTGCCAAAAAATGTTCACGTAATTTTTAAGGGAAATAAAATGCTTTAATAGAGAGAGAGAGAGAGAGTTACATAAAAAGAAATAGCAGCCCTCGGAAAAGAAGAGAAAGTTCCTAGCTGTACCTTAATTCTCAACCGATTTAAGTTCAAATTATCCTCTACAGCTTTGTAGTTATATTTTCTTTAAAACTCGTAGGAATTTCGTCAGGAAATTCTTTCATTTAAAGCTCCTGTGTAAAATGAACTTTTAAATAAAAAATATTTTTGCATTTCTATTTTACATAAATATTAGCTTTATTTTTGTAGTCAGCTTGAATTATTTCTAGAAAAAGTTTTTATGTTAACTGTAAAAATTATTTTTCTTATACATATCTGTTGTTCCAGTATAAGGCCAGATCATGAATTTATATTTAGGAATTTTGTTTGATAAAATGAACGTAATACTACGCAATACCAACATCAGTTTAAAAACTGAAACTATATCACCTTATTTACGTTTATTTTATGCCACCGTGGGAATGACCCGCTCTCGAAAACGTGCTTAGATTTTCTCCGCTGGTAACATTTCCTTTACTAATATTTCCTGAATCTTCTTCCGATTCTTTAATGCTTTCAAGATTTTTTAATTGCTCTTGCCACATACCCGCGTAAAGACCGTCACGTTGCAACAAATCCTCATGGTGACCTTTCTCAGCTATTATTCCATCTTTGAGAACTAAAATTTCATCAGCATTAATGATAGTTGAAAGACGATGTGCTATAACGATCGTTGTTCTGTTGGCACAGACAAGGTTCAAGGCCGCTTGTATATTACGCTCGGTATGGGTATCTAAAGCTGAAGTGGCTTCATCCAATAAGACCATTATTGGCGCTTTTAATAAAGTACGGGCTATAGCGACCCGTTGTTTTTCTCCACCACTTAGTCGTAAGCCCCTTTCGCCCACTTTTGTGTCGTAACGGTCGGGAAAACTAAGAATGCGTTCATGTATATCTGCCAAACGAGCTGCTTCATAAACTTCATTACAATCAGCCCCAATATTGCCATATTGTATGTTATAAAATATGCTGTTATTGAAGAGGACCGTATCTTGAGGTACAACTCCTATGGCTTGTCTTAAACTTTGCTGAGTAACAAGTTTAATATTCTGACCATCTATTAGTATGCAGCCCGATTGAACATCGTAAAATCTAAACAATAATCTCACAATAGTGCTTTTACCAGCTCCGGAAGGCCCTACAATGGCTACAGTTTTTCCCGGAGGCACTGTAAAGCTAACATTACGTAAAACTGTCTTCTCGGGTGAGTAACCGAATGTAACATTGTTAAATTCTATGCTACCACCAGCTGTTAAAAGAGGAACACTGCCAGGAGCATCTACAATTTCTTCCTCTTCTTTAAGTAAATCAAACATATTTTCCATATCAACAAAATTCTTTTGTATGGCTCTATAATAAGTTCCAAACCAATTCAATGGCATATATAAATCCATCAAGTAGGTAAAGAATAAAACGAAGTCACCTACGGTTAAAGTTTGATGGTGAACAACTAGATATATGCACAACATAGAGCCAGACAGCAGACCCAAACAAAGTATTATATTCTGTGAAGTGTTTAAGATATTTAGAGTGGTCAGACTCAGAAACTCTTCTTTCTAAAATGAAAAACACAGAAGTTATAGATAGATTTTCAATCATCCAACAATAAATTTTACTAACTTGATATTTGAAAATAGCATCTCGATAAGCTTTAACTTCATATTGTTCCGCCCCATAATATTTAACGGTTTCAAAATTTAATAAAGAATCTACACTACGGGCACGTTGCTCATTATCAGCTAAATTCATGCGCCTTTGGAATTTTGTACGCCATTCAGTTACAAGAATAGTAGCCACTGAAATAAATATCATCATCAGCAATTTCTTTTCTGAAATTCTCTAAAGACTTACAGATATACAAAAACATAGTTAAGAATACAATCAAACCGAACCACCAATTAAAAGCATAAATGAAAAACACAACAGCTACTACCAAATCCGCTATGGTTGGAGCAATCGAAAATAATATATAATTCAACAAATTATTAATGGAGTCAGTGCCGCGATCCATAACACGTAAAACTTCGCCAGTTTTACGTTGCAAATGCCAGCGTAACGATAAATGATGTAAATGTTGAAACAAATCCACTTGAATTTCTCGTGTCGTGTATTGCTGAATTCGTATCCACAAAAACGAACGTAAATTATTCAATAAACCCATTCCGCCTGTACCACCGCCTTGGATAAACGACAGACCCACATAAATTAAAACGAAATCCCAACGGAATACTATGGGCTCGATCGTTAAACTGTCCACTAAAATGGTGTAAAAAATATGTTTTTCATTTGTTTCTTTTTTTCATATGCAACTGACCTAATTTTTTGCGATATATTGGTAGATAGAGTTTCACCACACGTCCACCCACTAAGAGCAGGATACAAATCACTACCGATATTTGTAAAAGTAGTTCCTTTTTAGGCCATAAATAGGGGAAAAGTTTACGTAGCTTTTTGAAAGCGTTGCGAAAGGCCGAACCACTTTGAATGTTATCAGTGTCGGCTCTTTGCCTTTCTTCGTCCCATTCCGGTTGAGAGTTGTAAGGGAAAGTGATGCCTGGCGCTTTTAGACCCAACACAAAAATGAGCAAAGCGATGAGATAACGCGTTATAAACAAACTCATTTCAACTTTATCCTTAAGGCTGATATAAAAATTCATCAAATATTAATTATTATTTTGTACATTTGCGATTTATAAAAAAACTTACGTCTTCATATGAAACCACCAATCCTCATGTTTCAAATTGATAAAAGACAAGGACTCGTTTACGAAAGCTAATGTCCAGAATATTAACAAAACTAAGCCATGACCTCGAGTTGGTATCGATGGTAACTGATAGTTTCGCTCTTTTAGAATTAAACACACAGAAAATGGATATGCCAGGCATATGAAAATGGTAGAAAGTATCTGCATATATGAAATATTTGGATATGAAAATGTGCAGTTTCCAAATGGTTAACAGAAAAAAAATGTGTAAAAATCATGGAATTCATTTAATCTTTTTTACGAGATATCGAATTACTGCGTTCTTAGAAAGATTCGTTAAAGATTGTAAAATTAATTCTTCTTTTGATAATAAATTATAAAATAAAATTTTAAATTTAATTTAATTTTCAGTTAAAATGCTGCTCTTGTTACTTTTTTGAAATTTTGAACTTCCTTTTTACCATAGTGAGGTAAGATTGCAGTTTGAAAAATAAGTATATTAAGGAAGCTATGAGATTGAGATGTGAAAAATTTTGATTGACTTATAAATCGGATTTTAATTTAAGGGAATGGTGAATATCTAATATATTCCTCTCCTCACTATCCAATTACAGAGTATACGCGGTCTTCTTGATCGTTATGATACGAAAACGAATACAATTTTCGAAAATTTATAACACTCACCATATAACCATAAATAGCACTATCCGTATATACGCGAGCATTCAAAATAAATCGTATTAATTGCAAAATTGGGAAAAAGCAGATTAAAAGTAATTGAAGAGCATATAAGCGGGATCTGGATATAAGTGTAGGATCTGTTATACGAGTTGCATATCTATGATACATTAACAATTGGATGCCGCCGAAAATGAAAATAAAACCACAACATATAGCTGATCCAATAGTGTCCATAAAGCAATGAGAAATGCCATGGTTAAGCCAGATTTGAGAGAAAGTTATATTAGGCGGACAATACAACATGACTTATGCGCATTTATCTGAAAAAGAAACGTTAATTATACTTTAAGAATAATTATAAGAAAACTGTAAACGCGACTTATGTCAAATTTATCCTCATGAATTTATGTACGATTTTTCATTGTTAGATAAACGATATTCGATATTTCGAACCTATATTCTATCATAAATATCACGTACATTTCAAGTCATATTTTGTTATTAATTAGCAACTGTTTGCGGAATTTCGACAAATAAATAATCAAAAATAAAAGCCCTATCTTTTTTTTTTGGTATTATAACAGTGAATTTTTATTTCGATTTAGTTTTTCGTTGATTTTTGTTTAGACATTTAGGGGTTTTGCCTTAATAGTTTCTTAATGTGATGAAAGTTTCACCCTTAATTATTAAGAAAATTTATATTTGTAAGGCGCAACATGTAAATGTGTGCAATTCAGTTTGCACAAATATTTATAATGTGTTAACAAAACCATATAAGATTTATGATGAACATAACAGAAGTTAGCGATGCCGGTAAAATATTCGGCCCAAGCCGAATATAATGTTTTTTCCTTTAAGTTATTTTGTGTAATTTAGGGTGGCGGTATTATCATCTTTTAAATTGTATTACTTTTTTATTACTATATGACTAGGAATAGAAATAAAACTTCATTATGATTAGTTCCAATCATTTTGTGTAAGCAACATACAGATAAGTAACTGTACATGCATACTTACATGTATATGGACATTTATGAACGCATAGTCTGTAAATATATTTCCTTTACAGATTAGTCGAAAATTTACAATGCTAGTCGGAATTATAACTTTTATTGTTGTGGAATCAAAAAGTTATTACAATTTTTGAAATAATATTACAGAATTGACCATTTTACACTTTAAGGCTTCTTATTATATTCACCAAATTTTGGTTCGTTTAATACGTTGTCAAGAGGAATAGAAAAGACGGAGTTCCTTTCGTTCTTACTTACAATTCCGTACTCTTGTATGAAAATGGGGTTTCTTTTCAGAGGCAAATATTACAATTATATGCCTAAGTATTTTCTTCTAGTATTCGTACACCGATATGATATTCGCACTTTAGATATTTAATTTACATTAAATTATGTAATCTATTAACAATGACTTGCAATTCTTTAAAAACTGTTAAAAATGTGTGCACAAAAATTCATATTTTTCACGAAAGTAGTAATCTTTTAGTAAATTCGGTACTTATTCCGCTCAGTTGCTATTCCATTGATTTTTGCTTTTCAATTGTCAATGCAAAATTGTTATTGTTTTCATCATTTGATATTATTAGAAACACCTGAATTAAAACTTGACATTACTGCATTGATTATTACAGCTGAATAGAAGAGTTGCCATAAGTTAAATAAAAATCGCTTTAGTTTTTTTCTTGTTTTTAAAGCCACAATGCAAATTATACATCTATAACGTAAATTACTATAAACCAGCAAAGGAGGTTAATGTGCTTAGAAAAGAAAATCGGTTTTATTTTCTGTAATACTACAATTTTCCAGGAAGAAATTCCAAAGAAAAGTTTTATCTTTTGTTTTAGCGATTTTTGCCAGAAATTAAGACAGCGCAATTTCGCACGTACTAGTAGCTGTCAGTTTTGTTTACATTTTGCCAAACTTTGGAGAAATCGTTAGTTACGTGCGCGTAAATGCAATTGTATATTCGGGGGCAGAATCTTAATATTATCCTCTTTTTAAGATTGTAAACTTATTACAATAAACAAAGGCACATACAATTAAAAGCTTAAAAGCTTAAATACAAAGCTAAAAAGTATAAATAGTCATTATCAAAACCGATTCTACTTGCTATTTGAGGTTCGTTATTCAAAATATATTGTATGATGCAACTGCTACACACAATTGAATGAAATTAGCGTGCTCCTGAAAAAATTGATTAAAGATGCAAATTTGAAACTGTACAGATGTATTATTCGTTGAGTTGTAATTACTTAAACTTAACAAATTCTTTTAGATAAAAAAAGCGGAAGTGTATAGTGTAAGTTTTTCTGCGATTATTAAATCTAAATGCAGTCCGCCGTCTTTATGTTCAATATGTGGAATATTTCTCAAAATAGTGCGCGCATACCACTTTTTAAACATTTTTTTCATATACAAGCTATTAAAACTTTCGAAAAATATATATTCGTGAATCTATATTTATTTTTAAAATATTTCTGAAGTTTAATGGGGAATATTCCTTTTAATAGTGATATTCATATGCGTAAATTTTTAAAGTCAACTCCATTTTATTTAAATAGTACGAAAGTGCTGCTAAGAAGCAAAGTGAGGAAACTAAACAAAAATAAGGTAACAACGAAAAAAGGGCAAACGCTTGAGAACAGTGGTGTATTTTCCAAGTTTCTTCTTTTTGATAAATTTCCGCTATTAAGGTGATCTAAATGAAAAAGATTTGCAATTTTCGATTTGTATTTTCATATTTTTCTTTTTTAATACCGGATTCTTACATGCCTTTTTTCAAAAGTGAAAATCTTGAAAGGAACATTTATAATTAAATTCTTTTTAAAATAATTTCATCTTATATGGTTTATATACATATACCTATATATATATCTATATATACATCAATATATTTACAATATACAAATGTACACATGAAACAAGAAATACTGTTTTTGTTACTTTTTCGTTAATGCTACTTTAAATGTACTTATTATTAATTTTAATTAAGTCGTTTTCTATAAATAATTTTCTTAACACTAATAAGATTGATTATTCACAATTTTAATTTGAACTCAAACAACTTATATTGTAAAATTATTAAATAAAAAGAAAACATCAACTTTGTTTAGGAATTTCTTTGGGTATTTTCTTTTAATTTTCTCTTAAATTCCTAAGATTATGCTACGAGTTTATTTTAGCTAATAATGGTTGGGTAACGGTACTGTTACTATGATGGTGGGCATGGCGGGTATGAAGATGATTCAGGTGATGATTATGATCATTACTATTACTATTATGAATAAAATTTTCCGAAATTTCTTCTTCTTCTGCGCTGGCAAATTCTCCACTTTCTCCCCTATTACTAGGAGATATTTGTGTATTCGACCTCTTTTTAGGTATTGTAATAAACTTTTTTACGCTATTTAAATTATTGACATTTTCATAGTGCCTATCGTCGTTGAAATTGATCGCGTCTGCGTTACGCATTGCCGAGTTTTCGTGAAGAAATTCTAAGGATATTGGTGTACTGCTATTCACAGAATTACTTTCTTTAAATTTTTCATAACTTTGTACCGCAGTGCTTATCTCTTCTTCGTCCTCTTCCTCTTCTCGCTCTTCATGCGTTTCTTGGGGTACTAGATTTTGTGTCTCTTCGTTGTTCTTTGTCACATTAAAAATAACGCGATTGGTACTATTCATACTATTATTCACACTACATACCGATCCACCACTATTCATTGCATTCGCAATGGTCGAAGAGTTTTTTATTTTTAATTTTGCAGAGACAGATTGCAGATTACTTAGATTGAAATTTGACTGAGTTGAAGACAATTGCGAATAGCTCTGCAATTTAGCATTTGAATGATTTTTTAGGGTGCCCGATAAAGGTAAACGAAAATTCGCCATTTCCCAATTCATATCTCTGACACTATCTTCTCTGAAAGAACGACTACTGTGCATGTCATTGGCTAATGGACGTAAATGATTTATTGCGACTTTGCCATTAGGATTAGTTCCAAAATTATAACAGAAATCTTCAGTCTTAAATTCCGTATCATTAAGTTTAGGCGAAGATGAAGAAATCTTACGTTTTACTCTTAAATTAGGTGAGTTGTGATAACTGAAGTTGGCGGTTTTCTCATTATATTGCTTATTCGTGATATTCGTGAAGCCATAACGTAGATTTTGTTTTAACGAGCTGCGTCGGGAAATCATTAGTTTGTCTGTTAATAGCGGCGACTCCACTTTCGCTATTTCACCTTCTAGCCAGTAGGTTAACATTTCCCCTTTTCCTTTCATTGGAACGTATCCCCTACGTGTTGTTATAAAACTTTCAAATTCATCTAAAGCTTGTTTCGTCTTTTCACTTATATGTATTTTCAAAGCTTCGCCATTCGATTCCATTCTGGATGCAGTATTTACAGTATCGCCGAATAAACAATATCTTGGCATTTTTAAACCGACTACACCAGCTACGCAAGCTCCTGTATGCAAACCGATACGCAGTTTTAGACGATCATTAGGACGGTGATGAATTTTAAAATTATGTACGGCTTCTAGTAAAGCTAAAGCCATTCGTGCTATTTCGGGAGCGTGTTTATTACCGTTGCGTATAGGTAAACCAGACACTACCATATAGGCATCACCAATCGTCTCCACTTTGTAGACATCAAAATTTTCAACTATTGAATCAAAGCAGGTGTAGAGATCATTTAGAAATTGTACCACTTGCATAGGTGTACTTGAGGCCGAAATAGCGGTAAAACCAACAATGTCACTAAAATAAATCGTAACCTGATCGAAAAATTCTGCTACTACGGGTTGTCCGCTTATTAATTGGGCTGCAACACTTTGTGGTAAAAGCTGATACAACAACTTCTCGCACTTCTTCTTTTCTTCTATATAATCCTGAGTGCGTTCTTCGACCAGCTCTTCCAAATTGTTTGCATACTGCTCCATACGTTTCAACAGGTTATCAACAATATTCCCAGTTTCATTGTCCCTGAAGGAATTAAGGAAAGTAGCGGGTAAAAAGTATTGCTCTCATTTAGTATCTAACTCACTTGTTAATATTTCTTATAATCGTTTTCAAGGCATTAAAATCTGGCCGCTCGCTGGATTCTTCAGACCAACACTTTTGCATAACGCTATTGATTTCTTTATAATCAGGCGATATATCCACTAATTGAGGTCGAAAAGGCTGTTGCGTTAGATGGGGATAGCCTTTTATCAAATGGATGATATCTGTAATAATTTATATATAAAATGTGTAAGCGAGTAACGAATGCTTCAATCTTCTTTCAACTATATCTTAGTTGCATATTATCATAACATATGGTATTACGTGGTAAAAATTCTCCTGAATATAACGGGTTAAAATTTTGCAGAAACGGAACAGAATGACAAATTATATAATAATTGTTGCAAGGGCGTATAGAAATTATTAAAATCCACTACACAGATAATGAATGTAATTAAGCGATATTTCGGATATTTGGAATGAAGCTTTTTCTTCTTCGATAAATGGGTCTTTGTAAACAAGAAAAATTGTCTATTTGGGTTAAAGAAAACGTATTTTTGTTTTTCTTGAGACTGCTTTATCATTTGGATGCATTTGGAAATTTTAAAAACAAAAAAAGCAATACAACCTGGGTGAGTCTTTCCATCGAAGAGACCCACCGAAAGCCGACTAATTTTAATTGTTTTCTAGTGTGGATTATTTCATATTATGAGCTTACGATACATTTCGTAAGACCACCAATCTATGGACAGAAAATTGCAATGAGCATATAACTATTGGAAATGAGAGATATGACCAGTTGATATAAAGCCATTGGATTTTTTCCTAGGCTAATGTTAAATCATTTGTTTACACTCTTGCAAATCGCAAACAAATTTTCAAAAAATTCGGAGGCGATTGTCTTTATTACCAGCTTAAGCAAAAAAATAAAGAAAGGAATAATCTCATATCGTTTTGTTTATATTTTAAGTTGGTAACGTGTAGACCTTATTTGACGGCTCTATGTAATCAAAGTGTAGTCAAAAAATAAGAAACAACCCAAATTGACCGCTAATTTTATTAAGATTTAGACACAGTAGCACTTAGCCTTTTTTCTTCTGAGGCAATACAGCAGCTTATCTATTGGTAGTTGTTGAATACTTTATTAAGAAGAAGAAGAAGTAGTCAAAAAAGTTTTTTAATAATAAAATTTCTGTGAAAAATCTTGTAACAATTTGCTTCTATTTTCATTATTATTACATATTTAGTTAATGAAAATAAAATGTGGTGCGTTAGATTCAATCAATTCGTTTAAAGCATTTTCTTCCTACGTAATAAGTTACCGTTATTATCGTTAACAAATTTTTTAATATATTCGCTAAATAAAAGATGAAAAAAAAATATAAAATAAAAAAATGTCGAAGAAGTCTTCATGTGCGTTGCGTCGTAACATATTGCAAGATAATCTGAAATATGTAACAACGATGAGTGCCCTACAAAAATGTTTGAGAGAAGAACATCAAAATTTACAAGTAAATGCGGTGACAAATCACACAATCATTAATCGTTCGGCAATGCCCTTGAAGTCTACTTTCAATGAGGAGATTTGTAACAAAAGTGCGTTCAATTTCAACATCAATCCCTTCGATACAATAAACCACAAACACATCCACCGCCATCATCCTAACTGTCATGTTAATTATAATACTCATCATCATAATTGCCATTATCAGTATCATCAGAATCACCATCAGCCTCAGCAATTATCCATCTATCATAAACCTCATCGTTTCGTTGTAATAAATACATCTCATGGTTTACGCTTGAAGTACAATGAGAAATTATTAAAAAAGTCTCAACGCCTGAAAATGCAGCAATTAACAGCTGCAGAAACATTTGAAGCGTCAAAGAAATCGACGCGTCAAGACAATCTTGAATTAAGGTTAACAAAACCAATAGAAAACGATGAGCTGTTACAAGAGCCGGACTTTTCGAATACTGAATCGAAGAATTTTTTAAATTCAAAACATATTAACACAAGGACAAGACGAAATCCCGCAGCGTCAATATTATCAGAAAAATCGCCTGTTGAGAGAATTCAAGCAAACGATGGTTGCCTTTCCATGCCAAAGCAAGGAACGAACATTGTACGGGAGAATGTTGATTTAAATGCAAATTATTTGAGATTTTTTAAAGCACGTAAGTTCTAAGTCGATATTAAACGTCTTTGGACCGTATTTAGTAAATTCCGTAAATTTGGGGAATGTCGTTCTAAATTTGGGTAAAAATAATTTTTAACTAAATCGGACTTCACCTAGGCTTGATTTGGCCTCAGGTAATAAAAAATTCTGCTACTTTCGTAAATTTCTTTGCTTTGCTGATAATCATGAATATTCGCGGATAAATGATAGTTCTTAAAGCGTTTAGATTTAAATTCGACAGGTAGCAATGCATGTATGAATTGCGAAAATGGTCTAATAGAGTTTGTGTTTTGGCCAAAACATGTCAGGCCTGCAAATATCTGAACAATTGCGATCTTTGAGCTGAACGAAATATTTGGTCGACAGACATCACAGATAAGCTTAAATAGTTTAAATTAAAATTTAAGAACTTCAATTCAGAATCGATTGGCGTAATGGAGGATGATTTTATTTCAAGTCGCTCTGGATGCTGTTTATAACTACGCAATGTATATAATATATCTTAAAATACTAAATCGCACAGAATATAAAATACGAATTGTTCTACACCAAATTGTCTGGTCAAACTTACACTTTGTTTTTAAATTTTTTTATACAAATAGTAAATACCGATAAGTGTAGTAAACCGAATGACCGAGACATAATTTTCGGAAATGCTTGCCTTCTATTGCGTAAACATCAATATGGTTGGGAGAGATCACGCATTGAATGGTTATTGCAATTGGAATGTAATCATGAAGATAAACAAATAAATTCTTGTCATCAATATTATCAATCAGAAGACAACAAAAGCAGTCGCACTACAATAGGCTTAAGGAAACTCTACGGCAACAAAGAGTTGGCTGGAAAGCAAGTAAAAGTATCTCTTGATAATGAAAGAAGAAAAATATCTGCAAAAGGTACACGACCAACAACTGCGTTCAATACTAATTCGAAGAAACAACAAGGCGGTTTATCAAACGTTTGTTGTTTGTCGATTTTTAAGTGGCTTAACAAGTGAGAACTATCAATGGAAAGACCAAAAGACCAACTTTGAGCTATAAATATTCATAAAAAGGGTAGAAATAAGTTCTGTATTAATCTTTTTTTGTTATGTATTTAAAATATCGTTTAGCGAATTATTCTTATTTGATAAATATTTAAAATATTTTTGAAAACAATTAAAAATTCCACAAATTGGATTTTTTTCTATTTTAAAATTAAAAATGAATAAAAAAACTTTGCCTATTTACGAGTGCTTAAAGATGAAAATAACTATAATCTACTTTTAGGTTGTTTTGTCTTAAATTTCACATTAAAATTAAAAAAAAAAATTTTCCATTCTTTTCAAGCTTACCTTCGGGTGATTTTTCATCTGTTAATTTACCCAAATAGAATGGACCTTGACGAGTTGTTATCTCATGTATAATAATCCCAAAAGAATAGACATCACCTTTTTGTGTTCCCTCTGCCGGTCGTTCATCCCCCATTTTGAGTAATTCCGGGGCTGTCCATAAAAGTTCTAAAGAACAATGAAAAGTTTGGAAAATTGTTCGATTAAATTAATCTCTTCTCTCCAATTTACAAGCACTTGGTTCCATTAAAAAAAAAAGAAAATAAAAAGTAAAATCTTTCTATTGGCAGTAACCGGTTTCCACATTAATTCTTCTTCTTGTTCTTGAAAAGTTCTTGAAAATTTTTTTTTGGAGTAAAAAAATTGTTGATCTATATTTCTTTATATAAATTTATACATTTTTTTTTGCGAAAAAATTTTAAAGAACGAAACAAACTAACATCAACCTCTCTTTAAATATTTTCGCAGAATTTCTCATTAAAAAGTTTCGAAATTTCTGAATTAAAATTCGAATTGTTTGATATTATTTTTACTTACTACTCCAATATGCATGACTGTTACAATTCTCGACATCGCTACATTGATCTTCGTTGCGTCGTGTTCGCATTGTATGCAAACCGAAATCGCTGATTTTTAGTACAAATCTAGAGTCCACCACACAATTGGATGATTTTAGATTTCCATGAGATTTAATATCGGAGCTATGTAAAAATTGCATACCCCTTACAATATCATGCATTAGTGATAGCTTAAACATCCAATCAAGCTGGAATTGCTCATTTTCTAAAATGTCTTGCAAGGAACCCTTTGGACAGTATTCGGTTAAAATAAAACTTTTCGTTGGATCCAAGCAGGCTCCGTAGAATTTCACCAAATGATCATGTTGTAAATCTTTCATTCGCTTCAGTTCCAACATCAGAGAGCGTGTTAAACTAACATTATTGTTAATGGTTTTAATTGCTACTTTGCAACCACGATAAAATCCCACAGGTATGAAAATTTGACGATCGCCACCACTTAAAGAGTTCATATCATCAGACATTAAAGTCATTTGCGAACTGTGTTTAACTAATGAATACAAGGAGCCACGGAAACAGCGTCCCGCTGAATTATGACAAATAACTTCATCGATATTAATTTTCCAAGCCATTGAATTGATTTCTGCTTCGGATTTATAATGACGATAGCTGATTAGAAAGCAAACGCTTATTACAATGACCACTACGCCAAGAATTAGGGAAAGTATAGCGTAACCCGGCAATGCTAAATGAATGTTGAGAAAAACGAACTTAGATTTTGTTGAGTTTATTTTTTTTTTAAAGTGAACTTACAACTGTCAGGACATAGAGATCCATCGTAACCGCAAACAGGTCTATCATCAGGCGGCCTCATGCGGTTTCCAGCCCAATGTATATATTTATCGGGCACAAATTCCAAACGATTTTGTTGGAAATGGGCGACTATCTCAAAACGGCCCGTCTCAGGGTTCATGTCCAAGAGCGAATAGGCGGATATACGATCTCCGTTAGCGTCGATGGTTACGTTACCCGTAATGCCCATAAAACTGCGGTTCCACATACGTCTCACCATTTCTGTACCATTGATGGGACGCGTTAATACTGTTGGATCATCCCGTATACTTTCATTCAAAGCGCTAGCATATAACAAAACGCCATCAAAAAATGACGTTACAAAAGCCGAAATTGGTTCATTGTTATGGAATTTATAATTGTACTTGGATGCGGCTATAGTTTTAATCTGTTAAGATAAAAGAACATGCATTCTAATTAGAAACCGGATGATGAACGAGCGTAATGTTTCAATGAAATATTTTTTAGCTTAAGTGATTAAAAAAGATCTCTAAAACGTTTGCAGCTATAAAATTTAGTTAAGTAGATATGTAGATAAGTTTGACTTTATCGAATTAGATAATATTTCTGTGACTTCTTCGTTTGAATCTAGTATCTAAGAACCTTAAGAAATAATATAATCCCGTTATCCCGTTTAAATGTGAACAATAGTCTTTTATTTCAGTCCTTGAAGGCTGTAACTTCTCAGAGTGATTCACAAGAAAATGCTGCTTGATCATAAAGGGTAATGAAAACACAGTAGACAAACCCGACGATAAACTCGAACATCGTTGCTGCGTTCAATTGAAGAAAAACGATTGCGCAACGGAAATTCGAAATGCAGAAAATTATGATTCATTCGAATAGGTGAAGTTGATGGTCAACTTGAATATCATTGTCGTTCTCAATTAATGAAAAAGAGATACGCACCAAAGGTGAAGGCGAATATCGTCATTCGTGTGCTATGAAATTCGAAGCGCAAAATACCATATGGAGCCTACTATATTTGTCCCCCCATCTATGGGAATCAAGTGGATATAGTGTATCTTTTAAGGCGATACAACCCAACTGAGGAATGTAACCAACAACAGCTCGTGCCATTGATCCAAAAGACATCTACAATGTGAAAAAAAACACCATTTGATAAATTTTAAATACGATCGGCTTATATACGAGAACCGATGCCCGAAATGTTAGTAATGCTGAAATGAAATGCCTTTTATGATGCGTCCTTTCGTGGACAGTCTCGAAAGATCACTAGCCGTTTCGGTAGCTTTTCATTCTGCTAATAAAAGAGAAAAAGCAGGGCCTTAAAAATCAGCCTTGAATAGAATATGTTTTATAATTTTTTAAGTAAACATTTAATACAACATACTGCCTAAAAAAAAATTAATTTTTTCGTCATAAACAAATAAAACTAAGACGACTTGAAGGTACCGCGCAAGCGTCTGTAGTGTTGAATATTGAAATTAAATAAAAAGCTGTAAAATTCGGTGCCTTACCATTAAGTAGAGCAATGCCTGTTTACGAAAGAGCTGAGCACATTCAGAATAAATTCGAAAAAAAAAATGAATTAAAAAAATTATTTATTTTAACCTAAGAATGACCATAAAATCCACTTTTTAATATGTGTGACCTTGGTGTGTTTATATCCGGGATAACAACTGTAAACCAAGCATTAATGGTTCAAAAGTTTACCTCATTTGACATCCGTATGTATTCATCATCGTTCGGTTGTTTCGGCGTTACAGTCAGCATCGCTGTGTAAGCTTTCCGTGCACGTTCATTGTTTTCCTTCGTATCAGTTTTATCGTACCAAGGCTGGGATGTTAACTGTGGGGCTCTACACCAGTTGCGGAATTGAATTTAATGAGTATGAAAAGAGGACAGTAATTAATAAAATTCTTCTTTTTTTATAGTTTCTTAATTTTTTTAAATTTTATTTAAATTTTAAATTTAAATTTAAATTTAAATTTGTATTTAAAAAAACTTGATAATTTTTTTTTTATCAAACTGCATTCTCAATATTTTATTTAAAGCTTTAATTTGAAAATTGCTTTTTATCTTATAAATATTTTTGGCTCTTGGATACATGGGCCCAATCATTTTGTTTACTATTAGTGCATAGCAGACAGCGATAAATGTGGCAAAGAATTTTCACTCTAATATAAAAAGGATATTCGTATCCTCTCCCGGAAATGCTTTCAAGGAATAGAAATTAAACTCAATCTTTTTGTTGAGAGTATTTTTTTTTTGAGTTTTTGGAGGGAATATATGAAAAGTTTACGCGTAAGTCACGTTCCCTTAATTTGTGCTCAAGTCTGAGTTATGCACTATCCTATGATTCAAACTAAATATAACTTTTCCCTTAGTTTTTATTTCACTGTTTGTTATGGCACAAAATTATATTTTAATTTACAAATAAATTATTATTAATGTGAGAAATCGCTAGCAGACACGACAAGCATGTGGATGATTACATACATATCGTATTGTTTTTGAGTTATTTTACTTGAGGAGTTCCTCATGCTTATCGTCCTTTTAATAGAAAAGTGAAAACGTTCTCACATCGTTTTTCTTAATTATCTTTCTTATGCAATATTATTTTCCATTCAAAATAAAAAGCTATTACTGAAAGTATTGCCTCGAATAGTCCACAATTACTTTTGCACAAAGAAAAAAAATTATTTTCTGCAATTGCCTCCCCTTGGATTTAAAAAAAAAGGTTAAAAAAATAATATTTCAATACTCTATAATGTTGGGTAGGCATGGCAGGGTTTTTTTATTTTTGGGGAATACTGTGGAAATTTTTATTGTATACTTTATGAATAATGAGCAAAACATGTGTAGAAAGCAGAGGCGGTTCAATTCATCTCATATTGCAGGCGTGTCCTTTAACCCGTCTTTAATACCAAACTATATGTTTTTGCAAAATTTGGTCCAGAAATCTTTATTTTTGCAATCAGAAAAATGATTACCGCGATATACATAGACGGGCAGATGGACATGCTTAAGCCGATTCTACGTTTGATGCTAATCAAAAATATATGTACTTTATGGGTTCTTCTAAGACTTCCTTCTGGATGTTGCAAAGAAAATGGCGAAATTAATATACTCTGAGCCTACGGTGGTGCTTATACGAAGACAACCTCGCAAGAAAGCAAAATTTGTCTAAATTCTTCTCAATAACTTGAAATAGAATTCGAACTGAGAAATTTGATAAGAATATTTGATGATTAAAGTTTGTGTCGGAGATGCTTAGCAGCAAACGTTCTTTTAGCTCAAGGAGATATCAGTTCAAATTTTGAACAATTTCTGAACTGTGTCTGAACAATCGTTTAGGCGGGTGTCATTCGATAAGTACGAGTTTTCGGATATATTCGCTGCATATTCACCGATTGGATGTTGCAAATATGTGAAGAACATCATGGTTTTTGCAAAGAAAATTATTGGGAGTAATGAGGCTCATCTTTATCTATCTGGATATATAACCAAATAAAACTATTGTACCTGAGGTTTCGAAAACCCTGGAGAAACAGTTGAACTCTATTCCCAAACAGTTGTAAGTTGAATTGCATTACAAACTGATCCGACAATCGAAGTTATGGAAATGAATTAAATTTTTGTTCCAGCATGCTGATCTTGCTACCGCATAAGTGCAACTATTAACCGTACTCTAATTATGATTTGCGTATGGCCGGAGCTGTAGACTCGTCACAGCTATGTGAGGGTGTGTCCACATCGTGTCCTTCTTTCCCTACTTCTTTCTCCTTGACCATTACGGTCTATATGCATATAGAGAGAACATCTCATAAATGGCGGATCAAAAAAAAAGATAAAAAAATTAATTGCCACCTGGCTCTCGCATGGTAGACCTGCTTGGTTTAAAACGACATCTCTTATTGGAAAAGCTTTTTTATCTTTTTGAGGCTATTGGGAGTCCAAATTAGTCTTATAATTAGTAAGTAGTAAGTAAGTAATTAATAGTATAATTTTTGTGAAATTTCTATATCGAGACTTTGAGTTTTTTAAAAATAATAAATAATCGCATGACTTCTAATAATCTGTTTAAATTGTAATGACTTTAATTATTTTTTTCTCTTTCTAAAAACAATGGAAATATCGAACTCTGATTATTGGTCTTTAAAGTTAAGGCATCAGTGAAAAAAGGTTGTGATTAACAATTTGATGTAAACAATAAAATTAATAATAATAATAATAGAGAGCATGCAAGTTTATTAATAGCATGCGGATATTAGATCACTAAATAAATAAAAAAAAATATGTTTCATCAAAGTAATGAGTAAGAATTTCTTTTAAAACACTTACCTTGAAAATAATTCAATATTTATGAAGACATATTCACCGCTATCGATCATATTTAACTCTTCGGCGGTTAACATGATTTGACGTATGGATTGCGGATCGGCGCACATGATTACAACTGAAAAGAGAAAAAAAGTTGAGAAAGAATGAAATTATAATTTATGTGTTTGAAAAGAAAAACATTTTTTTTTGATTTTAATTTTTATATATGAAATTGTGAGTAATTTTTTTTTATGAGTAAATAATTCTCGAACGACATAATATTTTTAATCACTTAAAATTAATAGCATTCAGTATAGAAAGCAGGAAAGAATTTTAATTATTTTAATTACATGTAAATTAAGTTGTTTTCAAAGAAATTCTATTTGTTTGTTTCGGTTTTTTTTTCTTATTTTTACTTAGCAGCATATTTATAATTTTAATATTTTTATACTTAAAATTTATCAAATGTTCGTTCTCGTTAGGCACTTGCTGTTGTTGTGTATGTTTGTTTAAAGTGTTTATTTTATGTTTGTTTTGTATTTGTTTCTCTGCCTTTTGAAATAACAATTGTGTGACATTAAGACGATGCCCAGCGGCATGAATTCTTTTTTCAATATTTTCTTTTTAACGTTAAGTTTATTACGAAAATTATTTTTTAAATTTTCCTTTAAGAACTCATCTCGAAAAAATCGTAAGTATGGTAAGTAAGTAAATGGAATGGGGGCTTTTAGATGTCGTTCACTTTCATGGAGGACTGTAAACTTCACGTACTTTTGACGTAATTTTCTTAATTTTTTTTTCTCTACAACTGTTCGAAAGTGGCCTCTCAAACGATTGTTTGGTTTACCTATTAAGGGACTGTACAAATTTTATCGGTTGTACGTAAACATTTTTTAAAAAACCTCTACGTAAGATCATTTTCTTTGTTTTTTTTGTTATTTGTTTGTTTTATATATACGTAGTTCTTTCGATCTCTTTACCTCACTTTAAATCCAGCTTATATAATATAAGCATAATAAAGTAATCGTAATGTAATCAAGTTGATTTCGAAATCGATAATGAGCAAAGCAAATGAATCCCTCCTTCAATTAAATTTTTATTTTTGTTATTGTACCGCCTTTAGTATTTAGCATCGAATTTAATCAACAAATTTATCAACTGTTTTACTCTAGAGAGATTTTGAAACTGTTTGTTATTTGAAAAGGTATAAGAACAGAAGACCGGTGGACTTTTTATTATGCGACTCATCTTCAGGATTTTTACAATAATTTTTTCAAATGTTTTTAACGGAGTGTTTTTTAACTGGAAGTTGTGTAGTGTTTCACTTTATGTTACAATCATCCAATATTTTCTCTCTTAGTGCTATTAATATATATATCTTGATGAAGCTTGCCTGTGTTCTTAGCCTAAGGGATGATTTACACATGGGTAGTGTATACTGGTATCATCTTTAGCTTCTTATTTACTTTTCGTGTTAGAATTTTTGGTTAGAAATTTTTGTTTGGCTTGTTCGTTGTACATAGAGAACTTTCAATCTAACTAAAGTTGAATTTTATTGCACTTTTTTTGGTCGACTTTATATCTAAAACATAATGATCTTTATCATCGTTTTCTGTTTTGAAATTACAAATAAAGGTTCTTTATGGGCTTTTTCTTGCGAACATTTCTAATGAATATTGGTATGCCCTTAACGTATATCCATTAGATATGTCTGGTATGGTTCACTTTTGCTTTGCTTCAAACCATTTCTTTTAAACTAAGCAACCTGATCCCATTTAGATCATGCATTGATTTCGTAATTTTTTAGATTTATGTTCGTTAGTATCTGGAAATTTCCGAATGTTTATATAGATTTATTGTTCTTCTTCTTTCTTTGTTTTGTATTGCAATTGCACCAAACAGCTAGATGTTAAACAAAATATTTTCATTGTTAGTCTCATGGTGAGATTTATCCGATTTACTATTAGGTGGGGGTTTGTATTTATTCTTCTGATTATAACTATAGACACTTTTCTTTTGGTTTGGAGCGTTAATATCTGCTTAATTAGTTTCCTTATTTAGGGTACATCAACATCATTTTCTCTATATTCTTGCGTTGTATTGTAAGTGCATCTCTTATATTTTGTTTATGTAGTTAATTCTCGTTTTTTAATGATCTTTTGTTGTTGTTGTTGTTCTTCTTCTTCAAGATTCTCTTTCGTGTGGCTAATATTCTTCGGAAGGAATAATCTTTATGAGAGACTATTGTATCTTAGCTTTTTCCTACATCTTAAGTTTGCATTGCATACTGTTGTAGTCTTCAGCAAAAAAATTCTTTAATCTTTTATTTTCTCGCATCACTTGGTTTTTTTTCATCTCAAAAAGTCGTTTTAATGTTAATACATATAGACGCTTATGCAAACATCATTTTGTAACATTTAATATATCACATATCATAAAACAAACAAATAATTTTCCGATTTGTTTAAACAACACATTTTTAACACCTGCCGCCGGCGTTAGCATGAAAGAGCGAAAATTGATTCGTTGTATTTACATTCGTAAGAATTGTGCCACAATATTTACGAACAAAATAATAAGATTAAATAAAAAAAAAGAATTAAATTATAGTTAGCCAGGACCGAATTTTTTTTTTGTTTGTTTTTAGTATGCATCACTTGTTTATTTTAGTTGCTATTCAAGTGCATGCTATTGAGTAACAGAACATTTGCGTGCAGTCTACGCACCGAGATAACCGAAGTATAACTTAATTAATCGAACTTTCGAATCCAAGTAACACAAATGTATTAATAAATATATTAAAATGAGAAACTCTAAGTGGGACTCAACTAATTGTCAGATTTGAGTAAACTTAAGTTAGTATTTGTTATAATCTCGACTAACTGTAAATGTCTACAAAGACGAACGGTGGCAGAGCAATGAAAAAAATTATATGCTTTTAATATTAAATTCTTTCTTAAGTAAGGGTAAGAATGACACTAGAGTTGTACTTATTTGATAATACAAAGGTAAGATTATCATGCAAATAACATGATTATTCAAGAGAAGAAAGTACAAAAGGTGAAGTTTTGCAAAATCGCGCGCGCGAGAGAACAGAACTAATCTCTATATACCCTCTCTATAGATGCTCTCTCTATGTATAGTCTCTTATGAATATTTCGAAATGCTACAAGAAGATGAATAAAACCTGTTCCTCCTGCTTTCGGAGAATGAAATCCATAAAAATAAATTTATGTTCGTATATCCGTACTATTTTGAGCATGAATAAGCAAAAAAAGTTCTGTACATTTTTTATAGATTAATAAATAAATTTTTATTTTTATTTTAAATTTTCTTTCCTTTTTTCTTTGTTTTTTAGCTTTATTTCTTAAGATTTTCGGCCAAGTTTTCTATACAAAATGAGAGTAAAACTTAAGTGCTTTTGTAAGTTCAAAGTTTTCTTACCATAGATTTGATCAACATATTTATTTATTTTTACTCAAATAGAGGGTAACTTTTATCATGAAAAATGCAATTTGATGCTAAAATTAAAAGATATTTTGTTTCTTTTTTTTTTTAAAAGCATAATTGAAGTATAAATTACTTGGTAAAGCAAAAATGTTTAATTTAATATTTTTTGCAGAAAATATTTCAGAAAATTAATATTTTCAGGGTTTTTCTAATCTCGTAAATATAAACATAATTTCTATGCTTTTTTTAATATATTATTATTAATTATGTAGGCAGGTAAAGTTGAATGCATAATATATTGATAAATATGTTGTATCGATCCATCATTTGTGTGTGTTGTTATAGGTGTATAAATAGCGTATAAATATCTCTTGAAAAACTGAAGCCCAAACAAAAACCTCCTTCAACTACAATGAGTGATAGATTGATACATGTTTCTGATTCGTGGTATAATTGCTCCGTATTTTTGGTCTTTATGTGCTGATTGTTCCATCAGGATGATGCAAATTGTATTCGTTTCTTTGTCTTTAATTCATGTTATGATATGGATGTGGACGATATTTATTTTCAGCGGAAATGCTCCACTTGCCATACAGCCTGTAAAACAATGACTTTTCACGTGATTGATTGATTTTAAATAACATTTATTGTTGAAGTACACTGACGATAAACGATTTGACCAACTGTTCAAACTGAGGTGAGACAAATGTTAAGTTTTCTGCCCTAATCAAAATACGCAAAAGAATAGACCGATGGACATTTAATTTGAATTAATTTCATTTTTCATGCTAGATATATATCCTATGTATACAGATTCAAATGAATTTCTCAAATATTTATATAAAAATGTTGTTATTAAATGAGACAAAAGAAATTTGTATCGCGTTTTATGGCAAACGCAGAGATATATTGACCGTTAAATATACTTCAAACTCATATTAGTCAGTCATTCACAAGTATGTGAGTATTTATGTATGTATGGATGTATGTATGCATGCATGCATATTTACACATACGTGTACATCGTATTAGCAGCAGTAGACCTGAGCGTTTTACTATTATTGTCGACGAAAGAGTGAACATACATTGCAAAGCCAGCTAAAAAAAGAACGTGCCAGAGTAACTACAATGATTTATATCGTCAATAATGCAGACAATCCGTCTACTTAAACGTTTGCATGTTTGCTGTTTGTCAATAAAATTTTCGTGATGAGATGTAAATTAAAATAAAATTTGCATAAATTTTCAGAATTCACATACTGTTGCTCATTTACTTTAATTGAATTGTTTAAGGAAAAATTGTATGTATTTTTTTAAGTAAAATAATTAGTGCTAATTTTTAGCTTTTATATGTTATTTTTATTAATTTTTTTATTTATTTTTTTAATTTACATCTTAATACCTTTAAACGCCTCCAAATCGATTATATTTGAAAACAGTACGAATGGTCACAGAAGCTTTAATAAAATTTTCACGGACTCTTTCTGCGGGAGGTTAAAGGTAAACATTAATTGAAACAATACGCTTCATATGCACTCGTAATACAAAATTCATCTCAAATCCTTAAGTTTCAAATTATAAAAAACAAATAAAAAAATTACGTTTATCTTTAAAGAAATTAAAAAAGAAAAATTGGATTTTAATAGATGGGCGTGGCAGATTTTTTCTATTTTTATGGAATACCATGGAAATTTTTATTGCCTATTGTATGAATAGTGAACGAAATACTCTGGAACCGGAAATGTTTTCAACTTAAAGCATAGTGTAGGTGTGGCCTGTGACCGATTTGGACTATCTTCAATATCAACGAATGTGAAAGAACTTTCGGTCTTTTTGGCAAATTTCATCCAGATGTCTTAGTTTTTACGACCGGAAAATGGTTAGCGCAGACACTGCATAGATAAGCAGACAGAGCGCTGAACAGGACGGACGGATACGTGTAAGAGGACTTCCAATTTAAAATTTATCAAGTATATATACACTTTATGGGGTCTCGGAATCTACATATTTTAATTTTTGCGATCGAGAACAATGATTATCGCAGGCAATGGTACAAAACTGTTGGACAGGACGGACAGATGCTTATAAGCGGACTCCGAATTTAAAACTTACCAAGAAGAATATCTACATTTTATGGAAGTTTCTTTCTTGATGTTACAAACGCTTTTACAAAAAAATTAAGTTTCAATATTCTATTCTGTCGGGTAGACGTGGTCGATGTTTCCTTATTTTTTGCAGAGACTAGAGTGCAGCTAACTCAATAAATGTAGAAACTGTTATAGATCTGTCGTCTGCTATGCTTTATCAGTAATAAGCAAAAAACCAACTTACCAGTTTACGTTTTAATATTGGTCGATCGTTTGATAAATTTGCCTCATTTTCGACACCTACCAATGTGTGTGATAACTTCCAATATTTTCGTCATTCGAAGCCAATATCTTCATTTTTGCGCCCAGGAAAATGTGTACCACAGACAAACAGATCTGATAGACCTGATAAATGCTACAAATCACGGTTGGGGCGATGTATTTGCGACATTGTTTTAAGAAGGTCAAGTCTTTCGACTCTTTGAATATACACGAGAAATCTTATTTTATAAACATCAACTAAAAAGTCTATTGTTATTTTTGCCAAAATATCTTCTTCCCTTTCTCTCTCTTTCTCCCTTCTCTTTCTCACCCACAGATACTCTTAATTTAGGGCACTTTTTGTGATTGAAATTATTATCTTAAGCGAAAAGAGGTTCAAGCTTAAAACGGTAAATTTCTCCTTTTTTTTTCTAATTTGACGTAAGTTAGTTGTGTAATAGACTCTAGATTTGGATTCTTTCGGTTCGTATTTTAGATCTGCTACTACTTAATAGTTCTCATTAAAAGCAATCCTTCATATGATAGCAACATTGATATTTTATGATGACAATAAGCGCAGAATCGCAGAAGGAGGAGGTATTTAACAGGCGGCTTATAACGTTTCATATTTTTTTTGTGTTAAGCTTTTACGGGCAATTATTGTTAAAATCCGTTTATGAAATCAATTCTGTGAAAATTTCTACAGCAATTAAATTCAAACAACTGCGTATGTACAGAGTGCTCGAAAACATATTCTGCTTTGAAATTGAATTTTTTTATATTTCTGGGACAAAAAAAATTTCATATTTATGAATAATAAAAAGTTTAATATTTTTTTGTTATTTTTTTTTTGAACCGTTCGATAAAGTAGTGTAGGATTAGTAGGGCAATAATGAATTGTGTTCATTTTCGAAAGGAATCTTTTAAATACTTAAGGTTTACATTTCATTCACAAAATTCGAGTTGAAAACTTTATGATGAAGTGATTGATGCATGCCTGTTTTATTCTCATGATTGTTTTTTGCCGACTTTCTTCATCTTACTTCCCCTTCCCGGTTTAGATATGAGAGAAAAGGCGGAAACTAAGAGCGTTTTGAACATTTTTTTAACATTAAACAGTTTATAGAACGTCATCTGTTATAAGGATATTGAATAAAAAAAAAACAAAGAGCACTTTTACTTACTTCTTGTTTGTTTGGAAAGAGTCACCAGCATACGTATGATATCGGTTTTCTTCCATTGATCCGTATCGAACGCTTGCTGATAAGCTGACGCCTTATGTTCGTGCAATTTATCATGAACTACGACAATGCAAAAAAAACAAACTGAATTTCCCTTAATTTTCGTATGTTCGTTTTGATAAATTAATGCCGTTCGCGTCCAATTGAAATTATCGATTATGGCACGTACAGCATTACCTAAATTGTTCGCTTGAGCTCCCTTTAGTCTTGTTAGAGTAGGATAAGAAGTGGCTTTGTTCGAAAAATCCGCAGCATTACCGCCCGATGTAAATACCGGTATTTGCCAAACCCCAGCATAACGTGAAATCGGTGCCAATACATATTCGCATGGTAAACCGAATACAGCATTTAGTTCCGTCCATCGCATATATATCTCAAAAAATCCAATCGGACCATGAACCGACGAACAATTCGTATCGCGTGATATCAAAGTGATATTTATGTATGCACCATAAGCAAAACCCAAATTTTGAATATGATTAATGGCTAACTCAAGAACAGGCAGAACCTTAGGCATAATGCAGTCGTTTTTATTTTGTTGCTCTTGACTCGGTAGTAAAGCAACAAATACTAAATTTTTATAGTGCGATCCTGTATTAAGACTTGTGTTAGAATACGTTTTTTGATGAGGGGGAGGAAAGTATTGCACTAATTCCGAGGCAGCCATAGGATCGAGTGATTTTGTTTTCTGCAAACTATCGTTCAATAAAGCAAAACACATGCTACACCATACGGTAGTAATGACGAATAATGACGAAATAAAAATATTTGGAAATTTCACGCGTGTAAATAATTTCATTTTGTTTATATATTTGTTTGTTGTTGTTCTCTTTCTACAATCTGTAGACAATATTACTTTGACGAGGAGTTTCCCCTTACGTTGTTCGGGAATTACTTAAACAGTAGGAGTCTTTTTTTTTCTTTTTTGTTTTTGTTTTTAAATTTCTAAATTATTAAGATGTTTTTTCCTTTTCATGATTTCACAATTTTCTCATTTCACTGCAATTTGTAGTAAAAAAGAGAATATTTTAGTTTTTCAATATTTCTTTCCTTTGTTTCTTTTACAGGTCACACTCACTATTGCTTTTGAAGTTATTGTAGTTTAAATGCGTGATTTGTTTTTCAAGCAAATTCTATTTACATATTGTTATTATTTATCGTAGATTAACTTTCCTTCTTTCTATATTTCAATATATTCTTTCTGATATAATTAATTTTCTCATTTATATTTATATATATATTCATATATATATATATATATATATTTATTTTTTTTTTGTTATTTTTTTATTCTATTTTAGTTTACTCCTCAAATGCAAAGAATGCGCGAGTTCACAGTGAGTTTAATATATATTTGAAAAGAAATCTCATAAAACCAGTTCCTTCGAATCATGTTTTTGAAACTCAACGACAACTTATTCTCTACACCAGCGCTAAAATTATATAAAAGATTAGGTAGACTATGAAATGACCTTTTTATCCATATAATGTTTTCGAGACGAAAAATTCAATTCAACCATAGCTTTTCATAAACGAATGATTTTAAGAAAATTTTTATTTTTACTTCCAGTAAATAGAAATTTAGTTAAAATTTACTAATGAAAATTAATTATTATTTTATTTTATTAGTTTTTTTTGATTAGAAAAGTGTTTCTTTTATTGTGTTTTTTTTCAAGGGCCCCATCAATAATAAGCAAACTATTCGCACATACTCGCCACCATATGCATTGAATTGCTGTTTTTGTATGAATCAGATGATAATAAATTAGGCTCGCATTTATATTTGTATCGGCATGCACATGTGTTGTGTTTGCCATTTGTTTATGTGTGCGCTCGTGTTTATATGTGTATTAATTGACTTTAAATATAATCTTACAATTTATTTCGTTTTACTCTATTTTCTTCTGAGAAATGTATGTTTTTGTATGTTGACCTTCACCTTAAAAATAAGTCGAGTAAAAGAATTTTATTTTGTACAATAAATGCGGAGAGACTGCAGAGTTGACTGTACATTTATGACAGCAACCCAGACAGATGCTTATACCTAATTAGAACGCTGCGTTTCTTTGCGGTGTCCATTAATCGAAAGATGATGAGTTATTGTATTCTTAAATATAAGCAAAAGGGAAGAAGATCTTAAATTTTTTTAATTTATTTTTTAAGATAAAATATAAGCAAAATTTTGTTGATAGAAAAATAATAAGCAACCGAAACGTGTCGGGAGTTTTTTTGAGTATCATCTCTTTTTGTGTTAAGATGGAAATTGTTGACCGGATGCAAATATCGGTAACTTTTTCTTTTCAGTTTCTCTCATAAACTCTAGTCACAAAAAAAAGGTAAAGAAATCTGTAAAAAAGTAATAGTGGTTTGGTACAACTACTTCAGCTTATAGGTTCGGTCCTCTTATCTAAAATATTTTTTAAACTTCCAAGAAATATGCTTCATTGGAAGAGTTTTTTTTCATTTTAAGCGCTAAAGCACCATACTTTAAAATAATTCAAAGGCAGCCAATTTTTATTTTACTTTAAATGTATTAAAATGAGTTTTTAAAGCATTTCAATGGCAAAGACCACTAGAGGTCGTAAGGTTAATTTCAAGTAGAAAAGTGAAATTTTGACAGCTGATACATATTATATATATTTATATGTTCGCTGTCCTTAAAAGTGTTTGAAAATCTCACATTAACTCAAGCAGTCATAAATTTTTTCATTTCTTTCTGCCCACATTGATGATATGAAACATGATATAAAACATGATATGAAATATGATATGAAATACTTTTCATTTTTCATTTACTCCGCATTCCCAGCAAAATTATCAGCGATAGATTTGGGAATGTTTAATGTTCGTTTATAAAAAGAGAAATAACCGTAAAATAAAAATTTTAATTAATAAATAATTATTAATTAAATTAATATAATCAATAACAGACAAACCGTTCATGCTGTAATATGTTTGAATATTGCAATCAATATAAGCATTTATTGAGTATTAGTACTGAACGCTTAAAAAAAAAGGAAACCGAAAGATGATACTCTTTGAAAACAGAAAAAAAACATTTTTTTTTCTTTTAATGGATCTAATCGAAGAATCGGAATATCTAAGAATGATCTGGAAGAATTAAAAAGAGAAATAAGCGAAAGGCTAGAGGAAAGATACGCAAAATCGTGATGAATAGATACTGGATAAAAATAAAGGACTATGGGAGACGAACATACATAGGATAGCGAATGGGTCTTCGAGTAATAGTTCCTAAATTCTTTAGATCTAGAAAGATACGTTGTACGATTCATTTTTTATTTTTTATAGAGCTATATTCATTTTTTCAAAATGTTTGCAGCGACCGGAAGGGAGTGTGTTAGAGATTCTGTGATTAGAATCAAATTTTGACTCGATTTAGCCATGTCTGGCCGTGTAAGTGGATTTATTGTAAACGCTTTCTTGATTGCAAAAATAGCATATAAAAAATAATTATATCGGTTGCGAATTTGATAGAACCATTGGAGGACCAAAAGACACGCCTTAAACTGATAACAACTCTACTAAGTTGTTTTTGTTTTGATTATTACTTATATAAACTATAACAGATATAAAGACGATGTAAATTTTCGTATGTACTCCATTAGTCATCTCACAGAACCTGTACAAAAATATTATAAAGTATCGACATTTATTTTTGTCGTTCTTTTTTTCTGGGATCTTTTTAAGATCAGAACGATGATGGGTACAAACTATTCGGCCGTAACTTACTTACTTACTTATACCACACCCCACTTGTGTTATAGGGTATATTAAGTTTGTGCGGATGTATGTAATAACCAGAGGGGCTAAATCGTTCCATCTGTCCTAACTTTGTTTATGTATTCTTGTGTTCAACGTAAGGTCTACAATTTCTGATTGAAAATGGGTTCCATGGGATCATTTTTACGATCGCTTAACATAGAACTTCTTTTTTGAGAAAAGTCCTTATATAATAAAAATTGCAATTTCTAATATAAGGCATAAAAACAAATGTGAAAAATTTGGATAAGACCATTTCCACTATAACCGATATAACCGATTTTATGAAAATTACCGTTTCATATGGGAAAAAGGTTGAATTTTTTATATTTTATTTTAAGCAAATGAGTTCCTAAGAGTCTCACGAAGGTCCCTTTTTTTTAGCCCCAACATATATTAGGGCTGTCAAGAAAAGTAAGTCTTTATATGGTAGCGAAGTCTAACAACGCCTACTATGAGGTAAAAACAGTAGAAGATTGAGATGATCTTTGACAGAAAAATAAATTTTAATAAATTTGCCAAATATAGACGTGTTTCCTTTAGGGTCTTCCATGGAAATAAAGAATAAATTGTGGTAATTGCCTAAAAAAACTGAATGGAGAATTGTATTAAGCAAAGTGTTGTATGGTACTTAACGGTCAGCTTTGTCCGACTACAATGTCTTGACTTGTTTAAAGTCAAAGCCGTTTAATTTAATTATTTAAAAATTTTAATGCCAGATGAGCTTTAGCCATGATAATGAACAACTCATACAGCCATTAACGTTACAAATTATGACGAGTTGTTTCACGTTATTACTGTTAGTTATTGCAGAATAATAAAATAACGGAATATTTTAAGCAAAATATCTAAGCAGTTTTCAGCTTAAACCATAAACATCAAGCAACGGTTTTCTTTACGAAAATTATTGTTAAATAACATTTATTAAGTCATATAGAGGAAGTTAAGAACAGGTTTATAAAAAGAATATAATCCGAAGAAACAACAGCTAATGTATATGATATACAATAAAAACCAAAAATAAAAAAAAAGTCTAGACTGTGCGAGTGCAAGAATATAGCAACTAAAATATCCCATCTTTCCATAATGTAATCACGCTAGACCATATTACAAAGGGCGAAGAAAGAAAGGAAAGAAAGAAAATTATCTTTGCATGACACAAAATGACATTTACGAGACCATTACCGTCAAGTAATCTTTATTTGCAGATTACTACTAATCTATAATTAGGGATTCATATCATGTCTTTCGATCCAAAAAAATATCATTCCACAGTTCAAACATGAAAAATCAAATATACATTAAAACCATTTCTCTAGAGGAGAAACACTATTTGAGTGGTTAGTATTCGTAATAAAGGATTCAGTGATTGCTTATATCCGCGTGTCCCAATCAAAAATATCAAATCAAAAAAATATTTCATAGTTCAGAAAAATGAAACATCAAATATAAATAAAAACGACTTCTCTTCCCTTACCTCTTCTCCTTCATTTATAATTTATTGCTGATCATTCTTTGAGCGGTTAGTCATTTTGAAAAAAAAAACTCATTTACGATTGTTTTTGACAAGTGACGAGAATATGTGTAACGAACCAAAAAAGAAAAAAAAAAGATTTACACAAGCATCTGTGATGGCCGCGTAGAGCTCGAATTTAAGCGCAATTGGATCTTAGATAATAAGGTTCTACTAATAGAGTTTGGTAATTTTTAATTTCAATAAATAATAATGACAATTTTCTGAATTTAATGCATTTAAAATTTATCATGTGTAATGGCCTATACACATGCATACACAATATATTGCATTGATTTCAATTATTTTATGTAAATCAGAAATGAATGAATAATATTAAGTGAATCGAAAATGTTCCACTGACCTCGAATTTATGCAGGAAAAAAACAAGTTACTTAAAATTGTTAAAATTATTGTTTAATATGAATTTATAGAAAGAAAATGTCTATCATATCTTATATTTTAAAGTTGACCAATAGCAAGCCCGGAAATTTTGCTTAAGAATAGTTGATAGGTGCTTCCATAGTATCGCATGTCTCATATCTTAGTTCATACGCTATATTATATATTAGCAGATGTCATAAATTGAATTGCAAAGCGGATAATGTGAATACAAAAAATGACATCATCGTCATGTATCATTAAAATGTCATTTATCGTTTGTTAGCCGATATGATGAGGAATTTCGAAAAACTTTTATTGCAATTGAATTATTCTCTAGTAGTCGTAAAGAAAAAAAGTCTTCTTTGGGAAAAGCTTACGTCAATTTTAAACAATAAATCTTTTATGTTAGTTACATACCCGAACCTGGACTCTCTTTCAAACATTTTCGAATGTTTCGTGGGCATTTAAAAATATCGACTTCAAAGATATTTAAAAGAAGAAGAAAAAATCCCAAAATGTGCGAGTACTCATAACATTAAAAGTTTACCAATTGCTTAGACGCAAAAGCCACTCGATCACATGCCTTAAATGTCGCTTAAAAATTTCATAAAATTATTCTTTTATATTTGAGGTAAATTTTTGTTAGAACATATTTTTAAATTGAATCATAAGTATAGAGTTTCAAGCTACAGCCAAGCGCGCGTGCTGGTATATTTTTTTTTCTAAAATGTGATGGCCGGGAAGAATGCAGTGAGAATTGTGTGGGATATAATATCTAGCTTTGTCTTGGGAGCTGTGTGCCTGATCTGTGCTGTGCTTTTCGTGCTAAATAATTGCTGCTACAGCTGCGGCCAATTGTACGCACGCGAATCGTATGTAATGAATACATTGTCTATTAGACTAGGAATTAGGCTGGGATGTGTGGGATGTGTGTTGATAGTTGTTTTTCTTAACCACTAATCTACGCAACTATTAGTAACGAAAAGTTAATTTCTTTATTCCTTTCAGATTTCAACGATTGTGGATATGTGGATTTAGGATCCTATCTTGATCAAAAAACATTTATATAAGTACCTTTTTCTTATTTATTTAAATATCAACGAGATTGTTGAGTGACAAAAAAAATTTTAAAATAAAGTCTTTAAGCATCATTTTGACAGAAACTAAATAAAATAAGTGATAATAATAATAAAATAATGAAAAGTTTTGTCGTGAATTATACATCAAATTTAGTGTTAAAGAATTTCAAATATATAACCGCAACATGTGCAACAAAGAAAACTGTTTGTTAAACGTAGAGTCAAAGTCAAGTTTTCATTTAGAATGAAGTACAAATATGCATATTATTGTTATCATTTAACAGAAATAAAATTTTAATATTTTTCTTTATTTTCCCATTAGAAAACGCTAATTTATTACTAATCGTTCTCTGTGCTTATGGCGAACATTCATCATTTAATTATAAATTTGTTTACACTACACATAGATATATGTATATATATATTTATATGAAATTCCCTAATTACTGCAATAAACCAGTTGTTTTATTAAAAACTTAAAACGTGAAAATACGTGCTGGTACACTCCAGTACGTTTAGATGTTCGTAATCGGCTTAGAATTCTTATTTTATAATTTCATCGTATTCACCTGACTTTTATTGAAAGCTATGAAGTAATGAAGCAAAACTTTTTTCAAAAATTTCAAACGAAAATTCGAGCGGAAATCAAAGCTATAACTCCGGTAGATATGAACAAAAGCTTGCGCATGCTAGCACGATTATGGTGAGGGTCTATTTCAAATTATTTCTTTGAACATATAAATGATAGCAATCTTTCATATATATTTGCTCCATTTATACATAAGGTTTTAGTAAACGCATGGAAGGCATTGGCTCAATTCACCTCATTTTAGAGCTTCAAGTAAATGTGTTATCTTTAGAAAAGAATTAAGCAGTTTCAACTAATCGTTGTACATTGCTTCTGAAGAAGAGGAGAAATTAATAACTTCGATCGAAACGTTTATATTTTTGATTTTGATTTTTGTACTCACCATAGACAAAAGTGGCAAATTCGAAATTAAGTTTGTTTTTTAAACGAGGTTGAGAGCGCGAGATTGTAGTCGTAATAGACAAGAAACTAGTGGTCTACATACATACAGACAGGCAGATAGGTAGACAGGGCTCTTTTAACAATTAGGCTGATCAGGAATGTACAAGAAAAAAAAAGAAAAGAAAAACACATCGGTAATCTAATACACCCTTGCACAGTGAACATAAATAAATATTCGACCTCTATGCCGGACAAATATTTAATTAATGTTTATTTTCACATGAATAGTTTGTTTATTCGTTCGTTATAAGCTTCATCATCATTATTATCATTCTTATATAAACAATCTTTCAAATATTTACTTAATTTATGTTATGGACAAATGTAAATATTTAAGCGATTATTGAAGATTCTCATCTTAAGTAAGAGAAAAGAAACTTATTTTGATTTCATTTTTTTTTTTGGCTCATTTTTTGTATTATTTATTTAAATTAAATTTTCTCTATCCTCCCCCTTTTCAAAAATTAGTCTCTAATGTACACGTGCGAAAGAATCATTTTGTGTTTCTCCCTTCTCTCTTTATCTACATAAATGACAAGACTTCTTCAGTGTAAATGAAACTATTTTATGCGGCTTTTTTATACAAATAATTCGTGTAATAGGAAAATAAATCATTTTCCACTTAATCTTGAATCTTGAATCATCGTCTAAGATAAACTAAAGAAAAAATATACGATTCTCTACTTTAACACAAGTCAGTCAGCCTATGCAAAGTGCAGCAAGTAAGAAACGAGTATAAAATTATTTCACATTTGAGATGTAAAGCAAAATTGTTTTAAAGAATCAATGGTATGTAGATGTGTGTGTAAGAATGTTTAAGTTGTTCTTGGATGGAGTTTTAATAATCTTTATAAAGTCGCAATAAAGTATTTTGCTTTACGAGCATATTGGAATGAGTATATATTCGCCCTTACATGTGGACGATCATAGCACTAAACATTATTTTACAAAGTTTACGGTTGATCTTGAAGGATCGCATGACACTTCCACACCTCTAATTCGATTTAGTTTGTATTTATGGACTAGCGGTCTTCTTTGTTTCTGGTTGTCGCTGTTTAATATCCGCAAAGAAAATACCAACACAGTTTGGCTTCATATTTCTAGCCTACACTTCTATACTTCGTCTCAGGTGAAATATAAAAATGTGGAGAGTAATCCTTGTAATGTAATATAATTTTATTTTTCCAAAGGAAAAAATAAACATTTTCTGATATACCCTTTGGAATTTTCTATGCGGAAATCTATCGCCGAATGCATGCGCTCTTTTTGGCAAAAAGAAGACTTATTAATTGAAGGCCGTACAGTGCGGCGTACAGATTGTGACTGTAACTCTTATGATTTTCAGAAAAGATAGATTTTTTTCCTTAAATTTCGCTTGATTCTTCTGTATTGGCGAAACATATTGCCGAAGATGTACAGTCTAACAGTCTAAGCATGAGTATCTCTCTTAGTTTCATTTAGAGCCCCACACATTATTCAGGAGATCAAGGTTAATTATGCTTTTATGCCTGATCTTCGAATTTTGAAAAACGATGATTAATTAATTGCGTATAATTGATTGTGTAGAGAATAAGAATGAATTGAATTTTTGTTTTATTTACAATATTTTTCATTTTTATAATATATTTTAAAAAATGTTTTATATTTTCTTCGATTTATGTAAACAAAATGCAAATATTTTACTATCATTATATTAATGACGTGAAAGCATTCTGAATGTTCATATATATATCACGGATGGTTTTTGTTATTGTTGTTATTGCTGTTATTGCATTACCCGCACTGCATATCTAAAAATTGTTCTCAATTGAATTGAACTTAATTTGAAATCAATTGTGTTTAACGTAAAGGCACACGCATTCAAGTATTTTTAGAAATCCTTCATTGTTTGCCTGCACTTGAACGAAGTAAGGACAAAACATGAAAATAAAACAACAACAAAAAAATAGAAAATAAAAAATAAAAAATAAAAAAATAGAGAATAAAAAAGAACTACAATCGAGTAAACGCGACATCTCGCTTAATAAGCAAAATTGGTTTCTACTCAAGTGGGGGCCCATCGAAAATAAAAACATTTAGTAAAACATAATCATCATCATAAAGCATATTTGAAAGGGATGAATGTTGGTATTGAGATATATTTTAGGTTTAAATTGATTGATTGTTTTTATTTTTTTTTGGGAATCATTTTTGTAAACTGTCTTCTACGTATATGGGGAGGACACAATATATTTTCAATAATTTTTCGATTAATATTAATGTAATATTTCGTTTTATTCACTTAAAGGGGGAAATTAATGCAATTTCCTTTGGCTTGAATGACAAATACTTGTTTTAATGGACATAGGCACGTAATTCAAATTTAGGCGGTGCCAATGGCACCACTTTTGCCAGTTTTTTTAAAAATATTTTTTAAAAAATAATTGTTTTTCTTTTTATTTTCTTTTTACCTTCTAATTAATTATAAATTTTCTTGTCATCCAAAAAAAAAAACAAATGAAAGAAACGGTTAATTGGGACCATCGCGATATGATTTCTTCCCCCAAAGGTTTATTGAGGCTTTAACACACACACAAAGAGAAAGAAAGAAAGACTCCCGCTTAAGAAAAAGCATAAAATAGCCCTTTAGTTACGTAAATATTCTTTAAATAAATTAATGCTGAATGCTAAGGCGTTTGCTTACGGGGTTTTCTTTACTAAATAATATTTGAAATCAGATTTTCGAAATTGCGGAATTTATAAACTCAGCAGCATTACTGCGCACCCGTTATATAAATTGTGTTATTTGTTCGCCCAGTTATGGTAAATTATAAATTTTAATGTGATTAATTATAACAAAAGTACATGCTTTTGTCTATTTTTGTGGAAAATTAAATTATGAAAATAATTTCAAAGCAAACAAAAAAAAAAAAAATTAAAATTCCAGTCAATGGCTTTCGCTATTTAAATGCTCACTTATACATTTGTTGTATATATTTAAATATTCTTATCAGGTAGAGACCTATAGGAAATGTTTAGAAATTAAATCATTGAATGAAACACAATACCGTTTGCTATTTTTTAAGTATTCTTTTTTTAATTCTGTAAGAAAATTGAATTTTTCTTTTTAATTGATATTATTATTATTATTATAATTAATATTGTTATTATTACTATTATTATTATTATATGTTTAAACCAGAGAAATAAATTTGTAGACTAATGTGGGGTCAGTAGTAATAGCCAAGAGCTTATCGGCTTTTTTTTATAAACACAGTATAAGAAAATTAGGAAATAAAAATTTGTCGATTTATTGATTATTTTCGAGGAATACTTTGAAGGGAAATTTTTAGAAATGACGAAACAAAGGGAAACTTCGAAGACCATACAAAGTATACATATTCTTGATCGGCATCAAATTTAGAATCGATTCAAGCAAGTCCGTCTGTCCGTCTAACCGTCTGTGTAATGTCTCTGGTAAACATTCTCCTGGGAAACATGGGAAATTCATTCACTGCCACGCCCACTTATTACAGTTTAGTTTTTCGCCCCTTTTTTAAGATAAAGATGGTGGCTTTAAAAGATTCGGCACAGCCGAATATAACTTTCTTACTTGTTTCTTATAAATCAATCAATAAACATTTTTTTATTCTCAAGGCGAAAAATATGCTATCTATATGCCAATGGCTGTATTTTGAATAAATGATACGATTGTCACAAGTGTCATTCTAAACTTTGAAAGATCCTTAAGAAATGTAACTACACAGTTTCTGCTCCATATCTGCTATACCTTCAAGTTTTTGTAATGAGAGATAAAGTAATCTTAAATCGTCTTAAAACCATAAAGAGCTTTCAATGTTACTTATTCTTAATTTTAGTTTTGTTTTCATTACAATAAAAAATAGATTGAGAAAAAAAAAAACAAGTAAAAAATTATATTTGACTGTGCCGAATCCTTTATACCCACCATTTTTGTCTTATAAAAAGGGGAAAAAACTCAATTTCAATTTGATTGGTTTGGAAGACTTTTTCTATTTTTATGGAATAGCGTGGAAACTGTTATTTTGCAATTTATGGCAACTGAGCAAAACAGCCAGAAAACGCATGTTTTCTCAGCTTACATTCTAATGTGGGGGTGGATTGTAATCGATTTGGACGTTTACGGAAGAACTTCCAATGGTTGAAAGAACTTCGAAGTTGAAGTTGATATCTTTATTTTTGCACTCAGGAGACCATGTCTACCATATGTATTACGCAGACGGACAGACGGACATACTTAAAACGATTGTAAATTTTTTGCTGGTGAACTCGAGAAGTTTTCGTCTGGTCATTACAAATAAAATGTTAAAATGAATCTACTCCCATCCTTCGGTGGTGGGTATAAAAATATAGTTCACTTTAGTATTCGATGTAGTATAGCAGAAAGGAGATCAAAATTCTATTTAACTTAAGCCAAAAGCAATACATTTTAAATTTAAAGAATAAATGACTGCTTCAAGTGGAAGCGAATAGCCTGAAACAGAAATACAAAATTTTTTTTTAAATATTTCTAGAAAGCTTGGTAAAGTCAACGTACTCGTATAATTTGTATAAAGAAGATCATAAGAAATTTATTATATTTAATACATTTCGCACAAAGGATTTTGAATAGGAAGGTGAGCGATAAAATTTTACAATCTACCGTATAAATAAACATAAATAATCTTTGTTATGTTATGCGAATGGATTTAGAAAATATATTTTAATATTTTGAATTTTTTTTTATTAAAATTTAATGATTTGCACTTTTATTAAAATATTTTAATGAGAAATTATTTATGTGTGTTGTATTACTAATGCGTTTATGATATGTTTTTACTAACTTTATCTACAGACAGCACATACAATTCATAATTCATTTCATATAATATATGCGAACCACCTTTGATGATAAATGTTTTCTATTCAATGGTTACTAACAAGGCGGATATTCATATAACAAAAAGTGCGTGTTCCTTAAATAGTTAACAATTAAAACTTTAAATGTAACATAATGATAAGACAACTATCTTCTATTAGTTATTAGACAGATGTATTGGAAACAGAGCATGGAGAATGGGAATCTATCGGAATTAACCTCTCGTTTATAACATTGGAGAATATTCTGATTACGAATCAAGTCTTAAAGCCGGTATGTTAGAGTATGAACTAAAAGAAATACTGAAATGAGAAGCCAAGAAAAAAGTAGAGGAGTTCCATTAAAATTTTAATTCAGAAAAAAAATTGCAATCGACCAACGGATATAAAATCTGACTAAAGATATCGTGCTTATTAGTATATTTAAATATATATACTTGGGGTCCTGCCGATGTAAGTACTTGAAACTTTCAAATCTTTTCGAACAAAACTTAATACATGCTATACAGCGTTGGAGAGGGCATGGATCAAAGATTCACCCAAAATCAATTTCATTTTTTCGCAGTAATTGGTTTGGCCAATTAAATTGTCACTTTTTGTATATCATATTCGACATACCAGAAAAACTTTTTCCTTTCAAATTTTATTAATTAACAAAAATTGATATTTTGTTTATCGTATTCGTTCAAAAAAATTCCAAAATAATTCTACTTTAACTGTATTTGATACAAATCCTTCCAAGACTACCTGTTAATCACTTAACAGGATTTCTGTTAAAAATTGTGGTTGGTGACTTTGCTAATTAAATTTAAATTTAACTTTACACCCTTATCGGACACAGGCCATGTCTACAGTATAAGATAACCTGAAAACACATCTACTTTCTAGATGTTTTGCTCACTATTCATCGATCACACAATAAAAATTTGCACGGTATTCCATAAAAATAGCAAAAAATCTGCCAATCCACTCTATCCTACCTATTGTATTAAATTTTTTCGAGCATTTCTTTAAGATAAAGCTGATGGATCTAAAACATTCGCCGCAGGCTCATATAATTTTCGTACTTGTTCAATTATCAAATGGATGTTTTTTTTTAATGTGAAGATAAAACATGGATTTCTGTACAATTTACATAACTTAGCGTTTTAATGAGAGTCAAACAAACGTAAATATAATCGCAGTAGTAGATGAACTCTTGAAACTTACTAACGTGACATTTATTCTATTTCCTACCACTTTCGTCTTAATTGAGATAAAAATTACGTGCTTCCCAACATATGCACACACACGCACACATTCAACTTAAACACATATTTCGCGAATTTATAATTTATAATTTTTTAATTGCAATCTTTTGTTTCTTTTTTTAATTATGAGTGTAAACATCTCCTTGGTCGTTATTTCTATATCAATCTCGTAATTATCGCATGCTATGGCTGAAGGGATAAATAATGCACAGCATTATTTAAATTTGTCACTTGGGAAATCGATGAGTATTAAGTTAAGTGTCTTTTGAGTCATTGCAAGAAAAATTACAATATTTCCCCCTCTACCTATAATTCTTCTTGACCATCATTGTTACCATACGCACGCTAGGGGAAATCCTCTAAGCCATGCTAATGGGCATAATTTTCAGATTTTCTTTTAATAAAATTGTTTTTCTTCTGCTTTGATCACTCGCTTAAGTATGGTCCTTATATGTATGTAAGAAAAAAGGATTGATTGTCACAAAGAGTGAGCTGGATAAAAAGGAATAGGATATGATCGCATCCTGGTAGGTATGTAAATGTTATGACGTTATCATTCATTGTCATAATTAATTTGTGGTTTACCGCACTGTGAATTAAATCCCGATCTATTGACTTGACTTCCGACCTATCGTGTTGTTTATCTAAGAGAGAATGTGGTACCCGCAGTACGAAAGAAACTGTAAGAAATAAATAAAGGCTTAATCCACATTAGATTCCGAATCGACACTACTGTGGATGGGTTTTTAAACAAAAAAAATTTATTAAATTACTTGCAAAAACATGGCTCGATGTGTTCCCAAGCAAAACCTTCTTATTAATCTCTCTTACATGTCTAGGAAAACTCCCTGATTAATTCACTTCATGTTCTTGCCTAGCGAACTTAGATGGATTTCGTTAACTTACTTACTTAGTTTCGATTTTAGTTTTAAATATTTATTTAACATTCTCTCTGACTAATTTAATTGTCAATTTTACATTTTAATAATGTAATGAATTAACGACAATTTTCTTCTTTTTTATTATTATTATTAAATGGAGTCGTCTCACTCTATCGCGAGTCATATCATTCTATATATTTTAACAAAACTATTAATTAGTTTAGCGCACAAGACAATCAAAACTGAAGAGTATCTTATTCAAAAATTACGTCTACATTTTCTTATGCTATTTTTATAATCAATTCTAGAACACGCTCTGTACACATAAGTGGGCAAAGAACGAAAAAAGAACCACAAAGATGGCAAAAAAAATATAACAAACTTTCTAGAGAATAATTTTCTCTATAGTACCGCGATAAACAGTGTTGTCAATTAAACATAAAATATAATACTTGGAAAGCCCTTAATAATGTCTTTGATTTAAATTTATGCTATTTACGTGTCCTTGGCTGTCCAGTTAGTTGGTTAAATAATAATTATCTGCTATCTAGGCCCAGAATCTGGTCACATACGTATTTTCCTTTAAAATATCATGCAGTACAACAGAAAGGGAAAATAGTTTGTGTATATGTACATGAATTAAAAAAAAAATAAAAAATCGTATAACAAAACCAAACTCATAAATTTATATATATTTATAGTTTTTGCGCATTTATCTCTTTTTACCTCATTATCGCTTTTAGCACTCGTGTAAGTGTATTTTATATCGATAAACAAGGAGAATGTTATCAACGGCTTTTGTGTTCTGCATACAATCAAGGCAATAAAATGCCGCAAACTTGAAACTTTGTTGTATTGCATCTACTATGCGGTATATTCGATTTGTTACAAGTTTGAAACGCACCGAAATATTCGATAAAGAATTCAGTTAAAACAAAAAAAAAAAAAAACCAGGTATGAAAGAACAAACTTCGTGTCTACATTTCTTTTTAACATTTTCTTCAGTTTTTTTTGTTTTCTTTAATTTGCCATACTTTATATTCTGTTTTTGTTTTATATATTTCTTTATAGTTTCGCTTTTCTTTTAATTTTTGTATTTTTCAAAATTTATTAATTTTTTATTTATTTTTCTACACATAGTTCTTGGTATGCAATTCTTGAAAGAATTTTACACTGAAAGTTCTTTTGTATTAATAATTATAATAATATAAATGGCAAATAGTAGAAACTAGAAGCCATATTACATCAGGATTCATATACTTCTCGAATAGAGCTTATAAAGACAGACATGATCTTGTTGGGAAAATAAATCATTTAGTTCTTTTAGCGAAGTATAACGTTATTTCATACTATAGGTATTATCCCGAAAACGTAATAGAAAAGAAAGTTGCAAATCTTATTGATGGGAGGATAACTGAAAAATACTCCGAAAAAATAAGTAAATATTATTATTAATTATACCAATAAAATGGCAATGGAACATTGAAAGAGTCAAACTCATACCGATGATAATAACGGCCACAGATCTTATATCGAAAAGTTTAAGCAAACGATTAGAAGAACTAAAGATTGAAACCTAAAATCTATAAAGAAATGCAGAGTGAGCCGTTATACTACAAATGTCTAGAATTGCTAGACGTCTCCTGGGTGACTTCGAGTTAAAAAATCAACAATAAAACTTAGTTAAATATATATATACGCTTTGAATTATATATAATTCTGTATATAGAGCCTTTCGTTGTAGGAGAAAGAGACAAGAAAGTTAATAATAATAGTAAAGGCAACAAGCGCAATAATAGTAATAAATAGATAAATAATAGCAAATAAAAAAATAACAGTAGATAATAATAATAGATAAATAATAGTAAATAATAACAATAGATAAATAATAGTAAATAACAACATTAGATAAATAATAATAAATAGATAAATAAGAGAGAATAAAAAAATAATAGTAGATAATAATAATAGATAAATAATAATAATAAATAGATAAATAACAATGAATAACAACAATAGATAAATAAAAATAAATAGATAAATAATAGTAAATAGATAAATAATTGTAAACAGATAAATAATAGTAAATAACAATAATAGATAAAGCATAGTAAATAACAACATTAGATAAGTAATAATAAATAGATAAATAAGAGAAAATAATAACAATAGTAACGGGTAAAATAAGATTAAAAGATGTGCTTGAGAATTATCTTGCAATTCTATAGACTTGTCTGCATAGTAGTAGGTATTAAAAAGTTCGTACAGAGGGGCATTAAAAGATCTCTTTCTTGTTTCGTTTTGTTTTGTTCTGTTTTGCTTTAGAAAAACTGCAACAGACAGCAACATATATATTTATAAGTACATGTGCTAAGTGTTTGTCTGCTTTGAATATTACATGAAACTTGTTTTATATAAAATCTTTAAAGCTTATGAGGTTATACCAACAAAGCTGTTCCGTTTGCAGACTATAATATCACATAAAGTGGGCAAATTCTTAGCCAAAGTGAGCTTCAAATTCAGTTTAATCATTTACGTTTTGTTTGTCGTATTTTATTTGAAATCTCATGAATTACAAAAATTGAGAAAGAAAACTGAACAAATCATTGATTTTCGAAAACCAAAATTGAATGATGACAAAAATGAAAAGAAACGCTACAAATCTATCTTTAACCTAAGTTCACTCTATTGGCTGAAAGTCCTATTGTGTCGCTTGCAATTAGCAAGAATTTGTTTCAGTCGAGGTGTCTGACATCTACCTAATGTGGTTTTTTCTTAACATATTTAGTACCTTTTGATATATAAGAGACGTAGTAACGTGGAGGGCCCATATAGGTAAGTCTACGCGACTTTACAAGAAAAAAACAATAAATAAATAAATAAAAAAAAAAGAAAAGATTATTATCTCTGTCAGGAAGGTAATAGAGAAAGAGGATAAAAATATTGTAAAGAAAAATCTAAAAAATAAAACACAACAATGGCTCTCGTTAATGTAAAAAATTTGCAGAGATAGAGCGAAGTGTATGTTGTTCACGACTCATACCGTTGTTTTGTCTTTCTGAATGCATTCGCTAGTGATGAAATATTTTGCAAACATTTGCGTTTGAATAAAAATAATTTTACACTTGTTCCTCTTTATATATTATTTGATTTAATCAACAATACAAACTCAGTGGGTGGGGGAATTTTTAAAAATATTTTATCATCCGTTTTTTTTATTTTTTTTATTTTTGTTGGGTTTCGGTTAGTTTAACACATTGTGGCGTGCGAGCAAACGTTTGCTTGCAAAGAGGTAAATATTGCATAAATATATATTTCTTTAGTTTAAGGAAATGAAACGCAGCAAACATTTCTGACTAATTCATAAATAATTTTTATTTTTTTATATTTTTGTTTTGTTTTTATGTATGGGGTATTTTAATTAATTGCTGTTGTCTCATTCAATTCTTCCACAAACGTTACATTGTTGTTTAAAATTGCGTAATTACGACAGTAATGGCAGCACTTACATTACCTTAGTAGATCAGAAACCGGAAAAACATAATACGCCACGCTAGCGATGATTCCTATAATTTATTTATTTATTTTATATTAGGTAATATTTTTTAAATATTTATTATATTTATTTGATATTTTTATTTATTTAACTTGAAGTTATTTAATAGCAAAAACATAAATAAAACTATTTTTTATGACATTTTTCGGCAGAGTTTTTAAAGCATCTCTGCTACGAAGTTAGAAATTGAATTTTTCTTTTTTTTTTTTTAAGTAAAAAATTATATTAATTCTGTGATTATTTAAGTTTCCCTCTAACATTTTTTCAAAATTTTAGTTTAATTATTGAAAAAATTTATATAATTTTTTTTATTTTGCAAGCGATGTGATCAATTTAATACACTTTGTTTGTGCAAACCGTAATGCGTCAGAAACACGCGTTCATATTGCATATATTTGCAATTTGCATTTAAATATTCATTTTTGATAAAAACCAGCCCGAAGTACTTACATTTATTATTAGATATGCTACTAGAATTAGAAATAGACGGACAAAAATCACAATAGGCATGCGTGCTGGTTTCGCCTTGAGTATATCGTATATCAAGCAATTTTTTGTTATTATGTATTAGGAACGGGTGGTTGATCGAAACTATTTTAAACTCCTCTTGATTCTTGCCTTCACGAATGTTTAATTCACAAGTTACAGGTGAAAACATATTGAAAATCCAAATTTTTGTTCGTAAATGTGTCGTGAAATGGATAGAGGACGGCCAAATATTGAATTTTCAAAATATTTCAAAATATTTATATGTCTTTATTTTGATTTTCTAAATGACTGCAGGTAACTTTAGTTCAATGTCTATTACAGGTCTTACGTAAAACTTTTTTATTTTACCAATTATAGGCGGAACTGGTTCATTTTTCTTATCTGCAGCCATCAAGTAATTTTTTTTTATTTTTTGGTAATTTTAGTCTTTATAACGGGAAGCATTCCAGCTTTAGATTAAAGAGACATGGACGGATGAATAGGAATAAATGGAATCAGAATCTTATATTGCTCGAGAATATTTGGATACTTTAAGGTGTATGAACTGCTATATCGTATGTAATACAAATAATGTTTATGTCTTCTAAAATGTACGTATCAGAGATTCTTTGCGATGCTTCTTTCTGAATACTAGCATTAGAAAGGAGGAGGTATTATCCCTGTTTTTTAAATGTAAAATAGAAGAGGTTGCCTTAAATTTTAAGTTTTCTTAGATGAATTCTCTTTACTTTATTTTTTCATTTAATTTATTTTGTTTGTCTTCTGATTGTTTTTTTGTTCGTTTCTAATTTACTCCTTATTTCTTTATTATTTTTTTAGTTCGTTTTGTTCTTACTTTCCTTTATTTATTGTTGTTTATCATTTACTACACATGAGTTAAAAAAGCTGAATTATTAAGTTTTCTGTTTAGTATTTATTTTTTAAAAGAAATTGTGTGATCATGAAAACTTTATCTTAAAGCGTATGGAGTATAGTTGTGTGATAGGAGAGTATATAAATTTTATGTTTTGTTTGTTTTCGTTATTTCCTTTTTTTTTTGGTTGCACATTTCATGTATATATAAAAAAAATTGTTTACAATATTTTTATTATTAAAAATTTCTATATGCCTTTCAATAACTATAGTCGTACTTTGGAGTATCACTTGTAGTTGTAAAATTTTTTCGCTTGTGTTGCTTCTATTATTACATTATCAACACACAATTTTGTTGTTTGTTTTGTTTTTTTTTTTTTTCATTTCTATTTCTTTACATATTATATTATTTTGGGTGATATTCTGACATATACGTACGTAATTAAAACTTTACAAATTAATTAAAAACCAACCAAAACCATTCTATAGAAACGCGAAGTATTTTCGTTGTCAAGAACTACTTTGATCGAAAACGCGCTTTAACTCATTACACATTCACAATCTTATTGAATGATTTTCACAACCCGACGACACTTACCACGCGAGCTACAAGTTGATACTGATGAGAAACTTCACAAATTAATTAAAAAGCAAATTTTAATACAGAGACAAGGCATTTTCGAAATTGATCGAATTTCTTGTTTTAGTTTAGTGCTAAACGCTCTAAGTATTCATTGCTTTTGTTCTAATATAAACTCATTTGAAGCAATCATTCTCAAATATCCCTAAAAAGGGAAATATCTCTCGAAAATATAAATTTTTAATCATGAATAGGAAATTTCTCCAGAGAAACAAAATTTTTTAATCAATAGAGGGAAATTTCTCTTGAGAAAATAATTTTTAATCGTCAAAAGGAAATTTCTTTTGAGAAAAAAAATGTGTTTTTTTCTTATATAGGGGAAATTTCTCTTTTTGTGTTTTATTAGTATTTTTTATCTACAAAGTTAGCAAGTATTCATATTTGCACATGTAAAGTTTTAAATAAAAAAGACAATCATACGTCCTGAAGGTCACTAATAATTCTTCATTTACAAATCTATCAGTAAGTTGTTAGCGTTTCTCTTCATAATAAACTTAAAATTTATTGAATGAATTTGTGTAGTGATTAAAATGCTCCTGCAATACACTTTCGAACGTTAAAAATATGTTATAATATTTCAGAAAAATCAAAATTTATTTTCATTTTATTTATTTTTTTATACATATAGTAAATAAAGAAAATAATCATAGAAAAAAAAAACATCAAAATATGCGTTTTTTTTTTATTTGAAGATATTCATATATAAGCGGATTTAAACAATAGCTTCATTAGGCTTGATAAACAAGTATTCAAAGTTTTTGTAGGGGTTGTTTAAGATTTGTCATTTATTATGAGTAGATTTGAATTTTTGGAATAAGCATTTAATGATGATTTTTTTTTTAAATATTTCTTTAATTTTGAATTTTTTCAAAAATAAAAGCATTTGAGCAAAAAATTCTTTAAATCAATGGCCCGCATTGAATAAACTAAAAAAAACTTACGATAAAAAGTAATTAAATTAAATAAATTTAATAATTTTAATAATTATATAAGTATATAAAAGAAATGTGTTTTCCTCTGGAAAGGAAGTTGCAAAGAAAAGCTAAATCTTTCAATATCTCTTTGTGTACAAATTTCGAAGACTTTCTATTCTATATTTTGATCAGATCAAAAGGAAAGTTTTATTTAATTCAGTAACGTATAAAATTTATTAGTTAGCTCAGTTGTAAGACAAATATAAACGAAAGTGTATATATTGTATTTTAATTAAATTATGTATTTATGAAAATGTTTATGAAAAAATTATGTATTTATCTTGAAAATTAAAATTGAATGGGTTACGAAATAATATGATATAATTTTTAATTGCAATATTGGCAATAGATCTATTACCGATCGATATATTTATATATATCTTCCTTGGGCCATCCAGTCATTTTGACGTTATTCGCTACATTGGTACACTTCAGTGCAGTCATTTGACTTTATTCACTACCTTGGTACACTTCATTCACTACCTGGGTATAACTTCATTCACTACATCGTGCCATTCAGTCTCTACATTGTGCCATTCAGTCCCTACATTGTGCCATTCAGTCTCTACATTGTGCCATTCAGTCCTCTCATTTTGCGGTGGGGGCATCCCTTTTTTTATTTTAATTTGGCTTTGATTTATTTTTTCAATTTTGTTATGATTATATTTTGTTTGTATCGTTGTTTTCTTGTTGTTTCTGTTTTATTTTTTGGTAAAATTGTTGATTCTTAACAAAGGGAGAGGCTAAGGCACAGTTTTCTTGCTTATACTTTTTCATAAATTTCTATTAATATTTTATATGGCCATTGCTTAGGGTTATTTGAAGGCATTGGGTATGGCTAGAACTGCACGTTGCAAAGTTCAAATTAAAGAAGCTTTAGCAGAAGAACAACGCAAGTGAACGTTGTTGAGCGTACTCAAGAAATATCTGTGCAACAACCGGGATACAAAGGGGGATGCAAAGACATAAAAAGGAGTTGGAATCAATAGACGTCCGGCTGACGCAGAATAATTTATATTAGAAAAATTAGCCGAAGCTAATAAAATAAAAATTATTGTGGAAGCTGAAGTTGAAGCTGAATCTGTAAGCTTTAATTGGTTCTAAGAAGACTCAAGAACTAATGAAAAGCTTTTTTCTTAATAATTTAGATAAAAATACATGGCGGCCGATCGTTGATGAAGTCAATGAAATTTGTCAATAAATTGAGGAAGGGCGACACATTTCAATTTATGGTAACTTTGCGGAGTTAAAATTTGATCGAGAAATTTCGTCGGGCTTGTATACGAGCAAGTTTACCATCAAGTTAATTATTAGGAACTAAATCTAAGAAGATCTAAGAAAGTTTTGCTTTTTTGTTTATAATATAAAATTGCCCTTTCGATTAAATCGAGCGAAAAGGAAAGTATAGTTTTTTTAATAGCAGCTATATAACAGTATCGATCAAGTTTCCCAACCGATTGACTTCAAGTTTCAACTTTAAATTCATAATAATAGTTTCTAATGAAGAATATAGCATTTTTGGAAAATACTAACTTAAAAATGATTTTGATGAAACTAATAAATTTGCAAAAAAATTTGTCAAAAATGAACCACTCAAAAAGATTTTACGGGTGAGAGAATGTTATTATGACCGTACAGTTGAAATTTGAAATGAATCTATTCAAAACCTTATGTACATATATACATATATAGATATAATGCGATACCATGTATTATTGTAGCAAACCTTGCAGTTTCATTTAAGATATGACATATTTTACTATTTATTATCATTTTGTGATCGCTCTGTTATTTTCTTGAAATTTTTTACAAAATTTTACTTATTAGAAAGGTTAGGAATTATTCTGTAATAACCGCCTTAGCTAAAATCCATATTTTAGATTGAAAATTGAAAATCACGAATGAAAATATTAATAAATTGAAAAGGCATTTGCATTTAATTGTTTATTATATTATTTATTGTATACTAGAAATGAAAAGCGTTGCTTAAGAACATTTTTTAAATTCAAATCTTTATTTATTCTGTGCAGTTGTCTGTTTGTTTTGGTATTTTCTACCTCACCAATCGAATATCAATAAAATAATTATAAAAAGTTTTCTTTTATATCGTTGAATTTGTGTGACGTACTTTTTTCGAACTTCTATCGTACTTTATACTATTAGTAAGTGTTGTAAGGACCAAAGTCGTGCCCTCGTTTTGGTCCACACGCTTTCCCTCCCTAATTGTTGTGCGGTTACTGCAATAGGCAGTAACCCACAGCGAAGGATCGAAATGCGACTCTGGGGGTAAATCAGCTAGGTGGTGTTGCCATCGAGCCAATGTCCGATGTAGAAAGACTGACTATCCACGGAAGGACGATTATTGTGGCAAAAATTATAATAAAGAGTTAATTAATAGTTAAAGGAAAGAACTTTTGTTTGTTTCATTTTTGCGCACAGAATCTTGGACAAAGTCGACGGTGTGGCCTGGGCAAAAATATAGAGGAACACAATCTGTTCCTTACAGTGTCTACCTTTTCTCGATTTAATATATGACCTTCTGATGTAGCATATCTTGCCCGTAAAACAATGAATAAATGTCATACAAATGTTCCGGTATAGCCAAGAAAAGACGATTGTGAAATGTTTCGGGACGAAACCATCCAGCCATGATACTGCGCTAATTGTCGTCAGTACAGTTTCGATTTGTCAAATCCATTACGAAGACCTAATTATTTGCGATCATCAAACACCAGTGCAATCAAGGTTAACAATATAGGTTAATTTAATTATTTAAATTAAATGCTTTTTTGTTTGTTTCTTCTCATTGTCCATAAAGTCAAACTAATTAATGAACTTTTTAAGATCGTAAATTCAAAGTCGAAATATCAAAGTCAGACTGAAGATCAATCAATCTTGAAGATTTATTCAATCTTTTACATGCGCATGGTATTGTTTACATATGTTTGGAAATTATAATAATGGTTTCCTCAATTTACGGTTTTCCTAAGATAAAAATACTTGCAGTCAAAATTTTTTCATTCTCTTTAAATTTTCTTTAACTAAATTATCGCAATTGACAAAAAAGTTTATAGTTTTATTGCTCATACATTCACTTCAGGTAGGGGATATCTAAAATTCACATTAAGCTGTTTAAAGTATTTTTGTTTCCGCGTTTCTTATTCGTATTTGCTTGAATGAAAAAAAAAAATAATTAAAGAATTAAGAATTAAAAATTAAACTTTTCCAAGTAATACGAACCTCTGAAGAAAAGCAACGGGGGAGGAGAAAACATAACATTTTTTTCAGGTCATGTTAAAAGGAAAATTCCAATTTAACGAAAATGTTAAAAATTTAATTAAACAATTTTTCTTTTTTTTTCTTTTGCGTTCTCGTAAACTTTTCTATAACATTTTTCAGGTGTTATAACGTTCATATTAAAGCAACTCTTCGATAAAGAAAATTTTTTTGCATGAAAATGAAAAGTTATTAAATAAAAGAATCTTTAATACGATGCAGATATAGAGTTTGTTAATTTCTCTACTTTCAGGTTTGAAATATAGAAAAGAAATAAGAACTGACAGCTGTCGAAACGAAAGTTGATCTAATTTGTTTGAAAAATTTCATTAGTTGCATAGAAATCACAAATTATTGAAAAAGTTTTCATTACATTTTGTTGATGACAAATGAATTATTTAATGGTAATAGTATTAGTTTTTGCGGCCAATAGGACAGTAAAAAAGAAAAAAAGATTTCAATGCCTTAAAGACTTAAATATTTATTATCTTTTCGTGTTTGTTTGGATTAGACAACAAACAAAGTATTATTAAACAAATAAGAAAATTATATTCAGGTGTGACCGAATTATTTAAAACCAGCGCCTTCATGTTAAAAAAAAAATTATTTTAATACTCTACACAACACCCTGGATAAGCGTGATCGTTGGAATTTCTATTCTTTACTTATCTGTTTATTCAATAAAGCACATGTTTTTATTGTATGTTCATGAGTAAGGAGCGAAAACCCATAAAAAAAGCGGTTATTGTATATATTTTGTATGATAAGTCCGCCTTTCCATCGATTTCGCCTATTTTCAAAACTAATCCACTTGCAAGAGCTTCAGACGAATTTTGTCAAATCTGAACCCGATGTTTGAATTTTTGCGAGCGAGGAGAATGTTTAGCAGAGATATTGTACAGATAACTAGAAGGCCGGATGGACATGTCCATAGATAGATTCCGATAGATAGATTATACGAATCATGAGTTTATGGGATTTTTAAAGTTTCCTTCTGAATGTTTCGAACAAAATGACAAAATGGACATATCGCTCTTCTTCAGTGGTGCGTATATTATAAAAAAGCCGATAGAGAAATCTATTGTAATAAATCAGTAATTGATTTCGTATTATTAGTCCGGGTAAAATGCGTCTCTAGGCAGTTTTTAGAAGAATATGAAGTGTCGTTCCTTTCCTGTCGATTTTTAGTGAAATAAGAAAAAAAATAAATAAAAAATTAAAGAAAATAAATAAAACACAAAACAAAATATTTTTTATTAGATGTTTTCAATCGCTGCCCTTTACTTATTCATCCTATGTTTTCGAATAAGAATTCGGCAAAAGTTGGGAAAAAAATTTACATTATTTCAAAATATCATCGAATTCGTCGAATTTTTTTCGAATATCATCAAATTAAATTTTCGAATAAAAAGTATCAAAATATGAAAATTCGTCTTGAAAGACCAACCGATTTTTTGAAGTTACGTACAAAGATTCATTTTGGGATATCGTAATGAAGATTTAAAGGTTGGTCAGATGATAAGTCCTCGATTGAAACAAGTGTTGAATAGAAGAAGCAACGTTTACTGAATGTCATGGGAAAGATCTCAACAGCAGTATGCTTCATTTCAGTGTTGGTAATGTTTTCAAAGCCACTTTTGTTGTTGTATGGAATCGAGCTTTGTCATGCTGTAAACTATGCCTCGTAAGTTTTCTTTTTCTTTTCACATTTTGGGACCTCATTTCTTCAGTGATCAGCAGTTATTATTGACAGTGTCATTAGTAATAATCTCGTTAACTTGTAGCCCATCATAGCAAAATATATCCCTTCTTTGGTCTCGGTAAATCAAAACTTCATTCCAAAGCTTAAACATATGCTTCACTCTAAAGCATGAAGCTTGGCTGACATTATCATGCAGGTTAATGATTGGCATTTCATTTTTCATTACGATTTCATGACATTATTCTACGAATTAATCGCAATAAATAACATTAACACTAAGAGATTTTCATTGTCAAGGAAATCGAGCTCTTTAGAGGAATAATTTATATTATCGAACACACAGAGCTTGCACTTGAAGAATTTTCATGTAGTGAGTGCTAAGTACAATGTAGTGTCAGTTACAACCCGCAATCTGTTAAGTACTTTTCTATTTTAGTGAACTTATCCGAAGTAATCTATGTATAGGCTTGCGAAGAGAAAGTTAACAACTCATTAAATATTTAAGAGGTAGAGAATAGCTTGTGCATTTAAACAGCATCGAAATGTGTCCCAGCTTCGCTTTTCAAAGTAAATAAATATTCTCGAAGTAAATATAGCATCAGCATGTTATTGACTGATGGGAATAAAAAAATATAGCAATAAGCGGTAACTTATCACATATCGCATTACATGTAAGTAAACTTATCTTTGTGTTTTAGACAAATGTGTACAGATTATGTTCTATTTTAATGAGTGGAAAGTAAATATTTTTTTATTAAAAAAACGAAAACATCAACATCAGGATACTATTGATTGCATTACACATACGGACAGAAAGAAAGGAAAGAAAAGAAAGAAAGAAAGAGAGAGACCGAGAGAAAGAGAAGAAAAAGGGAGGGGGAACACATTACGTCTCTTGTTTATGGACTGCCATGTAACAAACACACATCTGTGACTTATATATAAAGTTTGTGCAAGCGCTACTCGAAGCTAACCATTGATGCAAACGTTGACTAATAAGCATAAAAACAATTGTTCTGATACAAAACATTTTTTCTTCGATATATTCTGACATTTTTTATAAAAGAAATAAATACATATTGTTATGTAAAGAATAAAATCGATTTAAAGAATACAGAAACTATTTGTATATTTACACACTAAGTGTACAACTTTGTTTTCGCCGTTTTTTTGTGACATCCGATTCAAATTCGTATAAAATTCATATTTTGTTATTGAACCACATCTGATGATTGATTTAAAAAAATCTCTTCTAAAGCTTATGCAGAAGAACAATTATGTAAGCAAAAGACCGTCTGCAGAATGGAAGATAGTGGGAATCGTTTTCTTTTTAAAAAAAAAACTTCCAGAAATCTCCATTTTTTCTTTTTGATAAATTTTCCATTGAGCGAAATAAGTAGAATTGATGGAATCTAAATTGATGAATCCTAAATTTATTTTATTTACACCTTATGTTATAATTTTAAATTATATGTAGATATGTAAATATGTAGATCGAGCGATAAGTTCATGTGCAGCGCTCCAATTGAATATATTTCAAGTAAAAAATTTGCTTTCTGAAGCGCCTATATTGACCTTATGTATGTTTTTATACAAGAGCTTGTTGATAAACGCTCGTATCAAATTGAAAATTGTATTCGAAAATCAATGAAAACAAATTCATATTAATAATATTCATTTAGTTTTCAATTCAATTCAATTCAATTTTAAATGAGTATAGCATCGAATCCAAAGATTTATTGTCTTGAGTTGTTTTGAGAGCCACCAAAGACTTAAAGTGCAATTTCTTATTATAGCGTTTTCCAAGTACGCTTTCTAAATACACATTAATGCTAATATTGATTTAAGAAAACTCAATCTCTAAAGACTTTAACATTTCAAAGAGATCTAATTAGCTAACGGAAGCTATTACGAATGCTCTTGTAAGGGAAACATTAAAAAAAATTTACAAGCTTTTTATCCTTGCGTATGTGAACTTAACGTTCAATTTAAGTTTATGAAAAATTTTTCCGATATCAAAATACATAGTCATCGAGAGTTAATTAAATGTTGTTATTAAAATCTAAACGAACTTTTGCTTTGTACGTTAATCAATATTCAATAGTGCAAGTGTAGCAAAAATCGCATCCTTTTCCTATATGTATATAAAGAAGAATCTAAAGTAGAAAATTTTCATTAGTATTCAAAACTCATTTTGTGTATGAAATTCTTTTTTTTTTTTTCATTTATACCGATAAGAGGGCATATGTCGTATGCATGCATACGAGTATGTTTGTCATTAAATTGAAAACAGACTGCATGCACTTATTAACCATCAAGCGAGCATGCAGTGTCAGCTACAAGCAAAAATTCCTTTTTGAAAATTACTTTTATATAAATAACTAACTGAAATCCAAAACAAAATGTTATAGAAGATATCCCCGGAAGGATAATCCAATTTACATAAGATTTTGTTTTCTTTTTGACGATATTTGTGTGATATCGTAAATAATATCGCTTCGAAGCTTAAAGAAGTTTTTCGAAGGTTTATTTTCTAACCGGGATATCACTTTAAAATGTCTATCGAATTATGATTTATTTAAAAGTCTGTTGCTTATGAAACATCAAAAAAAAAAAAAAAAAATTCAATCCGTTTTCATGAGTAGACAAGATAAGGCTCAAGGCTTGAATGTAGTTTGCAACTATATCAAGCGGATAAGTCCTCAGTGTTGCAGGGTTTTGTTTTGACTGTACTATTTGTACTATTTTATGACTACGAAACGTGTTAAGATTTAAGAAATTACAAGATATAAATTTAAAGCGGATTAATATTCTATCTTCTAACCGTTACCGAGAGCGTAAACAGGTCGAAATTTTCAGTCCTAATGAAACTTAAGCGTGTGGTTTCTAGTAATAGTTCTTTAACTAACTAACTACCTTAAGGTGTGTTGATGATCCTCAACCGGTCACTCGGTCTTTACGCTTTCGTTAAGTAAAACATTGCTTTGCTTAACAAATATTTATACATACAGAAAATGGGTACAAGCGTAATAAAAGAGTTTTTGTGAATATGAGCGAAATATTTTTTTTGGAATATATTTCATTTCACTTTCGAAAAAATGCTCGTAAGGATATTGAAATTTTTATATTTTGTATAGCTTGATTTTAAAATTTTCTAATATTGAAAAGTTCTGCTTTGTTTTGTGCTAATGCGGATCCGGCCTATGCTCATTTTATTTAGAAAAATTTATATTGCTTTTATGGAGTATTAGTAATTTTTAATAGAGCACGGATAACAACCGACCATCGACAACAACCATCACTCAAAGGGTCAAGATCAGACATGTGTGTTCCTTTGTCCTCGTTAAGATCAACGAAGTTCAGAGACGTGTGCTGATTTGTTTTCTATAAGCTCGACGAATGACGACGAAGGTATCTCCGACGAGAACAGGTCAATCAAAGGAGGAAGACCAGATAAGTGTGTTCTTTTCCATAGCTCATTAGCTCACGCTTCGAGAATTTAAATTGACTTCGTTTTGATTATAATTCTTCAGTTTCAGTTTTTGTTTCACGTTTTCTTTACAGCTACAAAAAACGATACTCCACGTAGATCTACCTGGAAGTTTCCCTAGTTTTCATTACAATTACATTTTTTTTACTAAAGTTACAAAAGTTAATAAGAATACATTCAGGATCATCAGCAGGCACAGATAGAATCTTATGCTAAGCAAGAACACCTACAATTAAGTATAACATGCTAGAATCGAGAATGTAAATCAAAATAAACAATTTTTTACAAACAGTTTGATGGGGAATTAGTGACATTTTGAACACACTTCTATAATTTATGCAGCCTATGAGGAAGATTTCCTTCTAAATCTTTGAAAAGTAGTTAAAGAAGCAAGCATAACTAAGCAAACTTAGAATTTGAAATGTTTTTGGAAGTTGTTGACATAAGCATTTCTCTTTAAGCAAATTCTGAAATTCGAATTTTATTCAAATTTACAACAAATTTTGAATTATTATTGCATTGTAGACGCATAAAAATGTGTTTACTGCAAAATTAGAGCAGTTTTTGCGAATTTTATATAGATTTACTATACATATACATGTATGTATATGTATGTATGGATATGTACATGTATGTATTTATGCATATATATATATATATATATATGTATATTTACACATACATCAATAGTAAATCCATTATATTTGCTCGATTACAGAAACACTATAAGTAGCAGGCAATATCGTAAAATGCATATTTATGCTAAAGCAAACAAAGCAAATCAATGCTGCAATTCTGTTGAGAATTATAACATCGAGATGGTAGGCGATTGAAAGGCGATAACATAAACTAGTTTTACTACAGATTTTTACATTTTTTTTTTCTAATGTTCAGTTTACATTTGCATTACGGTTCACTATAATGTGTGTTTGCCTTACATTTCCTGTTTACATTTGTGTAAGTTTTCTATGTAAAAAGATAAATGTAATCTGAAATGTTGTTATTGGCGGAAAAAGGAAATGAAACAAATATTCCATTTATTTTCATTTATTCTCAATTTAAAATTTTTATTAATTTTTGGTGGAATTCTCAAATTTTTTCATGTCTGATTCAGGAAAATTTTATATAAATATTTTAAAATTTTAATATTTTCTTTTCATTTTATGCTTTAATTGATTTTATATTTTATCGGTTTTCTTTTTTTCCTTTTAATTAAAATTTTTAATAATTTTGAAAATTCATTGCAAACTTTTAAAAAAGCACACATAGGAGATGTATTCCAAAGTGTCTTTTCAAATTTTATATGCTACGTACTTTTGGTTTTCGAAATATTTTCTTTTTTTCTTTTATTATGTTGGTACATATGCCCACACAAGCAACATACGCTAACTTTAGCGGTCATTTTTAGTTTCTTTTTAATAGATATAAAGGTTAAAAGTGTTTCATCGTGCTCGTGGGTCATAGAATCTCGGTTAAGTTCTGTGTGAAAAATAAAATGAAGTGCCTCATTTAAAATGTTGACTGCGGTACTCGACTCTTCTTTAAGCAAAAAAAAAATTTTTTTATATGTAACATGGCACAAGTTTCTTTGCAGAAGATGGAGAAAATTTTAATGATGATGCTCTGCCCGCACTGGACCCCACAAGTGATGAAAACATTGAAGCAGTGAATGCAATTGTTATGGAGAATCATTATTAGAGTAGTACCCAAGGACGTTGGAAAATCGGTTGGCACTTTTTTTGCGACTTTTTTCAGATATTTTGGTAATGAAACGTATATGAGGAAAGTTTCTTCCGAAATTGCTAAATCTTATAATTGCTTTTTCGTAATTTTTTGGCCAAGAACAACACTATGATCGTACCTCATCTATCGTATTCATAGAACTTCACCCTATGCGACTTTTCCCTTTTCCCAAACTGAAAAGGTCCATGAAAGGACAAACGTTTGTTACGATTAAGGAGATCGTTGCAAGAGCTCAAGGTTTTACTAAAAAAGCTCATATCAGAAGCGTTTCGAGGTCTGGAAAAAATACTGGCACAAGTGTATTCTATTTAAAGGGGAAGGATTACTTTTGAAAGGGACTAAATAGATATTGACGAGTAAAAAAGAGAAAACTAAAAAGCAACTTTTTTGTTTTCGAACACACTTCATATATACTTTTTATTTTCATTTATCCTTTTTGACGACTCATCTTTTCACCTTTGGTTAAAAATACATTTAAATATTTTCTTTAAATGTTTTAATTGATTTAGAATTTGAGAAATTTATATATTTACACTTTTTTTATTATTCATTTTACTTTCGTTATACTTTTTAATTGTTTATTTAACATTTATTAAAAAAGTTTAGCTTAACATTTTTTCAAGATGAGATTTGAATGAGTTTAATAATTAAAATAATTTTTGTTAATAATTTCAAATTATAGTATAATTTGGATTCAGTGAAATTTAGAAAATATTATTATAATATTAATTATATGCAAAATATTATTTTTTTTTTATAAACCTTTTATTTCATAATTAATTAATTATGTCACTTGAAGTTTTTTTTTCTTGATTTCGTTTCATTTGATTTATTAGAATATACTTTTAAATTTGATTAATTTTGAATGCATTCTGAAAATTCGCTACAGTTATAATTTAGTATTTTTAAGAAATTTTTTATATTTTTTCAAATTAAAATTTTTTTTCTTTATTTTAAACGTTCATTTCACACTTTTATATAAAAATTTCACTTGAATTTTTTTTTCTTTTGGAAAATATTTAAAATTTCACATTTTATTACTTTTGATAATAATTGACAATCTTTTTTTAACGGTTGATTTCATTCATTTATTTAAATATTTCTCTTAGAGTCCCTTTTCTTTTCTTCTTATAGAAATTTTTTAGGTTCGTACGTGTTTTCGTTGATATCTTATTGTTTATTAAATGCTTCGGCATTAATTCGATTTTCATCTTCTATGTTTGCTACACTAAGCGATACTAATGTACTAATGTAAGCTGCGTTCAAAATTGCGCACAAGTAGAGCCGGCAAATTTTCGTTTTCATTCCTTTTAAAGTTTCAAACTTTTCGTTTAAAAAAGCTTTTTCTTGGAACACGTGTTTACTAAGGCAAAAGTACAAAAATATTAACAGGTTGTTTCGTTCCTTTTACGACTTATGCCGGCTACTTTGTAAGGTATTCTCTTTTCGACAATTTTACTCTTCACGAGTCTTCAATAAAAGTACTTTTTACTTTATTTTTATTATCTTTTATTTAGAACACTCCCTGATATCGTTAGAAAATGTTGTTAAGCAATTTCATAATAATTTACTTATAATCACTTACTCATCTTACTTTGATTTCAGTTGCGGCGGAGAAGATGAACTCGTCTCGTCTCAAATATTTTTTAAAATTTTTCTTTTTCGATTGTAATCTTCATTACAGTTGTTATTTATATTTTTGTGTTCTCTCATTATTTCTATGCTTCTACAAGTCTTTCCTTAGAATTATTACCAAGTTAATCGAGCTTTTTCTTCAGTTAATATTAGAAATTATGACTTTTTAAAAGCTTTTTAAGAAATTTTTATTTAAATGAGCCCCGCAACCCAATCGTTGTAATAATAATTGTAAAGAATATAAACACATTGCGTTATGTTACGTTATGTTATGCTAAGTTAATGTTGAACTTTTGTTTTAAGAAAAACTTACCAGAATTTTGGTTACCAATTTCTCGTTTCATTTCTTCAGAATGATTTCGTAGTTTAACATTAATCGAATGTTGTGCAAATGTCATATTTTCATTACGCATTTGTTTGCCTAATGATGTCATCATGAGAAAGCAAGTATGCAGACCAGATACCTGATGTTGACCGTCACGGTCGTAAAAAAGTATTGAACGTGACCAATGATAACTAAAATAAAACAAAACAAAACAAGACAAAAATTATATTCATTTTACAGGAAATTCCGTAAACCCACCACACATTACATTATACAAGTCGCGGCATATTAGCTTTTTAGCATATTGATGAATTGATGAAAATCATTTTCGCATAAATGTACATAATAGACGAACATAATAGACGGATATTACCATTGTTGACAAGTTGGGGCGTAAACCCGATAATAATGAAAAATCTAATATAATCTAATATAATAACGATAGTCTGACTTTTTATTGCTTGCTTGTTGCTCGGTGGTAGGTTTAAAAATCAAAGAGAACTAAGAAACTAAACAAAATAGATAACTTATCTCTGTGTAGGTACCTTTTCATGACCGAAATCGTTAGTTTGGATATGCTTTCAAAACTTAACAAACCGGTACGTAATAGCATGTAGAACTCATCCTCACAGTCGGTTTTTTTTTCTTCAAAATCATATGTTGAACCACCGATCGATATTAAAGGTGTACCGTAACTATTGAAGTATTTTGTGATGCGAGCTACAGATGCTGTAAATAACAAAATGAAAAGAAATTTAACAAGTATCCTAAAAATGTGCAACATTTTATCATTTAATAATCAAGGCCCCTGTGAAATCTATGCTACGATCAGTACAAGTGCAACGATTGCTCAAGTGTCTATTATTAGAAGTATAGTTGTGTTGTTGCTAAAGTTAAAAAGGATAACTGAATTTTTATTAATTTCACCAAATATTTACCTAAAGAATAATCGCACACTGGCCCAAAAATGACATGAGCGCAACTTTTTGTTATGCCATCCATCGCTTTAATAACAGCATAAGATGCCTCACATTTATCATCCTGTGGCAGCCAATTAAATTTTATATAGTTCGGGAGGATATCAATTCTGTGCAAATAATCTTCAGCTGCTTGGAGAACTGATAACGTTTGATTTAACGAAGCCAAATATGTCTCATTGTCTGGTAATAAAACTAAAGCACGTATATGACAATTATTAAGTTCAACTACCGTGGTAGTTTGTAATACGGCCTGTGGCTGGCAGATGGCTTCACATTGTCGACTTTCTTCATAGCGACATCTAGCTACTACCATTTTTGTAAACGATAGGAAAAGCAATATCCATAGAAGTATCCGTTGAGAAAGTTTAAGGATATTTGAAAGTTTTTTGTCATTAAACTTTTCAAGTTTGTAACACGACATCTCTTTATTAAATCACAAATTCGTGTGACTTCGATGTTGGCTTAATATTATCTCTGAGTATTGTTAGTTTTTCTTTATGCGAAGATAATATTATCCGTTACTATCCATTACTTGCGTACAGTGTAGATAAAATCGGCAGTTGAGTTGAATGTAATGGGCTTCATGTAAATGAAAAAAAAGAGCAAAAATGTTTTTCTTATTTTTTTTTTATTTTAGTATACATTTAGTAGACGTAGAACCCATGTTTATTCTGGTTAAAATAAGATAGCAACGGTAGATTAACGTAACGTAACATAACGTAACGTAAGTAGCGGTAATGGTAACGTAACGTTAATGTAACATAGCGTAACGTAACGTAACGTAATGTAAAATACAGTAATCAGCGATCAGGAAAGGGGAAGGAAAGTAAAGTAATCAGAGATGAGGGATTAGGAATTAGACACCAGAGATCAGTGATCAATGATCAGTTATGAGCTATAAGCTACCAGGTATCAGTAGGTATTAATAATTTTTGTCGTTCTTTAAGACATTTTAAAAATTCGTAAGTCGCCTTATTTTTTTAAATTTTTTATAATAATAGTAATTAAATTGTTCTATTTGATCTTTAGCGATGACGCAAACCTCATTACAGTGAACACTGAAGTTCATTGTACCTAATATTAATAAAAATATAGCTAGTGAATCAATAATGCTATTTGTTAAATTAATTTGAAAAAAGTCAGGGAAAGTATCCGTTTTCATATGATCGCTAAAAGAAGTGAATGAAATTTCTAAGGGTGAAGAGCAGGAATTTTTTTTGAACTTATTCTATTGGATCAACCACTTATAAGAAGATTAATATTCTTAATAATATTTTCGGTTTTTCGAAAAAACCTAGGCCCTTTATTTTCATGTCAAAAATATCAGTTAACAAAATGTCGCTCGTATATAATTAAGAAATTAATTGAAATTGTATGCGTTTATAAAAAATTTCACAATAAAAATTGATTGCAATTCAATTTCGTATAAATTGCAGGATTTTTATGAGAAAAGCTTTTAAAGGTTTTCTTTTTATTCTGTTTAAATAAGAAAATACGAATTTTGACTTTTCCATAGTCTGCTTCATTTAACATGCGGTTGTTAATGATCGTAAATGTACCTTAAAAGGTAATAATTTCCCTAAATATTGCATAAAATCTTCGTTTGATTTGAAACACCTCATCGAGTAACTTCAACTTAAGGTTGGTTAAATAAAAATAAAAAAGTATTTTACTAAATTTTTTCTTCGTACAGCTTACGATCACAATAAAATATCAGATTGGACAATGCCTATTTGTACTCTGTTCTAAGTGGTAGGTGTGGCAGTGAAATCTGTCTTGTTTTACATATAAAAGTGATTGCATATAAAGGAGAAGGTATGCCAAGCTTTCGTCGTTGAAGAGCGGAAAAATTTAATGTAATTAAAGTATCACTTATAGGCCTAACCAAACGTATGTTCTATGCGTCTAGCTTATCTAGTTCATCTGATCCAGTGGTCACATTGATTGTATCGAATCCTTTTCGCAATCTTGGATGATATTCGGAAAATTCATAATATTTCAATGAATACAAGTCTGTCGACTTATAAATCGGAAATACATTTCAAAGGTAGCTTCCTGGTTTGAGCAATAGAAAAGTGAAATCAATTTCCCAGTTTTATTAGCGAACCTGACTTTGTTCTCTGTTACGTTTCTCATATTGCTTTCAGTAGTTCAACTAGAACAGTGCATACATAATCATTCAGTTTGCTACCTCTCGAATAATTTCAATGTGGCCCACATTTATAGCTTATTCTGGCTGTCCGGAATCTACGAAATTATTTATGTTAAACGTTTTATTGTTTTCATATAAAATATTGCAGAACTCTTTGCGTATTTGCATCAGTATAGAGTACAATGTATTTTCCGGCCGCGTGTCACACTATTTTAATATTCATTGACTATCAACGTACATCAGTGCGTTAGACTATTTTTTTTTTTTTTAGTTATTTGAAATTTCAATTTATTTCTCGTTGGATATTTTCAATTATTTTCATTTTTTTTCTTTAATAATCGATCCAAGCAGTTCTTATTGACTTATAGTCGAATTTTATAAAAAATTCTCAAAGGACGATAATTAAAAGTTTTTCTTGCATAAAATGAAAAGTTTACGATTAATTTAGTTGCGATGTTTTTTTGCCTGTCATTTTTTAAAATATCATTCAATTCATTTTGTTTTGTTGGATTAAATATCCGTGGTTTCATTTTCATTTTCATTTTCATTTCATAAGCTACGTTTATTATGTATAAGAATGCGTTTTTATGAGATAGCATGAGTTAAAAAATACTTGAAAAACTGTATGCCAGTGTTTAAGTAGGCATTAGCCCTTTCGCTTGTTTATATAGTATTAACACGGCATTATTGCTATAACCTAACGTAAAAGATAAAATCATTAGAAGTTTCTGAATTAAAGTATTTAAAATTTGTCCTCGCATTATGGTGTCTTTTAATTATCAGAAAAGAATGTTTTCCAAACACTTGAATGTACTTATTTCAAATTCAATAATTGAATGAGCCAATAATCATTCATCTGCAGGTTCAATACCTTATGTGTACTTGTATGAACACTTTAACAGCGTATGAATGCCTGTTTAATAGATGAGATTTGCTTGTTTAACAGAGTATTTGCAATAATCTTATTTTTTCTAGTATTGCGAATAACATTATTTTTACTAATGCAACGAATAACATTACTTTTACTAATTCAACGAATAACATTATTTTTACTAGTGCAACGAATAACATTATTTTTTCTAATGTTGTGAGTAACCTTAGTTTATATAATATTAGTTCAAAATTCATCACATATAATGAAAAAACATGCGACCGAAAGTAAACGAAAATTACAATTATACGAATTAGTTGAAAATATATAGCATATTTTTCGGGCTCATTGTAATATTGCTTTTATATTAATAATCTCATTTGCACTATTTCTTCTAATAACATCATTTTCACTAGTGCTAACAGTAACATAATTGTTTCTCGTGTCGTATATAAGAAGAAAAAAAGACAGAAACTAAATGGAAATTACGATTATATTAATTAGTTGAAAATATATAGCATATTTTTCGGGCTCATTGTAATATGGCCGATGTTATCTTCATGATAAAGTATCATGTAATAAAACCAATATGGAGAAGTAAAAGTAGGTATGATTTTCATTCAAAACTTGACAAAAATTATTCGAATACGACTATTTATTTAGATAATCAGACTTAATACCAGGTTTAGCTACAATTGTTGCGTGTTTGGTTTTACCTTTTGCAATTGGGCATCTTGGTAGGCATTGGTTTTAATATTTTATTTATATTCTACCATGCCACTCGTTATATGATATGAACTCACTCGACATGAAATTATAAGGCAAAGAAGAAGACTATTCAGAATTATAATCCGTAGTCTCTATGGTGATTAATTACATTTAGGTATTGTCCATTAGGATTTCGATATTTAAGAATCTTTTTTTCTCTTAATTTTAATTTCACATCTCGTTAGACTATGAAGTAGTAAAATATTGTAAATATTGTAAAATTGTATTAACCTACCTAGGAATTTAAACATTTCTCTTCCATAGTTGTTAGTGAATATGGGTAATGAGGGAAAACAAATTTTTGTCGAAAGTTTTTCTTTATTTTTTACTTCTTACTTTAACACTTAATTGACAGGAAATTAAATAAAATTCGCTCGAGGGCAAATAATGGGTCCTAGAATTAAGTTTTCGTTCACGTTAATGTTTGAGAGTTAAACTGCAAAGAGAAGAAAAAGTAAATTATACGATCGAGACAATATTGAATGAAGCTTTTAAATACTTATCACTCTTACAGGTACACACACACACACACACACGTACATCTAATGTTTTATACATCTCGAAACACAAAGAAAAAGCTTTTTTAGGGACGGGAATTTCTTAGATATGACCAATAACTGGTTTGCCTTGAAGAACAGATGGATGCAAAATGCAAATGTGGATTTTGATAGTGAATGAAGTATGAATTCGCCACTAAGAACGGGACAATCCTTGCGCATGTGTAAACGAGTATCGTTTTAAGAAGCGTAACTATATATTTCCCGATCATTCCAAAGTAATAGAATGAATGCATACGATTTAAACAGATATTAAGTAGAAGCTTGAGATAAAATGTAAATATTTTTCAATAATGTGAGATTCGATGAGCTTTTTTCAAGTCTCTCCTTCTTATTCACAAATTTCTTTCCCGCTATCTATTATTTGAAGTCTCATGAATGCTGACATAATGATGTGTACTCCTTGTTCACGCTTCCAAAACAAATTTAAGAAAGGCAATTAAGATAGTTAAAGAAACACTGAAATCACAACTATTTCTAGTTGTAATATTAGCCAATATTTAGGCAAAAAAGACTTTTAAGAAGGTTGGATTAGATTTATCCCTCTGCATTAACTATAATTATTTCAAGAGCACTTTACTTAATTGATCAAGACCATCCTTGCCATAAATTTTTATCTTAATCCTACGCCAATGTTGCCAATGTTTAGAGCAATTTTAAATATTTTTATCTATAACCTACGGTTTCGAACTTTTCTTTTATTCTCTCCTCTAATTATTAGAAAAAAAAAAGAGAAAACAAAAGCAGAAAGTAACATTGCAGCCGAGCAAAGCCGACCTTTAAATATCCTACACCACTTTGCTTAATGCAAGTCTTCATTCGCTTTCGTGAGAAAATACTGCTACGCATTACACCTTTTCTCTAAGTAAAGGCATGCTTTCTATGGGAGCCATTATAATCAAGGGAGTCAAGGAAGAAATTTAGTAAATTTAATTATTTTGTTAAACATCTCATTCGTCTACTATTTCTACCGTGACGTATTAAAAATTAGACTTTACCGTGATCCAAATCTAGTACGGTTAATGTTTGGGGCTTGCAAGGCATTTATTTGTACCATAAAATATTAAAAATTTTACACAAGTATGGTTGTAAGGTTCGATCCAAAATTTTCACATATATTTTAGATGCCGATGTTTCTTCTGATTTTTGATTTTATAAATTACAATTTTTGTTTTCAAATAGGGCGTTATACGTTCACGACTCATGGGAAGCATTCAACTGCGAAGTGCTACCTCAGCACACTTGAATCCTCGATATTACCACCTCTTTGCTTGATGGGTGGGGGAGAGGAGGGAGGCGGGGGTGCACATCTGCTGGGCAGCGCTTAATTTCTTACGAAAACCCACGAAAATGGCTCGATGCCAAAAGAGCAACAATCTGTTTGGCGTGCCGTCAACGATTTGTCAAACAGATGGGAAAAATGTATTCTTAACGATGGGCAATACTTTAAATACAATATTTTTTATTATTTTCATACATACGATAATGTACATTCTATACATTTTTTACACGTTGTGTTTTCTACACAAAAAATTCCGGTTTTATATTCACATACCTGGTGCGATTTCGGTGTACAGTCTCTGAAGACGTTTTATAAACTTTAAAATTAAATTGATATTAATTTTAAAAATATATTTATTTATTATTTTTAAATTATTTTTCTTTTTTTTCTGATCATAGAAAATTATTTAATTTTGTACAGTTTCATACGAGCAAGTCAAAGTGTTTTAAAAGTTTTAATTTTTTCTAAAATCCATCAAGTGCTGGAATTGTTTATAAATCTTATTTTCGTTGTTGTGTGTTCTCTTTATGTTTAATTAAATTAATTAAATCTGAACCTTTGGTTAGAAATATTATACCATACACGCGCTATTCTTGTTTGTTACTGTCGCTTTGGTTTCTATTCATTTAATTTGTTAGCTCACATGTGTGAGATCTCTGAACTTGTTAGCAGAGAGAAATGAATGCAAGTTTGAATGTCCGCGCATTGCAAATCTCGTTAAGTCGTTGGAGGCTTTTCTCGCGAATACAAAAGTCGATAATTTACTATAAAAGCTGAATTTGTTGTTAAAGAAGCGAAGTATACATCGTAAGCAAATACTCCAGAGAATTTTAAAATTTATTTTATTTAATTAAAGCCGCACAAAAAAGATATCATCACAATTTCTTTCACGACTTTACGCATTCTGCCGAGTTGGAGTGAATTTTCATTTCGAGGGCAATTTTATTCTGTGGATTCTTCTAATTTCTTCTAATTTGGAACACCCTGCTGCTTTTACAATGGAAAATGCACAAAAGTTTAGGACGTTATCGGCCAATAGAACAAAAAGTATACGTTTTATTTTTTTTTTTCGAAACAACTAAAGTCCGAAAAGGGTGCATATTCTTCTTCTTCTTCCATTCGTGCAACTGGCTTTACTTCACTTTAAGCTAAAATACAACTCTGTCTATGTAAACAAGAGTTTCTTAGTTTAGCCAAGGCCCTTCGATTCACTCAAGGAGTGCCATGATGTGCGGTAAATGCAGTGAGCAAGATACCGTAGCTCCAGCGTAGCACTTTCGGCGCTTGATCATAATCAATCATTGCTTGTAATGCTTAGCTAGTAACGTTCAGCAGTTATTTTCGTATTAAGCAAGCAACTGATCTAATAACTAAGTAAAACTAAGTAATTTGGTCAATCAACGATTTATTCCTATCGCGTAACCCGAAAGATTGAGAAACCACCATTATTTCCGATATGACCAAGGTAACCAACGAATTAGAGCACAAAATTGTCGCAGTAGGCGTATCAAATATTCTTACTAATTAATAAAATATAGTCAGACCGATTTGCCATTACTTTAACCAAGAGCGTATTTCCTCTATAATAATAGCAGATAGCGAGCAATAGAGAAAAGTAAAAGAACAACAAGAGATTAATTATTTTAAAAATTTAAGAATTTTTTATTGTGAAAAATAAATCGTTTATCTATACACATGCATAGCGTAAAATTTTTTATCCGCATCCTAAAAATCTCCACTTTGGAGATCTTAAACATTTCAAAATGCAGGTTCAATCTTGTCATAGAATGTTTTATAAAAAACGAAGACCGCAAAAAAAACTACATTATTTCCTTGATAAGATACTACGATTGCATCACCATATAGAACTTGAGGAATTATTACCAACTGACACTAGACACAATAGGTTTTGTAATTTGCATGAAAGCATATAAATAAGAGAAACAAACTGGATACCAGTTGAAAAAACAGCTCGTAGAGTTCGTGTAACGAGAATAATTTACTAATCAAGGAAAACTTAATTAAATACGATATTGTGACATGTGAAGCCACACAACTTCTCTTTTTAACTTCTCGTGAATTTTATTTCTCTTCATTCAGAATTTAAAGGAAAGCAACGTATTTTTTTGATGTTGTTTTTTAACAAACGCAAAGACGACGCTTAACGAGAATTTAAATCCGTTTTATACAAACTGAAATTTACATTGAATGAAATTAAATAACTGATATTAAGACAAATGAATATTTTTAGTAAAAATTGAAAATTATTGATCAATCAATATAGAAAGAAATTTTCAGTTGCAGTGTTATGATAAGACAATTAATCATCTCTACTCTACTCTAACTAAGACTGACTAAGACTTACTTTTATAATTGAGAAAAAAGAAGGACTTGAGATATTTGTGTTATATTTATTTTTTGCAAAAAATATTCTTATCAAAGTAAACATAAATTTAATTTGCTGTGAAACGCTATGAAACGTTCTATTATCATTTTCGCATTATTATGTAAATATATGCAAATGCATGCAAAGGGAAAACTAAATTGTAATATGCTGAAGTGGTGGTTTTGAAATGATAAAAAATTGCATCATCATCATCATCATCATCATCATCATCATCGTCATCGTCATCATCGTGTGCAATGAGAGAATATAGTTATTGCATAGACAGTTAAATGGCAGTTGTAGGAGGCATACAAAAAAGAAAAAAAAATTTTAAATTTAATTTTTCACAAGACATTCACAAGCATTCCCACATTTGACAAAATATTCCAATAAAAGATGAAATTGGAAACATATGCGGAAATGCAGACACAACATCCACTCACCATAAAATAAAATTATATTCACTTTTAGCCAAAACCTTTATATCCGTAGTTTAGTAGTAGTAGTTCAGTTTCAAAGAAAAAAAATAAAAATAAAAATAAAAATAAAACTATAGAATCCATAGAGACCATAGAAAAATGCGGAATTTGTATGTATAAGTATAATAAACAGGAAAACTAATTTTTTTTGCGTTCAGAAAAGATAAGATTTTCTTAGTTAAAGTCGCATTAAAAACGGGCAGTCTGATCAACAGACAGACATGGCTAAGTCGATTCAGAATTTATTACTAATCAAAAAATATAAGAGTTCTTTGAAATTTTATTTTGTCTCTTCGCATACCCTTAGTTACCCTTTGAGTAAATGGCTTCTTGTGACTAACGCTGCATTTTAACGCATTTAAAGAGGTTGTTAACTAGCTGCGGACTTTTACAAATTATAATATATAATTGAATATTGAATATATGAACGTGTCAGAGAGACCGCTTTATTGTAAAAATCCAAGTTGGGCTCAAAAATCAAACGCGAAATCGCGGGAATACTTTCAATTCACTAAATATGAGCAAAAAAATATATTTATTTGACTTAATTTCTTGAGTACATAAAAGAGGCATGGACACCCACAGACACACATACACGAACCCGTTTGATGACATTTTTATTATAATTTTGAATAACAAATAATTATTAAAAATCAAAATAAATCTCATCATATTGTTCGGGCGTACTCACAGCAATGTACGAGTATAAAACCAAAATTTATTAAAAATTTTCTTACAAACGGACATGCTTAAATCTATTCTAAATTTGATGCTGATCACACACAAGGATATATATACTTTGTAGTAGTTACAAACCAAATGACAAAATGAAATATAACCTTCACCTTCGATGGTGACTGTAAAAAAATACACAATCGTTAATTTCAATTTTGATGAATCGCATTACCATCGCAAAACGAAATTTTTAAAGCGAAAATTTCTTTAACTAAATCGTACTTGCTCAGCTTAACAGGAGGATTAAAAAGTTCGTAGGCTGACACATAGATGGCGCTATTAGTATTAAATCCATATGATTTGTAGTTAGCCCTAACCTTCAAAGGACACGTGCACACGTGATAGCTGTTGCACTATTAGTATGTGAGTTATAGCATTTTTAGTGAAGCAACTTTTTTGACGCGAAATTTGTGTCCAGTGAGCATCCTCTTGAGGTCTGACACAGACGTAAATATGACGATACCCAGAAATTGACGGATTTCAGGACGACATTTTGTAGATGTATATGTGATACCTACTTTAGCTTTTGGAATTTTGAATTTGTTTATGTTATATTTACTTCAGCTTTTGGAAGTCAGCTGGACGTAAACAAATACGTACGCTCAATTTTGTAACGGTAATAACATATCTTGTTCAATTCATGCTCTCTATTTATTCAGCAATAAAGACAGGAAATGAGTAAATTTTTGAGCTTTATGCTGTTTTTAAAGGCTTTTCTCTCTTTTCAAAAAGTTGAGAGTTGCCAGAGTTTTAGATGATAAAAGTAACAAAAAAAACGGGTAGAAATGTTATAAAAAATTTCACATATTTTTTTCTTTTGAATAATTTTTTTCTTTGAACCCTTCATAAAAGAAAACAAAAAGATATTTAAATATTTACCTTAAATCTTAGCTGAATTATTGGTAGACGAGTTTTTTCAATTATTATTAATTTTTGAATTTTTCCAAATTCCTAAGAATGTTATAATAGGTAAAAAAATATGAATATTTGTTCGATAAACTTTCAACTTTAAAAAATTATTTTTTTTTTAAAGACATTTTTAATAATCCGTGGCCAGTACGCTAAATGTCCAAAACGGTTCGGCAACCATTTTTTTCTTTTTATAACCTCAAATATTTTTCATTATTTTGATTATGCTGTTGCATTCGAATTTTTAATTATCAAAATATATTGAATGCGAAAATGGTTTTACCAAAATTTTTAAGAGAGAAGAACTTTTTTTTACTAAAAATAGTTGAACTGTTTTTTAAATTACTTAAGCAATTTCGTATTAAATTTAGATCTCACGTTAGAGTAGCACACAATTTATCAAAGATTTGGAAAAAAATGCTGAAAACGAAATAAAAAAAAACATTTGGTACCGGCGTCCTTTTTAATAAATATTGAGCTAAAACTATGGCTTTTTATTTTTTTCTTTTTTTTTTTGTATATTGCTCACGTGAATGATTTATTAATGATATTGCAATCGTACCGTAGACCATATTACACCATTAAAGGTTTCTGTCGCAGCAGAAGTAGTCAATTATAACCACGACGATGGTTCCATATAAGACAAATACCATTAATATAAACTAAGATTTTTCCAATGATAACGCGAATGAAAACACAATAATTACTTAACGCTTAAGTAAAGTAAAATGTTCCGGAAGCAAAAAAAAACAACAACAAAAATTCATTTCTAATCGTTTCTTTTAGTTGTGTGCTTATAAGACTGTCGTTAGCTAATGAATGTGCAAAGGATCAAAAAATGCCTTTTTTTCCTCTTTTACTTGTGTTCTGTTTTCTGATGGCTTTTCTCGTCTTCCACTACTACGGCCTCTATGCGTTTAATGCGTTTTCGTTAAGTGTTATCGCAATTATCGTAGATGGAAAGTATTGATAAAATGCACTCATTGCGCTTAATTGTTATCATCAGCTTATGCTTTTGTGTTCATTCGTTGTTCCCTGGAGTTTATTTAAACGAGTTCAGTGCTAGAAAATAGTGCATTGTCTTCGAAATTCAGCACCTTTCGGTTATTGTGAATATTTGGAATTAAAAAAATATAAAAAAGCAAAATAATAAATAAAAAATTTCTTAAGCTTTGGAAAACTTTTTGTTTAAAAAAAAAGTAAATTTTTAAAATAATTACAAGAACAACTTATAAGTTTTACAGCAAAATGAACAGCGATGAGGTTTTTGAAATCAAAAGGACTTGGGAGATACCCGCAGCTTCACCTACTGAGTCAGGTGTAGCAATTTTAATACAATTTTTTACCAAATATCCGTCCAATTTACAAAAGTTTTCAACATTTAAAGATATGACATTAGATGAATTAAAAGTAAGTTAAGAAAAGAAAAATATAAAAAAATTACACTTATTTTTATAAAAATATTTTGTTTTAATTTCTTGTTTTTTTTAGGATAATCCACGTTTTAAGGCTCACGCCAATAGAATTATGAAAGTATTCGATGACTCTGTACAAGCGTTGGATGACGATTATTCGCAGCTAGAAGAGATATGGATTAAAGTGGCTCAGTCACATTTTAATCGTCAAATTGAGAAACAATCTTTCAATGTAAGTAAATAATGATAATGAAAGCAAAAATCCAAATTTTTTTTCTTTTTTTTTTGTTCTTTTTATAATTAACAGGAATTAAAAGAAGTTATTTTAGAAGTACTGGCGGCCGCCTGTAATTTGAACGATCAACAAACTGAAATCTGGATAAAATTAATGGATTTCATTTACGATATCATTTTCAAGACTATAGATGAACTAGAACAGGACGCATAATAAAATTAAAAACTATTAAATGAAACTTAATACTTAAGCAATATTTATTGATCAAAATAAAAAAATAAAAATTTGAAAAAATACTATACATGCTGTGCACGATTGACATAATTTGATTTGGCGCGATAGAATTTTTCAAAAAAAAAACAAAAACAACACAAATGAGTAAAGAAAAAAATAAATAGTAAATTCGTAATTTCATTCAAATTCAATGATTTTTCCCGAACCTTACAAAATTCATTAGTATCTAAGACCTCGTGTTTACTCTTTAATAATATTTCACATAAATAATAATAATTATAAAAATAATAATAATCAAAAATTATTTTAAGCCAAAAGACACCACTTGCCTTGTCTTAAGCACCTTGGATTCTCAATTTACAACTAACTAATTTTTATAAAATTTAGAACAGCGATATGCTTTTCTGTTGGTTTTATTTTTGGTTTTTTCACTTTTTTCGTTTGACTTTCGTTTTTTTTTTTTTGAGCTTTTGCTAGTATTTCTTTAGTGTATTTGCCGAAATTTGACAATCGATTTACATAGTATTGAAAAATATCCGGTAATGAATGGCATTTATTGTCCCATCTTTCAAATTAGAAAACCTCTTAAAAAATATCTTAAAAAATATTAATAAAATCAATCAAAAGCATCTTAGCTTAAAACATCTTTCATTTTTATGTGTCATAAAAACAAGTGTCATTAGCAAATCAGCATAACAACGCAATAAATAAATAAATAAATTAATTAGATTTTGTCGTTTTCTGGAGTTTTCACGATTAGTTTACTAATTTAGGGCAACTTGCGGGAACGTTCTTGGAGGGGGAACTTGCGTGAATGTTCTTGGAAGGGACAAGTTGCGTAAATGTTCTTGGGAGGGGCAACTTGTGTGCATGAATGTTCTTGGACGAGGCAAGTTGCGTGAATGTTCTTGGATGGGGAAACTTGCGTAATTGTTCTTGGAAGGGGGAACTTGTGTGCATGAATGTTCTTGGACGGCGCAACTTGCGTGAATGTTCTTGGAAGGGACAAGTTGCGTAAGTGTTTTTGGATGGGGCAACTTGAGTAAATGTTCTTGGAATGGGCAACTTATGTGCATGAATGTTCTTGGAGGGGGAACTTGCGTGAATGTTCTTGGAAGGGGCAACTTCCGTGAATGTTGTTCGAAGATGCAAGTTGCGTAAATGTTCTTGGAATGGGCTTGGACTTGCGTGAATGTTCTTGGAAGGGGCAACTTGTCCTTGGAAGGGTCAATTTAGATAAATGTTTTTGAAAGGGCAGTTTGCGTGAAAGCGTTGTTTGTTGCGACAATTATAGTAAACCTGTCATCGTATTATTGAAAATATAAAGTAAAATTATAGGAAATGTGATAAATTGATTACTAACTAACAATCGTAAGATTAAGATACGGATTATTGAAGTTCAAGTCGTAATAATTTTTTATGCTTCTGTCCCAATTTACTTATGAATCAACTTCAACGGATTTTTTGAAAAATGATTCGATTACTTATTAATGTTTATTTATCTTATCTTATATCATAGAAGTTAATTCATTTCACAGATTATTTTTTAAATTAAATATATATATATATATTCTTTATAGAAGTAAAATTACTTTTTCTCTTTATTCTTCCGGCAGTTGCATGTCAACCGAAAAAGTTGAGACTACTCTTGAAAAACTCTCCTTAAGTCTTTCGCCAGAAGGTGAAGTTTACCGCACATCTTGTAAGAATTTGTAAAATAAAATACAAAAGTTTTAACCACAGTTCGTTGTATAGGAGAGTGGATATGTTAAAAATCCGAAAAGTAGGGAAATGTGTGTAGGGAAATGGGTGTAATGTGTAGAAATATAGGATAAAATTATAAATAAATTTTAAGCGAATACCATCCCCTAAAATCTAATTTAATTTTTCCTTTCATAATAATTTTAAACGGGACCAAAGTCGAATTGAATGTTGGAAGCTTTACTTTAAAAGATTCTTTTATACCTTATGCAGACGATCTCGTGAGTTCCTTGACTTTGATTTTGTGTCATCTAAAAAGTCTTGAGTTACAATGACCTCTTGTTATGCGAATCCATTCAGAATTAGTCGATTAGTCCAACGGTACGCAGGTTGTAAACTATTTTGAAATTTTTTTTCTAATGAAATGCATCCGTCTGAAGAGTCTAACTTTATTATCATTGTATTTGATTGCATCATTCTTCTATTGTGACGCTTTCATGCTTTTCATTGTTCAACATTCGAAGAGTCATTGGTTGGAAAAACTGTGCAATATTTAATGTTTCTCGACAAAAATCGATGAAATATCTCAAATGTATGTCCGTAATAAATGAAAGCGAGAAATTTGAATGGAATGAGAACATTTCTTGAATTTCTTTTGATATTAACATTCATACAAGAAATGAATCTTTATTTGAAATATAAACTTAATACGGTTTACCGTACATATAAGGATTTTCATGAAAACTAAGCTAACAAAGTATAATTTTCAATATTTTACGGTAAAGATAAACGAATAATTATTTTAGTTGTAGCAGGCCCGTCTCCCGGTGTATAAGAGTTTCAATTTCTCGTTCCAACACGTGTTTAACGAACATTTCTGTTCTGTTTACCTGATTTGTACGATTGAGCGATTGATTCATGATATTATAAAATCAATTATCTGATGGTTAAAAATCTAGAATTTCTACACCCTCCCCCCCCCCCCCCCCCTTTTTTTTGCCTGATTCAGAAAACAGTTTTTTTAAATGCTTTAGAGAACATACTAAAAGTAGGCGAAGCCATGCTCTAGTTCCTAGCTATTTTAGCCCTGTCTAAGCTAGTAGAGACCCCGAGACCCCCAATCAAAATGCTCCAATTTTTCGTTTCTTTTATTTTATTTTATACTTTATACAAATAACAAAAATTTCATTTATTCATTATGTTTTTTTTTTAAGCTTTTGGTAAAACTACATCAAAATATAAAAAGGTGGGTTAATTGGTGATAAATATTTGTTGTGGTTATTATTTTAACTTTTTTTCTTTTTTTTGTTTTTTCTTTTTTGCCTCCAAGGTTTTAAACGCAAATTTCTCATAAATTTGTTACATTAATATTAACATTGATGGGGTAGAGAAGAGGAAATAACACAAAGCACATAAGATAAATCAAATGTTAATGTTCTTACATAAAAGAAATGAAATATTTATTTATTTTCTTGCAATCTGTGCCATTGGTCTGTGAATGCTGCTGCTTAATAAATATATCATTAATTATCAATATCAATTTTATTATACATCATGTGCAAGTTGATCTATTGTCTTGAATATGATATCATAAATGAAATCCAATAATTTTTGCCAGATTTCAGTTTGTTTATCATTCAAATTACAGGCAGCCACCAGTACTTCCAAAATAACTTCTTTCAATTCCTGAATATTAGAAAAAAGAAAAATTAATATTTTTAATTAATATTTTTTATTCTCATAAATTATTATTTATTTACTTACTTTGAAGGATTGTTTTTCTATTTGACGATTAAAATGTGACTGAGCTATTTTGGTCCATATTTCTTCTAGATTCGAACAATTGCCGTCCAGTGTCTGTATGGAGTCATCAAATACTTTCATAATTCTATTAGCATGAGCCTTAAAACGAGGATTATCCTAAGAAAGAGAGCAACATTTGAAATAATTAAATTTTTATAGAAAACTTATTAAGTTATTATTATAATTATTTTTATTATATTTTCTTTTTTTAAAAATTATTTATTAATTTGTGCACAACTCACTTTTAATTCATCTAATGTCATATCTTTAAATGTTGAAAACTTTTGTAAATTGGACGGATATTTGGTAAAAAATTGTATTAAAATCGCTACACCTGATTCTGTGGGTGTGGTCGCTGGTATTTCCCAGGTTCTTTTGATCTCATAGACCTCATCGCTGTTCATTGTGCTATGAAGCTTATAATTTTTTTTCCTGGGAATATTAAATTTACTTATTTAGAGTGGATTTCTAAAATGAAATGAAACGAAAAGAAAATAATAAAAGATTTCTACAGACATTAAAAATAGTTTTATTAAAATTTGAATTCAACACAACAGTTTCTTAAATCAATTCCAAAGAACATGGAAAAAAAGACCAACCAACCATGTGGGTGAGCGGGTGAGTGTGCAGTGAGTGAATATCATCCAATCTATGCTAATTGGAATAGCAGTTAATGAAAACAGACACAACGCATAAAAAGCATTTAAAGCGAAAGGGAAAAAGAAACGAAGAAGAAGAGTGAAATCAAAAAAGGACAACATTTTTAATTTATTTTATTAAACCATTTTTCAATGCCTAGACAAGTCAAATTGTGAATTTTTCTCGGTTTTCTTCTTAAATACTTCTTGCTTTCATTTTCATTGCGAAATATGAGAATAATGTAGATGGACGTAAGTTTAAATATTCAGAAGTAGTCCAAATTTACCAAAGTTAAAGATGCTCATCATTAAATACTAAGTTGCTGTCGTATAAAAGTTTCTCTTTCATTAGAGGTGGGATCCAAAAAAATACGCCTACATTCGGTATGTCACAATTTATTAATTTTCATACGCAAATATTAAAAATTAAAACTATTTCTCATAGAAGGACCCAATTTTCGTAAGAAGTTTTATATGAACGGGGGTTCAAAAAGTTGGTCCATTTCATTTAAAGCTGTCACAACGATTTATGGGGAAATTTTATCGTTCTGCGCTTTTTGTCGAGAAGTTTTAAATGTTACAACTTTTTTTCGTAAAACGCTCTCAAGGCGGTAGTATAAGTGATTCATATTTAATGAGGTCTAACCGTAGGGCTAAATAAAAGACAAGCAGACAGATACGCTTAAATCATTATAGAAAGGAATTATTAGAGAGCACAGATATACAGTACAAGCGCGATCTATCTTAAGTCTTTCCTGGGCCATACTAACGGAAAATATCGTGCCCCACAAACGATGTGAGGTATGATTAATTCTAACATCCAAATGCCGATATTAAAAAAAGAAAACATGAACTACGTTCAAATATGATGCTCTCTTGTGCAGTCTCTTATGTCCTTCATTAAACAAAAAAACAAAAAAGACTAAAGGCAGTGTAAGTAACCATCAAGCCTAGATTGTAGTGATAGAACCATTCCCTTTTCATTATAACGCTGTGCAACTAATGTACGGTAAGCATTCAAATAAATTAAATGAAATCGAAGAACACTTAAAGGAAAGAAATACAAACAGTTTGAATGTCATAAACTGTCAAAAATTATATCGAATTTTGAATAATTTACGATAATAAAAAAAAAAGTAAAGTGCTGAAGAAGTAAGCAATTAAAACAAGTAATAATTTATAATAAAATATTAAATAATAATAATAAATTATTAAAAAAAATATAAAAACAAAAATGAAATATTATTACAATGATTATTGTTATTAAATATTCAATAAAGAATATCTGAGGGTACGAACGGGCTAAATGAATAGAATTCGCATTAACATTTTACGCTCGTTGTATATCGACTTCGATTACTTGGGTCGTACTTTTTTACAGACAACGTTCTCTTCAGTTTAGAAAAGCAAAACTGTTATGGGAGCTGCATCTTCTCTCTCGATAAGAAAAAAATATCGTTTTGATGTAAGTTAAACTTCCCTACAGATGGAAAATGGTTAATCTTTTTTTTTTGAAGACATATGAAGATGGCTTTGTTTTCTTCTTGAAAGAGCAAGTTCTATGAACAAAATATGAGTACCTTTTGCATTTTTTTAATTTTTTCTTGTTTGTATTGACAAAAGTTGAATTTTGTGAATTGCATTTTAAGAAGCAAAGGGCGACATTTCATTACCGTTAAGAAAAATCCATCAGGTCGAAACATCCTTCAATTAACTCATCTTGCTTGTTCTATTCTACTCTCTAAGTCCGTTTATTAATCATGTCAAAGGGACTGGTAAAACAATCCGCTTCTTCCCTATGGTATTCTTAGGCGGTCAGCAATCTTTTACAACTTATCGGTTATCGATTTTGCGAATTTTTTTTTTAGTTCTGTTTTTTAAATATCTTTTTTGAGCTCGGCTGCGGCAGTACGACAATATTGAGCAACTACCTGCATCAATCGGCCAATTCGAAACACTTTTCAGATCGGTTCGGTGCGTAACATACATGAGCAAAGTCTTTGCATACTAAGGGGAGCGGAAAATACTTAATCGTAGTCACTACCTTTCAAGAACTGGACAAAACTTTCACTTCATTTAATTCGCAGTCCGTTATATTTTTAACATATAAATATTTTCGATAGGGTAAGTGGGGAGACAGGCTCATGAAAGACGGTTACATGCTTGCTTACATGAATGCTTACATGAACATAGTTTTCTTACATTTTTCTTAAAATTACTGCTAAGAGAAGAGAACTTTTTCTCTCAGTGTCTTCTCACAATCAGCAGCAAATATAAACAAAACACCAGCATATATTGCGGTGAAATAACCTTGCAAACGAAATCACAAGGCAGTCAAATAATATAAAAGAGTATCTTCCACATAGAATTTTGAGTTCCCTTTTTTCCGAGTATTCATTCAATGTACAAAAGAAGCTTATCAAACAAAGGCAAATCAATTACGTTGAATTCAAGGAGAAAATAGTTAAATATATATATGTAAAGCAATTAAGCGAATTCTAAATCGAAATAAAGATACGCTCTTGTTGAAGCATCTCTTTTACAAAATAGATGATAAATCAGAAAATTTTATACGTAATATTAAGATCTTTTTTCCCTCTTTAATGCTTTTCTTCATTTTACCAAAATTATCGCATTAGATATTAGATGAAATAAATAAATAAATAAGAAAATAATTATGCTTATGTGCCAGGATTGATAAGAAATGGCGCCTGTTTTACAAGATATGTAAAATAAATACAAAATCATATCAGCTGAATCGTTCGAGATAATTCCATTAACTTGTGTTATGAAGGATGATAATTCAAAAATTGTTTTATAATAAGTAGTCATAAGCACATCAAGTACATGTAAGTTGCTAACGTGTAGCAGCCTAAGAATAATGAAATATCTGCGGAGAAAATTTCGAAAATTGGATACCGCAAGAGTTTTGTAAATCTCTATCCCCGGGTTATGTTTGGTTTTTAACATCCTTTATAGAGGATTCTAAAAAAAGAAGATACAATATTTAATCTTGATATAATATTAAGTAGGAAATCCGAAGGTGTGGCGGTCACCAGCTTTAAAGATTTACTTGCAAAAATTCACACAACTTGGGTGGTCGGTTATACCTCAATGCTACAAATTCAATGCAAAGTTTTCGCACATTTATTTTCATCTAATAGAGATATGTTAAGATGATAGTACAAAAATATTGAAGCAAAAATGTCCTATCGTCTTAACATACCTGAATTAGATGAAAAAAATATATAACGAGTACATACGTATATACGTACGTACGTGCATACATATTCAGGGATGGTATGTAAATATTCGTCTTTCAAATTTATTTTATTTATCTCAATTTTATTTATCAAAATTTCATATTATTATCATAACTGTACTAATTCATTTAATTATTGTCTCTCTTCTCTTTGCTGCCGGTCTTTACATTTTAAATCTTTAAACACATCATTCGCTTCGTTAGCTATGTGAAGTCAAGATAAGATAAGCACAATATTTTAAACGTTTGATTGAGTGAATCAATGACATGAAATGATATGTTTGCCGTTAAGCCTAATTAATTCCATTAAAAGTTAATTAAATTGAATTTAACGAAATTATGCTTAATAGCGAAATTTATCTTTCAAAATACACTTACATTAACAAATACAAAAACAAATATTTGATGATACTGACTGCATTTACATGGTATGTGTGATAAACAAATTGGAATTGCAATTGTAATATTGCGATTCTTGTTGTTGTATTTGTTGTTTTTGCTGTTGTTCTTTTTGTTGTTATTGTTGTTGTTGGTATTATTGTTTTGATTACTATTACCCATAAAATTTGTAGAAAGTTTCTCCTTCTATTGTCGTTTTTCGGTCTTTCAATTGTTATTGTTGTCTATCAATGGCTGGCAATAGTCTTATGAAATGTACTCTCTTTCGCTCTTTCGCTTTATACATTGCCAGCAAGGACATCTAAGAAATCCATAAATTATTGTAAATGTGTGTACATACGCTCACATTCAGTATATATATGTATATATATGTATATAAATATATGGTACTGATTGTCATGGACTTTTCTTATACTATATGTACACATATATGCAAATATGTATAACGTCTTACATGTGCAATGACATACAATCTTTTGGTAAATGTATCTTTGATAACTAAATTTTCTTTAATTTAAATATTGTTCAATATAATTTTTTAACTTTATTTTTTGTCACATATTTATTTTTAAACATTTTTTTATCTCTTCTTTATATCTTTTATTTATCTATGTATTTAAATTTTTTTTAATATCTTTATTGAATTAATAATAATATAAGTATATTATATTTTCAACTTTTTTTTCAATCGTTTCCTACTTTATTTTTTACTTCTTATAAACCGTACACTCTTACTTTACGAAATCAACTGAATCAAAGAGAATGAATGTAAACAACAAACAGAGGTTCGTTTACTCGCTTCTGTGTGTGCCTATGTGCCTGACTAATAAACAATTAACAGAATTCTTGGCGCATAAATGGGTAAAAAAAATTGTTCTCGTTAACAGTCCTCGCTCTGTTACATGAACAGGAATTCAAAAACGGAAGCTTTCTGTATAATATTCGTTTTCATCATACTCTATATTACTACTTCACTTATAATGAAGAGAGATTATAAATGAATTAAGGATTACTATAATAATAATAAGATAAAATATGAGATATTTTGAAATGGATCGCTTGTTATGTTTGCATCGAGGTAATGCTAAAATATATATGAAAACGCACTTTGCCTCATGATATATTGTTTTCACGTAAAGCCGCGATGTTCAGGGCAGCCTTTGCAAGGAAGGGAGTCTAAAATGAGAACTGTGTGTGTGACGTGTTCTCAATTTAGCAAATTTAGATTTTTTCTCAAACATCTTCTGATTCTTCTAATATGTATGCAATAAAGTATTAAATAATAAACTATGTGGCCTTACAAAGACTTACTTTTCATGAATATCCTTATATGCGCAGTTAACTGGTTGATATTACTTAGTGTAAAGCATAGTTGTTCGTCTCTATTTGTCTTACTCAATATTTTTCATTTGCGAACTTAGTGACGTTTACATAAATTATATACGGTAGGGTCCATAAAGCAAATCTATGCGGTCCAAATTTAGTGCAAGTAATTTGTGTATCTAATTGCTATTATGGATCAATTTTTACTATGATGTAATAATAAAGATCAGACGTTTCTGTTACGCAATGGCTTACCTCTCATGAGAATCCTTATATGGGTTAAAATCCAAAAGAAGACTTATGCAGCCCAAATCTAGTACATTTAGTTTTTAACGTCAAGTTACTATTAAGGAATGATTTGCATGATAAAATATTAAAAATTAAACATTTCTACCGTACAAAAGCTAACTTCTCATAGAAATAGTTATAAGGGAAATTGTTAAAAAGATGATCCCATTCGATCGAAATTTTTCATATTTACTTTAGATATCAAAATATTTATATTAAATAACAAAATATTTATTCAAATGAGGCATTAAGTGGAGAGTGTTCGTAAAAATGATACGATCGAATTCATTGAATAGAGTGCATCCTTGAACGAAAACACGCCAGTATAACAAATGTCATCAAAATATCTAAAGAATTACAGCCTATTTTAATTTTTTGTAAGGTTTTTAAATACCTTTGAACAACAACAACAACAAATTAATGCTTTATTAAGAATTTGTCTCAATTTCAGAGCAACATCAATAATGTTAGAATAAACAAATCGAATTTGCTTCAAAAGATTGTCAAATCAATACGCGATTTATGTCGAATTCGAGACTCGACAATTTTTCCTTTTATTTATAATATCCAGAAAAACGAACCGTTGACTCCGTTAAGTACATATATATATTCTTATTAATAAAGTTTACTTGTACTCCTACTTCGAAACACAAATCCAATATATCTATATACATGTATAGCATATATATAGACATGTGCATTTATATAGATAATCCTTGTTCTACGTACATATATTCATTATGATCATCTTACAATTTGGTGCAGGAATTGATTTTTTCGCTCGACTAATATGTTCACACAATTCACTTGAAACTCTATGGTTGATATCCAAGATTCGTTCAGGACGAATATCATATGTTTATGGATATTTAAAAAAAATTTTTTTTTTATTATATTTCTTTTAGTTTTCGAATTTTTTCTTCAGTGTATTTTCATAATTGTCACTATTTAAATTTTCGTAACTTAATGGTGCTTTTCTACCACCTGTAGAGTCTAATTGGAAAATGAAACATTAACACCAACTAAGAAGAGGAGAATCTCTCTTTTTCTCGAAAAGATTATGTTTCTCTTGAAAAGCTTTTTTTTTCTTATTAAAATAGATTCATTCAATCTTTAAAAGCTTGATATATTAATCTTTTATATGTCATTTCCAAAAATTTTTTCTTTTTTTTTTTTGTTGAAGCTTTGTATATATTATCAAAATATTTGTTCTATCTGGTACAATATTAAACTTTAAGTTATGGCTATAATATAGACAAACGAGGAGACAAGTGCAAGTTGACGAAATGATCTGAAAAATAACTTTACAACAAATAGAACGTGTAATAAATATTAAAAAAAAAAAAAATAGAAAAATCCAAAATTATTTAGATTTAAAATTTTGATTTCAAATATGAATAAATATTTAGAATTTCACCCACCGCGTTAAATTGTCTCTACAACGTCGCTTCACTGTTCGCTTTGAAATAATAACTGACTGCTGTGTCTCGATACCCAATAAATTTCAATGCACTATAGTTCGAGCCGTAAATTAACATGCAATACTGACAATTTGTTTTGTTTACAGAATTGCATCGAGGAATCAGAATTCAAAAGTTCTAGAAAACACGTAACAACATCGCATTTGATACAATTGAGCACAATAATGATTTTTAATTACATTTTGTCACAAAGCGAATAATTATTAATATTAATTGCTTGTCAAAATTGAGATAGAAATTTAAAATTTGTAAACTTATTTGTCAAATTCTAGGAAAAGGTCATATGAAAAACTTTCTTTTTGAAGAAAAATTTGGGTTTTTTCGCATGTCTCTCTCTTTGCAGGAAAAAATCTTTCGAATTATAAAAAACAAAAAACTTAATTTGCCTAAAGCTGTTTGGTACTGGAGTTGGCAGGTATCACAAATTCACCCAAAGCAAAAAAATGTACTTTTTTTTTGTGCATATTTTGTCTCTTGCCTTCCTTTATAGCATACAAGACCAACGTGATAGCAATAAAGAAATTGATTAAAATTTGTTTTTGAAAATAAATTTATTGATAGTGAATTGGATATGGAAAGCCTGCCTTATAGTTTTTATTAATTTGTTCGGTTGATGTAAGCGAAAAACTATTTGAAAAGCGTTTCCCAAATTGTAGTCCCTTTTTATGGAATACCGTAGAAATTTTTATTGTACAGTCTATGAATAATGAGCAAAACAGCCAGAACACACAAGCGTTTTCAGCTTATCTTATACAGTTGGCGTGGCCTGTGAACAATTTGGTCCATTTTCAATAAAAACCGATTTCAAAAAACTTTCAACGTTTTTACAAATTTCATTCAGGTAACATAATTTTTACGAGCACAAAAGTGGCTATCGGAAGCATTACACAGTTAAGCAGACACACAGATGGACGGGTGAACGGATGGACGAACGGATATGGACCCGAATTTGATACTGCTCAGGAATATATATATTTTATGAGTGAAGCTTCTTTCACAAGCATGTCACAAACGTTTTCATAAAAAAATTAAACTTCAATACTCTATTATATCGAGTGGGTGTGATCGATCCTTTCCGTTTTTCCATCGATACTCGAGGTTAGCTAGCTTAATAAATGTGCTAATTTTTTTAGATCTGTTTGCTGTGGTGTGTGAGTAATAAGTAAAAAACTCATCTTTTTTCCCCTTAAAAGCATTTTATGTTATATTTTGGGCGTACCCTTCGATCCATTTGGCTCATTTACGATACCTTCAAGAACACTTTCTATGTTTCTGCTAAATTTGAAGCCGATAGCTTTATTTTTACGGTCAGGAGGACACAAACGAACCGGTGGATAGGCGGGCAGAGAGACATGTGTATAGTTTCCTTCCGGACAAACAAAAGTTGATTACATCTAGCAAAAAGCTATAGAAGCTACTAAACGATTTTACAAGAACAGCGTTTCTGTTTATTATTTTTCTTTTTTCCATTTGGAGTTGAGAATGATGCATTATCGCTTCTACGCTATCGACGAAGACATATTGAAATTTTCCTTACTTGATTTATAAAATCTCATAGAATACAGAACCGCACACTGATCAAAATATATATTTGATTAGATAACTAAGATGACAAATCTGTTGGCGTCGCAAAAAAAATTCTGAAGAATATTTCCTGATTTTTTCGCATAGATAATGTTTATGACATCTATTTTTCCTAACCAAAGCACAGAACGGTAACTCAGTCATTTTAATGAGAACGTGATCAGACAAAAAGGTGAGGAAGGAAGTTTAAAACGAAACATACACAACCTCAAATAAAAAATCTTATTCAATTTTAAAAGAGTACATCTTTTTTCAATACAGTTTTTTTAAACTACTTCTACTAAAAAGAATGCAGAGAGATTTTGCTCTCATTTCTAATTTATTAAATGAGAAAGAAAAGAAAAAAAATTACTAATAATACGAGGAATTTCGTTTCCCTTTTTATTATTGTATGCTTCGAACTCGAACACTTGCTTTTTATTTTATTTTATTGGAGAGATGTATACGGCATACACAAACATTCTAGAATTACATCCATAAGCAAGCATACGCACTCATATAGATTAGTTTTGAAATTATCTTTCGTTGTATTAAAGAAATCAGTATCGTTGTGTCGACTTCCAACTACTGCTACCATTATTATTATTATTATTATTTTCAAACTTGAACATTTTGTAATTTCACGCATTTCGCCTACCTACAGGTCTGTCAATCCACAAGTTTGTCCTACACAAAACAAAATTCCTTCTTAAAAATATTAGTCACACGTTTTGAACTCTTATATAAGTAATATTAAAAAATAGGGGAAGACCTTTCGTAATGTGTTAATTTAAACCAATAGCAGGCATTCTTAACGAGAAGTTAAATTATTGTTGTCTTTTCTTTTCTTCTATTTCTTTTATCTTCTATTTCTTTTGTCAGTTAGTAGCTACATAATTCAATCTTATAACCAAAATTTAAGTAGGGGTTAGAGTATATATAACTGTATGCTCTATCGAATAGACTTGATGTTAACTCTATTTAAGTTTGTCTAATTTTCAGTTCTAATTTTTTGTTGAATGAAGGTACATTCGATGTCTGGGAATGAACGAACATAAAAATTAAGAGCCAATAGATCCATAAATGAACTATCTATCGAGGAATAAATATTTGTAGTAATGCCATGGTACACTTTAGTTTAAAACTCAAAAAAAGCGGCAGACGAATAGCAAACTTATAAATTTTCAGTGCAAAATACTGTATGTAATGCAAAGAATTCCATTTGATACCTTATCTATCTATTCATTAATAATGGGAAAGGAAAAGAACAAATTGTTTATACTTCTGCACATATACAACTGAAAGAAGAGTTCATTGCGTTATTGAAAATTTCTCTCTAACTAGTAGCAAGTAACGAGCGCAAACTCTATTATTATTCATTCTCTTTTGTTCTACTTACTATGCTTATACTATTTCCGCTCTCTTCAGTGTTCATTACAATGATTCTCTCAAATAAAATTGAAGAGAAATATAAGATCGCAAAAACTAAAAACTTACGTTTTATAGAGTGCAAACAAGGGGAGGTAATAAAGTGAAATGGAAAAAAAGAGAGAAGCAAGAGATTAATGCAGATATTAGTTAAAGAGTAAAATAATGCTCAAATTTTCTAATGCTTTGAAGTGCTTTGGATACGGCCTTGACGAAGAAAACTCTATAATTTCAGTGTTTTAAAGATATGCAACAGAGAGATAAGTGTATGAAACGATATCTAATGCCATTGTTTTCTTTCGCTTAATAAGAGAATCGATACTTGTCTTATAATAAAAATTGAATACTGACAAAATAAAATTAAAATAAATTTTGGTAAATATTTTCTTAATGTGTTTTATTTAACAATTTTGCATAAGTTTCACACTCAAACGTATAAACTATGAAAAAAGTGCAAAAGCACTGTTGAACGTAAAAAACATAGTGCCGGTAATGAATTTACATAAATTTTAGATAAAATAAATTTTTTTTTTTTATTTACATCACCATAACGGCAACAATTAATGCTGTTAGGCAATTAGAAACTGAATTAAACAATTAGCGTTGAATAAATGCTTAGAAATAAGTGCTTATAAGTAATTAGCGGCGGCTAAGAGGTCGCATTCACTATTTTTTCTTTTTTTTTCCTTTTTAGTTTTCCTCAGATGCCTATAATCCGTCTAATCATACAATCCATCTAATTTACATAAATTATTTGTGTATAAGAAGGTTCTTTTTATATATATTGAGAAGAATGAATTTAGCTCAAGTAGTGTGCCTGTATGTATTTACGATTTCCGGCAGAAGTTAATGGCTTCCTAGGTTTTTGTCAAAAGCATGCAATACAATAGCTCTCTTCCGCAGAGCGAGCACTAATTCACGGTGGTAACAAATATACGACAATCATAATTAAAGTGTGGTCTATGCTGCACCCGGAATTGAAGCCGCGTACGCATAAAAAAGGAAAATGTAGGCTCAACAATAAATATCATGTTCTTTTAGTTTCATTTCCAAATCTATCCGTTATAGCAAGCAAGACCTTCGAGGCACTGAAAGCCTATTCCTCGCCTATACTTACATTTGAGAATTGAAATATGAAAAACTCATTCGTTATCTTTCCGTAATTTATGAAAAGAAATTATTGAAATAATTTTATACGTAAGAATTCTTTTATGTATTTACATAAAGAATAAATTTTAACAATTTTAAGTAAATTATTAATTTAATCTCGTATCCTCTTGATTACTAATATTTATTTTCCTGATAACAGTTTCTAGTGGTGACACACTCATATCAGTTAGTGAATCAAATTCCTGTTCGTTTATCTCGGTGCAATCGTCAGAATCAAAAGAACGTATTAAACTGGGGCTACTTATGCTAAATTCCAAGTCGAAACTATTTAGAAACTCGTTGCTAGAATTTATGGAGAAATTCGGATAAGAATTACTTTTTGCCGGTTGCCGAGGAAGGCTGTTGTGGCAAAGAGGATTTTCCTGTGGCTCCTGCTCCTGAGGAACCTCCTGACCCCATAGAGCTACCGCCCGTACGCGGTTGAGTTCGGCTTTCGTTGGATTGACCGCTTCCTCCTGGAGTATTTCCTGGCGATTTGTTAGTTTTGGCTGGCGCGACGTTGGGTGAGACCGATTTTTGAGTGGAAGGCGGTGCAGTGATTTTGTTTGGCTCTGATTCTGCAACAATATTGGTGTCTTGATTTTGTTGTTCTGTAATTGCCGGCGTTTGTTCTCTTTCGGTTGTTGCGTCATATTGATAGCCTGAGGTATCGTAGTCACCTTCTCTATATTCATAATCTGTTTGATTGATCCCGGTGTCGTAGGCTTCACTTCCATATTGTTGAGGCTCATAGTTGGTGCCGTCATAGCCTGTTGCATCGTACTGTTGCTGATCGTATTCATCGTAGGCATTGTAGTTTGTATTGTAATCAGCGAGTCGATCGGCGACATTCTCGGGCTCCGGGTCGGTTCGAGTGTGGTTTGTGTTTGTATTTCTATCGCCAACGTTTGTGTCTTGCTGTTGATGCTCTGGTTGCTGTTGCTGTTGCTTTTTTTCTCCTTCGCCGATGTCTTTGAGATTTTCGTCATCATTGTCATTGAATTGTGCTTTGTAATCGTATCCCGCTGTTGGTGTTGTATCATATTTGGGCTTGTAATCGTCGGTGATAGCAGTTCCTTGGGTGTCATCAACGGATGTCTTTCCAAGTACTGGTTCATAACTGTAGGAATTTCCGGGTTTGATGTAGTCATCAGCAATTGTTCGTGACTTGTCGGCTGCGTCAAATGTGCTCGGTTTGTAGGCGAGAGATACTAAACATAGTAAAAATAATTTCATAAAAAAATTTTTAAAAGTTAACAGAACGAGTGGTTTTCACAGCTACAGCAGTAGTATTTACTTTTTTTAAAAAAAAAAAAAAAAAAGGATCCGAATTTATAGGACAACTTTGAAATAATCCTTTGAACTTATATTTTCTTAGCAAATTTTTAATGAATAGTATTACGATATCAAATCTATTCTATGAATTCTCGAGCTCTACATTTTCTAATTTAGGTTGAAAAGAGAAGAAAATACTTTTCAAAAAAAACTGTTTAGAATTAAAAATTCTAAATCTTCACAATATTGAATCCATCCATACATCCTTCTGTTTTTATATCAGTCATAATATATGTAAATTACCTTTTCCCGTCGTTGGTAAACTATTATACGAAGTCGGTGAATGGTCTAATTTGCTGGGACGATCGCTACTTAATACTCGATTCGTTAGGTATTCTACGTTTGATTGCAAAGATGAAATTTCCGTTCTTTTACCAACATAATGAAAAAGAGAGATGTAGACGAGAGAGAGAAAGAGAGAGAGAGAGATAGAAAGAGAAAGAGAAAGAAAGAGAGAGAGCGACAATTTGATAGAGGGAAAGAGCAAGAAAAGAGAAGAAAAGGATGTACGGTTTAATAAAATCAGTTCTGTGCATAAACAAACCTTTTGTCGTTGGTGTTTTGGTGGTTGTGGTGGTCGTGGTGATGGTTGTAATGGCGGTGTAGTAGTGTTTGCATTTGGAATAATGGAATATTGCTTTTTATGAGTAGTGAGACAGTCTGTGACAACTAACTCGTAATTATCATGTTTTTGCGTTAATTCTTTGTATTTATGCCAGATTTCTTTCAAGCATAATAAAAGTTTATCATTAATATTACGCAGATTATGTTCATCCCGACTGAAAATATGAAAATAAGAAAACAAATTTTCTCATTAAATGTGAAATTGTAAGAGTAACCCTGTGTTGAGCGCATCATAAAGGTGAATCATTGTTTAGTTTAAACTTTTTTTTTTCTCTTCTACGACTTCTCAACGTCCTTGGAATCCGTAGACTGAACAGGACTTTTCTTGTTTTCATGATATGCCTTTGCTAAGATCTCTTTTTTCCTTTGCTTCTCTGATTTACTTTTTTGCAAAGCTTTCGGCATTAATCTTACATTTATGTCGACCTTAACGGGTTTCATTTTTCTCTTCTCCTTAGACGCTTCTCTTTCATCAAAATTATTCGTTTTCTCTTTAATTCTTTCAGTTGTATTAGTACTAGATTTCCTGTTCTTTAAATGATGATTACAATTGCAACAAGTTTTCATTAATGGTTGAGCATGACAGCAATGCATTGTGGATAAATATTCTCTTTCATCTTGCGGGACAGATTTCTTTGTCATTTTGGTATGACAGAGATTCTGACAAGATTTAAACGTTTGTTTCAAAACCAGATGCTGTTGACACCAAGTCAACGGCTCCGTTTTGCAGTTTTGCAAACTTTCATGGGAACAACTTCTTGACCTTCTTGCACATCTGTGATATCTGAAACACTTTTCACGGCTGCCGGCAGTTGTTGATATATTTGTTTCAATGTTTGCGTTTAAGTTCATATCTGCGCCTAAGTTTTTTTGAGTCTGATTATGTTCACTATGTTGTAATTTTGACTTCAATGGTTGCGTGATCGTATTGACGAACTTTTCCGAATTATTTGAGAGATCGAATTTGTTTTCATCAAAATATCTACTACGACCATCGTTAATTAAATTGTCCTGTAAGTTATTACGCAAATGTGAGGAGATTTCAGACATGGCAGGTTTTAATTGTAATGGTAATGGAGGTATCTTAGCCCATTCTCTCTCTAATCGCTCAGTGCTGCGAGAAATGTTTTTCCATATACTGTCTTCTTCTTCTTCAAACAGCAAAGTGGACTCTTTTGCATTTTCTATCGTTACTTGGACATTTTCCAGCGATTGATGTGGCATTATAGCGTCTTTTTCTAGAAGGGAAGTTGAAGGCGGCCTCGCCTCGGTCAACGTTTGTCCCGTTATCTGTAACTTTTCGGTTTTTGATTTTATTGCTGAATTGCCTTCGACAATAGTAGGCTCCGATAATATTGTCTCTGATTTGCGTGATTTGATTATCAGTTTTTAATTTATTTTTATTATTTTAACGAATATATTCGTATTTGGCAGCAGGAAAAAATTGATAATGACATCGCATTAATCCAAAGCGAGGATTTTTAGTTTTTATCAAGAGAATAAGATATAAAATGAAAGAAAAGAACGCATGTGTGTGTTCGTATGTATGTATATATACGTATATAATAAAACAAATGGTCTTGTATGTTATTCATGTATACGGGTAGATTGTGATTGACGGCTTTCCAAAAATGAATTTTAATTTGTCATGAAATTCCTTTTATAAATAATTTCGTAATTATGAAAAAACCGCTTACTTATGCTTAATGGTGGTATCTTCTAATTTCTTTGTTAGCGTTCTACATTCATTGGTTAATTTATCCATGAGTTGCTTTTGACTTTGTATCATATCTTCTAGTTCATTAACGGTTTCCGCTAAAAAAAAACATGAGTTTTCGAACAAAAAAAAAATTTAAATAAATTTGCAAAAAGAAATGAAATTGAAATTCTTCTACAAATTCTACAGCAGCTCATGATAAACTATTGATTTGAAGGCGTTTGCTTGAACCATCGAACTTTCAAATAAATTCATTTGGAAAACCACATCAATCTTTCTTTTTTTTCATTCCGAGGTCAAAAGTTTGGCAAAAATCGCAAAAGGTTGGCAACAATCGCAAAAATTTGGCGACAATCGCAAAAGTTTGGCGACTATCGTTAAAGTTTGGCAACATCAATAGCTTACCCAGGTTGAATGCTTGAACGTGCCAGGTGCTAAAAGCTTGTTAGAAAGCTATCCTTTTAGATATTTAGTGCTAGTGAAAATCTATTCCATTGTGCAGGGGTGCGAGATTAATGTTGAATAACATATAAATATGAAAATTCAAAAATGTGTAAATTAAATTAAAAGAATGCTAGCTATCCGTGTTCTTCATTTGATCAAAACTAAAATTAACTTAATCTCGAAAAATAAATCGAACGACTTGCAACCCGGAGGCAAGCCCAGTAAAAAGCGCTCGTTGATAAAATTTCTTTCTTACCTTCACGTTGAAACTAACAATCCTGTATTAATAATATCTTTACGTTTTTGAATCTTTCACTACTCTTGACAAGAGCTCTTTGGTTGAAGTCAGAACTGACAATTAAAATCGGGTTTTTAACTTTAACTTCTAATTCTTCTAAAATATTTTTTCAAAACTGATAGATTTGAGCTCTGAACTCATTCAGTTCTGTTTACTTTGTAGTTAAGGAGATCATCATAGGAGTTACGCGATTTTTTCTAGGCCATTGAATAGACTTGAAAGTTGAAAAAAAGAGAATATTCATCTTGAGATTCGTAGACAAATTCTAGTTTTTGAAAATTATTATGTTCTTTTTAGAGACTTTTTCTGTACGTTTCGCCGATGGCCATATAGACGAACAAATTTTGTCAAGTGTGACGAAAATGAATCGCAATTCTCCGTTTGACAATATGCTTGACTCAAAACCCAAAGCCAGCCGCTTAGATTAACCAATGAGTTTACAAAAACGATTAAAGAATTCCATTTTTCCACACATAGTTTTTTTCAGTACAAAAAAACTCTTGGTCATCTTACTTAACCTCAACCGACTTGTAGAAATTAGCGATAAAATGATTGACTAAATAAATGAATATCTTTAAAAAGATGTAAAATAAAATATGCTTCAAAGTGATTAATAAAAAATTTGTCGTGATTGTCTTTAAAAACTTGAACTTTAAAAAAAAGCGTCTATTCTGTTAACGTGTATTATGAATATTTGAAGTATTTGAAAAAGAAAAATTGAAATTAGAATGAAATTACCATGCTTGTCTTGCATTTCGGAAATGCGTTTATCTAAATCCTTTTTGGTAGGGCGGACTTCGTTCTTCAGTTCGCCATAAGCTAACTGGAATTTATGTAAAATAAAAAAGATTTGATTTTATACTGATGTAACCCATGTTGTGATATATAATTTTACCTCCTTTTCTAGATTGGCGATGTCGTCATTTAGTCGTAAGATCTCGCGTTTCGAATGCAACAAATCGGCATCCGCTCGATCTAAACGTTGTCTTACTGAGTTAATTTCCGCATTTAATCGAGCCGCTTCCGTTTTATGATCTCTGGAAGCCCTATCTAATTGCAATCTTAACGCAGTAATTTCTTGCTCCAATGATTGTTTTTCGGCATTCAGCTGAGCCATATCTGCCAAAAAAGTTGATCGATTTGATCTCAATTCCATCTTCAGATCTTCAATCTGAGCATTGCGATTTGCTAATTCGCGTTTTAAATCGCTTTCGTAGCGTTTTTGTCGCTCTAATTCTAACTGAAGTTTTGTTACATTGTCCCATTGATGATTCAAATCACCACCCATTTGATCGAATTGATTGTTATAACGCCTTTCGGCACTGGCTCTCTCCTCAGCTAAACGCCGGGCCATATCGTGTTGTAACTCACGTACCCTTTCATGTTGGCGATCCAACTCATCGCGTAAATGTTTCACCTCCAATTCAGCTTGGGAACGCTCCATTTGCACCAGATCATTAATATAACGGTTGGAGGTCGTGTTTAATTGCTGTGACTTGGTTTCGTCCAAACATTTTTGCAAATGTCTTATAGTCTCATCTAGAGAAACTTTTTCTTTTTGTAGCAGCTCGACTTGTTTCCGATGAATATCACAATTCTGAGCAATATTCGACAGATTGTCGGATGTGTCATTGGCCAATTTCTTTTTTAATTCTTCATTTTCGGTGTTTGTACGTTTTAAATCAATATTGGCTTGCATTAGTTCAGCCTCCAATTCGCTTATGCGAGCTTCATATAATATGTTGGGAGCTGAGCCATAACGCGACGGTTTTATATCTTTTTTCCGCGGCATTAAAACTCTTTTCTTACAAAGAACATCGTCATTATCCGAATAGGGGATAGTGGACGGTAACTCGGCTAAAGCTTTTAACTCTTTACGTGTATTTTCCGTTAATTGTTCATTTTCGTTGATAACCTGACGGACTTTACCTAAAAGGTTACTCAGTTCATTACGACAATATCTAGATTCCTTTTCGAGTTGCTCTATATAATCATCCTGTTTTTCAATAAACTCGAAAATTTCGGCTGGAGCCGTAACGCCGTCCTCCGATAATGATTTTTCCTTCGAAGTTAACATAAAATCATCCGCCAAGGTCGGACGGTGCGGTGGTGCTGATGATGAAACAATTACCGTATTAGGAGTAGAAACAGTTGATGTGGCATAATGTTTCACAGGCGACGAGTAAATATTTTCCTGAGATCCCAAAGAACCGTTGTAATCTCTCTTAGAACGATAACTGCCAAAATATGATTTTTGACTTGGAGTTAAGTACTTGGAGATATCGGCAAGTGTAGGACGTTCCACTGTCTATTAAAACATGTTTCTATTAAGAATCTCAAAACTTTCTTCATTCAAGTCTTTTACTTACTGATATTTTACTCGAATAATTGTCTGCGTTTACATTACCGGCATTGGATCTTGAAGTTGCTTTATTCGGCGAATTATAGGAATCAGCCAACATTAACTTTAGCCGCCCGACTGCCTCCTTGTAAGCATAATTTGTGTAATCCATGCTTCTCCTTTTCTTACGAATACAACGCGAAGATTTCATCGGCAGATTGCTGAGTGAAATGAAAATTTTTTTAATATTTTCAACATTTTTATGAAATTTTCTTTAAACTCTTTTAGTTAATAAATAACTTTTTTGATTTCAAATTTGTGCTCGCATTAGGTGCTAATTTGCTAGTGTCTACTTTTCATTTTACAAAATTTTGTAAATGTTTTGTGTCAAGTATTCCAATTATGTTGCTGTAGCAACAACAATTTTATGTCAATTCAAGTAAGCCACCACCATGAACTCCTAGTCTACCTTAAACTGCTCAGTTTTTATTCATTTATTTCTTATTATTATATATATATATATATATATATATATGTTTTTAAATGAAACACTTAATATAAATAATTATTTATTAGTGTTAACTATATTTTCAATAAAACAAATTTATTGAGCACAAATTTCTATTTCAAATATATTTTTCGGGCAAAACTGAGATTAAAACAAATCTTAGTTTAGTTTAGTATTCGGAAACCGGTCAATATTTTTTCAAGGAGAATAACTTGTAGGATCGAAGGACACACTTTTCGAAAAGACAACTCTTCTCGCTCTTTTTTAACATCCTAATGAGTCCATTTCATATATTTGATATGATTGATGAAAGAAAAATCACTTTATAACTACCAAGTGATGTATAGCTTGCATTGGAAAGCAGTCGAGGCAGGAAAATATTGGAAAGAGATGAGAATTCTTAGGAATTCTTAGGAAAAGCTATTGCGATAAATTAAAGATAGAATATTGAAGATAGTAACGTCGTAGTAGACCACAGTTTCTATATTAATCAGATAAAAGTTATAAATATTTGTGTCTTGATTTAAGATTGAGAGTAGACTGGTTTTGCCATAATAATGTAAAGAGAGAGATTAAAGACAATCATTTCTTTTAACGATATCGCCTTTAGAAGCTTTTCACGGCCGCAAAAATTTTGAAATTTGAGACAGCTTTGGAAATCCTCACATATATATGCAGTTTTTTATTAAATTTTCTTCTTACTGTCTTCGTACTGATTATATAAAGTTGTGGATTAAATTCCTTTTTTTTCTCTTTATTGTTGTGTAATTTTCAAAAACCCATTTTAAAATTCCTTACATTATTCTATTTCAGTTCTTTTATTTTTTTATTTTTTTTTTTAAATTTATTTTATTGCCTCATAGTATGTGTGCTTCGATTATTTACCATTCGGAACATTTTCAAAATTTGTTTTTAATTTAATATTTAATTCTTTAATAACTGTAGTCGATACAGTTGCAGTTGTTACTGTTAGTTGTATATTTAAAATTAAAATTGAAAACTTCTTTAAACCATTAATATTACACTTTGAGTACACACTGAATTTTGAAGCGTTTATATATTTATAATCGATTCAGGAAACTAAAGAAAAGAAATTTTCAGTTTTCATGTTAAGCCACATATTCTTAAACTGAGGTAATGGAATTATTCTAATGCACGATGAAGTCATAAACGTCTATGTGCTGATGTAAAATAACGCAAACAACCTTCTAAGGTTTTAAAACTTCACTTTTAATTTGTTGTGTTTAAACCGTAACTAACTGAACTAACCGCGCTAACCGCGAAAATGTCTTGCTTTGGCTTTTTAAATGCTTCCTCGTTTTTACGGTTGAGAGTTTATGTATGAATATATTATATAACTAATAAAATTTTATTTTTCAACTCCTTTTCAGTGTTACGTTTTACTTTAACTTTACACATTCAACTGAAATATTGTCAGTCTTCTGTCAAGGTTTTTATAGAGGAAAGTTTTGTGATTCGAGAGCGTATTTGTGTTGTTATAGGATTTTTTTTTTATTACTTAACGTTTAACTCTTACCGCACAGAATATCAAGTTTTTTTTTGTTTATTAAAACTAAGACTATGTACGGATATTTTCGGTTATATTGGCCTTATCGTACCATGTTGTACGTTGTTGTTATTATTGTTTTTCTTGTTGTTGTTGTTGTTATTATGCGATTTTGTAAAAATTTACAAAACATTCCGAAGCAAAAGTAATTGATTAGAATACTTGTGTACTTATTCTAAGTAAGGAAATGCTATTATTTCTCTCTAAAAATTTCATTCATTCAACTTACTTGTTTAGCTTCGCCTCTAAAACAAGCAACAATTGAGCATTAAGACACTCAATGATTTGTTTGATCGATATGCGAAATTTCTTTTGATAGGATTCCTTTTTACACCTATATCTTTATATTAGTTATTTTTAACCACCATTGACAACAATTCGATATGCGGCCAATAGAACACTAAACTCTTCTCTCTTATATCACCAATAATATCCAGTGCGTAATATAATAATAAAAAATTTAATTTTTTTTATTTTCACTTTTAATTGTGATTATATTTTAATTTTAATTAATTTTATTACACTATATTATATTATTACTATTATTACACACATTGTATTATATTGTTACTATTACTCTTGTGATATATTTTACTATTATTATTATTATTGTAATTATTATAACCACCACCGAAGCTTGGGGATATAGTTATTTTGTCATTTCGCTTGTAACATCCGGAAGCAAGCTTTAGATTCAAATTTGGAATCGATTTAAGCAAGTCCGTCTGTCCCTCGTTCCATCTGTCCGTCTGTGGTAGACATTCTTCTGACTGCAAAAATGAAGATTTTCATGCTCTCGCACGAAGATTGGTTTTAAAAATGGGTCAAATCGTTCGAAGAATGCGACCACAGTGAAACATAAACTAAGAAAACCTTTGCTACGTTAGCTATCCTCCACGCTCTGCTCGATATAATAGAGTATTCGAATGTAATTTTTTTGTGAAAACGTATTCAACATCAAGGAAGAAGATGCAGAAATCCCATAAAGTGTCTTTGTGAGTGATCAGTATGAAATTCGTAATCCATTTAAACGTATCCCTCCGTTCGTCTATCTGTCTGTCCGTCTGCTTATTTGTGTAATGTCTGCCTACAGTATAAAATACGCTGAAAAGATCTATGTTTTGCTGACTATTCGTAGACTACTTGATAAGAGAATTTGCAGAATATTCCATAAAAATAAAAAAAAAAAGTGTCACGGATTAACCTATTCAAATTATTCCATTAGGATAGGTTTTCTGTGTCTAAGCATATATTTATTCCTGTAGAATGCCAAAGCAAATATATGAGAAATCATGACATATTCGTGCACGAATGAAGAATTAATTGACCATTGATTTTGGCAAGAAATTCATATCGAATTATGAGACAAATGTAAATCGTATGAAATAATGGCACGAGTTTCAATTTGAGAGTAATTAACGTACGCATAAATGATGAAAAGAAAACCAACGGAAAACATTGATCCAAAATGAATTTTATACGCGTACATCCATCTCTGTATCCGGTGTACAAATTCACGGAGCGGTTTTGAGCAACAGATGAAGCAGTAAACTTTTTAACATAAAACATAACAAAAAATTTTATTGCTCAATCAATAAGTATCGAAAGCATTTAAGTGATAATTTCAAAGATTGTTTCCATGGTGGTGTTTTGCTGCTGCTGCTGCTTCAAAATGTTGAAATTTCGACGAATGAAAAGAATTGGCGAATAGAAAGGTTTCCTTGTTCGAACGATGCGAAAAAAGAAAAAAGTTATTTTCTCATCATATCTTGAGGGACGATAAGAAATTGATTTATTTTGAGAAACGCGAACGCAAGATATCACGATTAGACCGATAAATGTCAATCATCGTGATCGTAAGACCAAAAGACTTTGACAGGCAGATGATGCTCTATATAATTGGTAGGACTAACAGAGAATTATCTATTATAAGCTATCAAAGTCCGATGTTGTTCACCGTTTTAAGACCAAGCAAAATATTTTAAAAAGCACCAAAAATTGTTGTTACATAACATCCGTTCTTCCGTACATTCATACAACAAAACCGGTTCGTGACACGTTGGAAACACTTAATTAGGGCTAGCCCATGGATCAGCTCTCTTCCTTTATCCCTTATCGAAGGATTACACACTTACTGAGCAGAGTTTTGCTTCTCCGCAAGTGTTTCGCACCATAAGGGAAAGATTTCGACTAACCCGGTATCTATAGATTGTCGGAAAAATCCCAAAAATATGTAATTAGCGATGAAGCATACTTTGAATTCTTCTGAATTTAGTATTTTTTTCGAAAAAAAGAAAAGTCCGCCCCTCAAATACTAAGGCAAACGCTCAAGTGCGTAAAAATAAGGACAAAAAAGGAGGAATCATTCCTCCTCATACGATTCAATAAATCCAACAACTGTACGTTGTTATTTCAGTAAACCTCTATTTTTTCAATTAGACTATGGTGACTTTTTTGTATATCTTGCAAACTTATTGCCTTTCCTTCCGTAGTCTTATCCTCGCCAAGAGATGTCAAAATCGAAGAAATATTAAGTTTTAAAACTTTTACTTTACTCTCGGTATTTTCTTAAAAAAGAGTACAGACTTAACATCCTTTTAGGATATAAGATTTTCCGATTTTCTTTCTTATTTTTTTAATTACGAGCAAATATTTATATCAAATCAAAAAACAAAATTAAAATACTAGTCTTTTGTGCCTACGTAGGGAAAAAAATGCTATTCATAGTCTTGACCTCTTTTTCTAAAACATTAATCATCATTTTGAATTCTTCTCTTGTCTATCCGCCTCTCCACCTATCGCGCTAAGCCACAGACATGACACTTGTGTTTCGTGTCATTAAAAAAATATATAAATATTTACGTTTGAACAAAATATAAAGAAAGAAAACAAAAAACCACGCACTGTAAAGAAAGCAGCATCGTAAGCATACCAAAGACTTTTGTGTATTTGAAAGTAAATGGCGCACAGACAAGAAAATTCTCTTCCGTAGCAAGCATGAAGCATTTTAATGTTCTCGGACGTGGATACAAGTCTGGTTCGCTATATAAACACGATTTATGCAAAGACGTCTTTCACATGTGCTGCCTTAAGCCTGAGGGCACTCTCAACAATACTTGCACCAGCTATACCCCGGCTTAAAAGTCAAAACTCAAGCACTCGTTCATTGCATGCATGTGTAGCATGTGTTTTAGTTAAATAAAAAATAAAAAAAATATAAATAAAACGTAATAAGCTGAAAAAACAGAATACGTTTACACACGAAAACTTTTCATACTTGAATACACAACTAAAATTGCTTGCCTGGTCAAAGAGAAGGATGTATTTGTGTATCTAGACAATTTGGTATCATCCTCATCAACCCATCCATCTATTCATCTGTACATATCATCTATCAATGCAGTCAGATTTACAAACGCCCTCAGTCGTTCAGTTTTCTCACCTGGATTTTCCCTTTTGAAATTATTTACATCTAAATTTTAACCACAGATACCCCTTATCCGAAATATTCATTCGTTTGTACAAGTACTGAAGCTCTTGAACGTGCTTGTAAGAAATACCATGACTGACACATTTCAATATGAAATACGCAGGGGAAAGAAAACACATCATTACAGATAAGCGGTGGGCGAACCACATATCTGAATGAAACATCGGGACAATTGTATCACTAGTGCATAACGAATACGATGATGTTATCATTTATCAAGAGCGCATACACACCAGACTGAAAGAAGAAAAGCGAGCCACCGGCGAGTACATCGTCTTATTTTTCTCTACTACTGAGTATTTATGTTTTGTTTTGTTTCTTCAGTCGAGATAGATCTCTTGTTGATGTTGTGCGAGAGTAACGTAAATGCTGCAAATAAACTTTTCATCATAAGCCCGTAATGGTTCATCACTGTACATGATTTTAATTATGCACTTTATCGTAATGAATATTTGGTATTTTTCTCCAATATCTCTTTTAGAATAAGACAATCCTTCTGCCCATTTCGATGCCTTGGTTCGTTCTCTTCGTAATCAGTTCAATGTTTATCTAAAAATCATCAATTTATTCGCCATAAAGAAGAAAAGGTTTATCTACCTTCAGTAAAATATATAAGGTGATAACTTCTTGAACCAGACATCAGAATCGGCAGCAGATTAATGTGTACATATTTACTATATATTCTACTAATACACTAATTCTGGAGATCATGTCAAAGGATGTCAATAATATTTTGGCTGAAAAACGTCGAAATTATTGAATGTGAATATATATTTAAATATCGCTTGTTTATGTTGTTGTGTTGTTCGAAAGGCTATTTCGTTTTCTTCCAAAACAGGACTTAATCGTATTTTTTTACAGCCAGTGCCACAATTAAGCCGAATTTTTATTATACATTTTGATAGATGAGAGATATAAGAAGACTTGCTTCCAAAAGTTTGCTTGATTCTGTAAAATAGTTTTTATTCGAAGCTCTTTCAAATATGGAAGATTGCGTTACGTTCTAAAAGGACCGTTGAAACTTATAATGACAAAATAAAGTAATTAATTAATGTAAACCAAGCAGGATAAGAACTCGTAAAATGCTTTTGTTTTCATTTTGGCCAAGAAACAAAAACGTAATTACTTTCCAAACAAGTGATTAATTATTGATTCTCAGACACTGTAATATACTGTATAAGTTTCGTAACGGTGAGAATTATATGTTTTCTGAAAATCTTTTATTACATGCCGGAACATGTTGTCGCTACCGAAACTCTGTTATCTAAGCTTTTGTAGTGGGATGCTTCAATATGTAGTAATCTAAAAACGAGCAAACAAGAAGAAAAAGTAAGAGCAGAATCGTGTACTTGTATATGTTCGCGCTTGCTCGTGTACGCGTTTGTTGCCTTCGAACATAATTGCTAAGCGTTTTTTACTTGCGCTTACAAAGGCAAACAATGAAATAAACAGCAGGGTCTCTCGTTTCTAAAAAGGAGCAAAAGCAAAAAAAAAAAAAGTTCGCTTTAATGTTAACTTTAACAGAAATTGATTTTTGCTCTGTTGTGAAAGAATTTGATGTTCAATCAATTTTTGCTTGCTGAGCAGAAGTAACTAGTGATTCATTCGTGCACATTCACGCTAACATAAGATCTAACATAAGAACTAATCGTTTCATCGATAACATCTTGATTTGTATAAAATATTATTTTTTATAATAATAAAATATTTATTATGAAAATATATAGAAAACAATGATTTGTAAAAAACATATTTGCTGTAGAATGTAAAATATATTCAAGATTAATAATTAAATTTTTTAATAATAAAATAAGTGAATACGTGACGTACTTTAAAAATTTGGAGCAATTTAAAATTGCTATCAGTTCTTCTCTCTTATTTTCCCTTTCCATTTTCCTTTGCCCGCTCTAAAAATCTCTGTAGTCGTACAGGTTTTAAATTGTCTCTAACATTATCGTCTTGCTCTCATTTTTGTTAGACATACACGATACCTACATACATAAGCAATTATTATATGAAATTAAATTTCCTTTTTTTCTCTCTCTCCCTTTCTCTCTCTTAATTATTTTTATTAACAGAATCCAAGAATTGCGTCCACGATCTGCTGTTACAAAAGAGTTTTTCCAGTTTTGGTTTTTAGTTTTCTGTCGACGTGCAACTAAAAGAGACGGGTAACGTTGTTTTTAATGAAAGAAAAGCTCGGGCGATTACATATGTTGGAGTAAAGTTTTTAGAAATAAATTTTAAAAAAAAACCAATAAATTATTTTCCTTTTAAGTTAATTACAAAAAGTGATTTCATAATTAAAGTAAAGATTATCCACACAATAAAAGTAAGAAATTAAAATGAAAATCAAAAAGAATTTTTAATAGAAAAGTTTTTGAAAAAATAATAAACCAGAGTGAAAGAAAAAATATAAAATCAATTATTTTATATAAAAAAAAAAATAAATAAATAAAATTAAACACTAATCGTTGCTTAATATATCAAAATGATTTGAAACAATTGAAGATGTGTCATAAACAAATGTAATAAAAATAAAAAATGTTTTCTTTTCATTTTTTTTTAAAAGTATTTTCAATATTTTATAATACTTTTTTTTTTACTTTGATTATATGCTGTTCTCAACTATGTTGTATGGTTTCTTTCCTTGCACCTTTTCATAAACATCACTTATAAATAAATGCATAAACAGACACCGATATCTGTCCGGACAGGTTTTGTGTTTGGTATGTTTTTGTTTATTTCTTTTCTTTTTCATTTTCTTTCGCAAAATGTTCGAGTGATGTTGAAAGTATTCGTAATTCGCCATAAATTTTTTTTGTGTTTTTATAGTTATTTTTTATGGAATTAGTTGTGGTTATAATTATTTTTATGGAATTTTTTTTTGGTCTTTGTTTTTTTTTCTCTTTTTTAATTTATACACACAACTAAAAAAAACCACAGATTCTAACTTTGCAAAATTGAAATGCTAAACGAAACAGACACACACATAAATTCAAATTAGGCTTAAGAAAAGCAGGCCATTACTAAATCAATATTAACGTAGAATACCTGCCTTTAACTGGTTTAGATGTAAACAAAATTTATGCGTATACTTTTAACACTTTCTTATTTCATTAAAATTTTATATTTATTATTATTATTTATTTTATCTATTTCTTTTTTCTTTTTTTTTTCAATTAATACTAACGTTAACCAATCTGTGAATGTAATTTATTTAGGGCAGATGCTACCAAATTCTAATTTACCTGATTGACGTATTGTTTATTATCTCATCCTTAATCCATAAATTTTACGCATATTTTTCTCTTCCTTTCTATTTAAACTTTTTAGTTTTATTACCAAGTTAATATAAATTGATTCATAATTTCAATCTACGTTTTAATTTAAAAAAAATATATATATATATAATTAACTAATTATGAGCGCTGTAATTGGATCATGCATTGGATAATCAATATATTTTTAATTCAATTACTTGATGCACTTCATGATGATCTTAGTTTTTTGTAAGCTCTGTCCAACCTCCGCTTCACATCTGATCATTTATGACTACTTTTGAGAAATTCTGATCTTTTGCCACGAATCCAAGGAAGTTTCGATAAGAGACATATCGCAAAAAACAACCATTGCATCTAGCGAAACAACAGACATTCCAAGTTGTTAGAATTCTCTTTTGGATGTTAAGCTTAGTGAGTGTTGTTTTTTAAAAAGCAAAAATAAGCTGAGCAAATATATTTAATTCTCATTTTAATCATAAGGAAAGATATTATTATTCAAGTTATTATCGCAAACTTCATCTTAATTCTTCAAGAATTAATTTGAAATCTCGGCTCATAAGCTCAAAATATATTTTTCTAGTGAAACTCATTCGTTTTTCCGATTGTTCCAATCAATTTACTGGATTTTTGATAGACTTTTTCGAAAAATTAAAAATTTCTGTGAAACTAAAAAATTAAATGATTGTTTTATGATTTTTTAAATTAATATAATTCAAAAAGTTAAAAAAAATCCTACAAGCTTCTTATAGAGAATGGAAGTATAAAGTTACAATTGAAATTTCATGTCAATCGCTTGAGAAATGGAGTAAGTTGGTGCTACATAAAAAAATTAAAGATTTTATTTTAATTTCAATTTTTATTTTTATATAAAAATTATTAAAAAATTTATTAAATTATTCCTAAAAATAAATATAATTAGAGAAAATGAGTCATAAATTCATGCCCGCTAGTTATCTCTCAAGTGAAAATCTATTTATTCCTGACTACCTGTTTATTTGACTCTGTTGCCACTAAAAATAAATTTACCAAAAAAAAAATAAAACTTCTACAGACGCGGAAAAATGTTTAGAATAAAAAACAAAAAAAAACTCAATCTAATCTTTAATGTTTTAATATTTATTGTGGAATTGAATATGAAAACTCATAAAAGCACAAAACTATAAAACAGTTTGACAACAATTTTTAATATGCTTATCATTAAATGGAATCAAAGGAACTAAAAAAGTCAAAGCGTTAAGACATTAGAGAAAGTCTCCTTAACGAAACCAAATATTGATAAAATATATTCGATCAAAATCGAAATCATATTTTTTTTGTGTGTAAATATTTCTTAATTTTTAAAATTACAACTTAAGCTGTTAATGATTTTAGAGGATATCTTATAGAGTTTTGCATATAATATTCCCAGATATGATAAAAAATGAACTAATTTTCTTTCTTTATTAAAATGCAATTTTCAGTTATGCGTGGAAATGTTGTAATATTCCTGGTCGCAATTTAGCATTTTTTTTTGTTTTTTGTTTTTTTTTAATTTTTTATTTATTTGCGTGAGCACATTTATCTTTACCTTTACTCTAATTCTTGTAAGGCTTTTGAGTTTGTCTTTAAAAGTATGCATTTGTCGCTGGCGATAGCAACCAACTAACCGGTCTAATGCAATGCAATGCAATGCAATGCAATGCAATGCAATCCTATGCATTTTACTAAAAAATAAAACGGATCACAACAAAGAAATAAAATGAAAGAGACAAACAATAAACAAAAGAAAGAGAATAAGAATAAGAATGAAAAAAACCAGAGAAAATACTTAAAAACGGCAGAAATAATAATAATAATAAAATAATAATAATATTTTATATAATAACACACAACATTTACGGAATATATGCAACAGCAGCAGCAGCACCAGCCGATCAGCAACAACATGTAATAGCAGCAGTGACAACTTTTTAACCTAACAAATAATAATAGTAACGAACAGATTTGCTTTTCAGGTCGCTGATCAGTATATTTTACTTAGGGAGCAATGGTTTTAATGCAAAGAAAAAGAAAAAAAGAAAAAAAACAAAGAGAGAAAACACATTTCCCTGAATGAGTGCATATCGAACAACTGTAACATTTTTTTTTTTCTATAAGCCTTAAAAAAAAAAAAAAAACGTATGCGACGCGTGTGTATATGTGTGTTTGTGTGTTTATGTTTTTCAAATGTTTAAAAAATTTATGCTTCTTATGCAGGTTTAACTAAAAAAAAACACAACTAATGTATAAACTATTTAATGCTTTTCATAAAAGCAATAAAATCCGAATGGCAACACTTTTCCAAAAAGAAGCTCAAGACGCACACGCACATGTGATTATGTTTGTTAAACATTTATGTATAAAAAAAAACCGTACGCGTTTTACTTAAGTTTGTTCTCTTTGTGGATCGGAGAAAGAAAGAAAAAAGTGAACAACAAGTAATAAAAAGAGTAGCAAACAACATGTTGTTGGAATGCTGTTTTTACTTGAATGCAACTGTTTCTCTGCTTTTGCTTTATTCTTCTCTTTTTTTTCTTTTTTTGCTTTTTTTTCTAGTCTTTTTTCTTCTTTTTTTTTCTAACTAAACGAAGTTGCATGTTTTTTGCTAGCAAATTATGATTATAAGTATGTTTTCGTAGTGAGCGTTTGTGTCTGGACGTATGTGTGTGTTTAAGAAAAAAAAAGAAGAAAAAAAAACTTAAACGATTGTCATTTATATCATTTCAATGGCCATGATTTGTTACCATTTCTCATACATATATATATCTATCTGCATATATGCGCCTGCACGCGTGTATAGATGAATGAGAACTAAATGTCACAGCATGCTTGCTTAGCTGTACAACGAAGGCTGTTAATGACTACTTGCATACATGCGTACATGCATACATACATGCATACATACATACATACAGCTCTGTCTATTCATATCTATTAGTTATGTAAAGTAAAAAATTTTTCTAGCCATTTTAGTTTGAGGGTGTATGTGTGTGTGTGTGTGTGTCTGTGCTTGTGTATATTTAAGCGTTTTATATCTTTCTTATGATAAATGAAAATAAAAAAAAAGAAAAAGAACGCAGGGAAAGCATTAAAAAAAATTATAATCGGCTTGGCCGTAAGTTTTTTAATACCCACTACTGGAGTATATGCATACATATGCATATACATACCTACATACATACATGTATGCATGGCCATATATATACATGTGTACATATGTAATGACGACAAAATTTTGAAGTTCTAATCACAATTTTAACAGACAGACAGCCAAACACACGAGTAAATTGATTCCTTTGTTCACAATTTCTTATATTCGATGCTTGTCTTTATATAATTCCTTTTTTATAACACCAAATCCAAAGTACTTGTAACCTACGTAACATAACGTTGTTTACAAAAATTTATAAAAATTTATTGAAAATCTTTCCAATGGTGTTCAAAGTAAAAATATACTTTTTATTAATTCTCATTATTTGTTAGTCTGAATGAAGGGTTTTTTTTGTTTTTTTATAGGTTTTGTTTCGTTTCGTTTCTCATTTCTGTTCTTTTCGCTATGGTGGCATGTAATACGTATTACGTTTGCATTGGAATGTGGTAAGAGCAGTTGCGCGACATGCCAGAAAGTGGTGACAAAAAAATAATCATATAATATACAACTATATTATGTATATATTATATTATATGTTAGATGTTATACATGCGATATATTATATTATATATATTATGCTTTATATCTTATAATATATAATATATATTATAACAGGTGGGATGAAAGGTTCGTAGGCTGATACATAGATGGCTCTACTAGCATTAAATCCATATGATTTTTAATTAGCCCTTACCTTCAACAAACACGTGTATAAGTTAGACAGCTGTTGCACTATTAGTAAGTGAGTTATAACATTTTTAGGGAATCAACTTTTGTTGGTTTGAAAAAACGGATAAGAAGGAAAAGAGATACTATTGAAGCCAAGGCTTGGCTTGATAAACATTATTCGGACTTTGCACCAGGAGACTCAACCGTAGAGAAGTGGTTTGCTAAATTTAATCGAGGCCAAATGAACACCGACGAGGATGCACGCAGTGGACGACTCAAACAGGCTGTTATCGACGAAAGCATCAAAAAAGTCCACAAAATAATTACGGATAACCGTAAACTGAAGTTGATTGAGATAGCTGAGACACTAAAGATATCAAAGGAACGTGTTGGACATATCGTGAACGAATATATAGATATGCGAAAGCTCTGTTTAAAGTGGCTGCCGCAGCGAGCTCGCAATCGACCAAAAACAACAACGAATTGATGACTGTAAGTAGTGTTTGGAGCTGTTCAATCGTAATAAACCCGAATTTTTGCGTCGATATGTGACAATGGATGAAACATGGCTCCATCATTTCACATTGGAGTCCAATCGACAGTCCGCTGAAGCGTTGCTTCACTAAATGTGCTATAACTCACATACTAATGAGGTCATCTTAGGGCAGAAAATTGCCATTTACTGCGTTAAAAGACCGAAATATCTTGACATCGTCGCACACATAAACTTAATATACTTCTCTGCCACAAATACTGTAAAGTGTAAATTCATGAGAATTATAGAAGGCAAAGAAGAAAAGCCACTACTCAACGTTCATGCGTTCCTTACGTTTCTACGTTTACATAATTTTTGTTTATTATAGTGTAATACGCGTCAACAAAAGCATCAATTTATGCTCGCGTAAATAACTCTTTTATTGACAGTAACTTAGTTCGAGCCTAAAAATAGCGCAGTAGCATAAATATCTTTTTATTTCTCCTTTAACTGATATGGCTTTGTTGCTTCTGCTTGTAAATAATTTAACCAAATTTTGTTTGGACGCCCCAAGCTCTTTTTTCTAAGTCACATAAACAGGAACTAAGTCAAGAAGTGGCTGGAGCAAGATTTATTTTTCCCCTTTTAATTTAGTTAAGTGGTAACACAACTATACTTTTAAATAAAAAAAAAATTATTATTTTTTTATTGACTTAATAAGCACTTTAAACCTTTTGCAATATATGAAAAAAAATTCATTGCCTGAGACAAAGTTTTCCCTTGAAATCAGTGATTTTCAGAAAGATTACAGATGTCAAACGAAGCTTAAATCTAACCTCTCACCTATAAAGAATGTTTACGATCACTTCAAAGCATTTTCAAAATGTAACTTCACCGAGAAAATCGCTAAATAGATAAGAGACAGAGATTGGATATGAGCGGGGGCGAATGCTTCTACCAAACAATTAAGTTAAGTTTATAGTGAAGTTTTTTGTAGTTGGTTATGAATTCGACTACATAGAGTTATAGATTGATTTTCTTGCCTTTTCTTTGTCATTTTGGTTCATGTAAAGTGTATTGTCTTTAATAGAGGCAGTAAGAGAGACACTTTCGAGCAAAGAATCGTTCGGGAAAGAGACAGAGAGAAAAAGCATTTACTATAATAAAAAAACAATATATCTACAACGTGCATCAAAATTTATATTTACTTCAAAACGAACTGTGGAAGCACTTCTGCAAATTTTTGAACTTTTTCTTTCTAATTTTTTACCACATTTTTAAAACAACATTCTCTAGAGAAATACGTAGAATCTTTTCGAAACCTTAATTTGAACATTTTTGAAATGAATTTTCTCATTCAAACACTCGCCAATCATTAAAAAAATAAATATATTCAAAAAATCCTATATAGTCCTCTGGTTATACGCGTGCAGATTAAATAATTCTTATTCTTTCTTCTTAAAAATTCGAAGTCCTTTTAATTGAAGATGTCTGACTAGAATGACCTCATTATTGCTATGCTTTCATACTTTTCTCCAAATATTTCCTTTTTTTCTAATAATTCAAGATATGCTTAACAACTTCATCAATTATTATTATTCCATTACCTTTCCTTCTATTCCTTCTATTCCAGATAAATTTGCCATAAATATGCCACTTTTTTAAGATGTTTTACTGGCGTTACCCTTTAGCTATGGATACGTAGAAGATATGTAACTTCCGCTTTAACTTAATTCTGCTGCAAGTAGGATATTAATGAAAATGTAATGAAATGTGCCGCATACAGTTCAAGATTGTTTTCAAATCTCAGTTATAGGTCTCAGATTGGATCAAGTTCGCATATTCGAAATTTTTACTTCGAAGTCTTTTGGTCAACAAATAGAAGGACTAACTTAAGGAAATACCCGAAACAGCTATGGGAAGTTTCTAACATGACAGGAACTCAAATTAAATAAAAACTTTTCAAATTAAGTAGAAATAGTTGCGTGTTCTAGTTAAGAAAATTACCTTCAACTGTATTGGAATCTGTATCTAAATTCGGGTTGAAAAAGAAAAAAATGAAATTTTTCGTTAGTTTACAATATAGGGCGTGGCAAATTTTATTTCCAGTTTTGTATAGATACTGTAGAATCATCTATAGAAATGTTTATCGTTCCATTGATTGCAAAAAAACCAAATTTCTATTTTCCGAAAAATGGAGGCGTTTGTATTATACTGCAGGGGTCGACCGATTGGCCTATTTTCCTTACCAATCTGTGCGCAATAATTTTCAATGCTTTTTCGAAAGCTGATATCATAATTTTTACGACCGGGAGAGAATACATTCACCACAGGCAGATACACGGACAACAAGGTGGAAAGGACGCAAAAGTCTAAATCGATTCAAGAATGTATATATTTTATATCGTCTCTGAAGCTTCATTCCGGCCGTTGCGAACTTTTTGGCAAAATGTGTATACCACTACCCTTCGATGTTAGGTATAAACATATTCATTAAACTGAAAGAAACTACAACAAAAGCTTGCAGTTAATAATGATATGTAAATAGCATTGTTTTGTATACTTTGAATGAAGGACTTGACTTGTTATAACACGTTCCATATGTAATCTTTGTATAGCTTTAGTTTATACATCAAACGCTTCTTAAGTGTTTTTCAAATGTAACGCACGTAAATTATTTTCTATAAAAACTTTTTTGTTCGGTAAAGGGTATAAAAATGAATATAACAATAAAAAAAATGAAACACCAAACATCATAAAATTTGGTTTTGCTTTGCCTAAATCAACGCTAACATGTTCAGTATTACGTTTACAACTAAATTCATTTTTGTTAAAGAAAACCATTTGCAAGTTTGTTACTTAAGTTTTTTGTTCGAAATCTTCAATTATTTAAATATTTACATCACGACTTCACGGAACAACTAAATAGAATGAGGTACGAAACTTTCGTTGTTCAGTTTATGTAAATAATTGCAATGAATCTTTTCTAAGAAATTCCGTTATCATCAAAAATGAAACGCTTTGGTGGAAATGCCTCAACTTATCAACAACTTATCAACATACCAAACACACATTTTAGTACTACTTTCTATATGAATATGTATATACGTGTATATATACAGATGGACTTTTGAAGGATAATTTTTAATGCTTTTTATTTGAAATAAAAAGAGTTCTTTATACCTTACGTACTATTTGCCCTGAGCGTATAATTAAATCTGTTGTCCGGCTGGATATAACCGCCAAAACGAGTGAAACTGAAATCAATGTCTGTCCATGTGTATTATTTGTGTTAGTTCTACAAGTCACAATTTTTTTTTTTTTTTTTACAATAAAAATATGAAAGAATCGGATAGAATAGGGCTACGTTCTCAACGCCATAGAAATGAAACGTTTTACATCGATTCATAAGAGCCCAAATCTTATAAAATATTTTTAATTTTAATTTGTTTATAATTATTTTCTTTAATTCAAAGTTATTTATTGAAAAAATAGTTTATTAACCAACAATTTATCAAATTTGTGTCATATGAACCCATAAGTGCTGCTTATAAGCAGTGAGATACGATTGGGTCTCATTGAGAAGAGTAGCAGAGAAGGCAACGACCTTTATTTATAATTTATTTGCTATTTGAAAATGCTTGAGAATATATTGTAGTCTTGGTAGTATCTACACTTAAATGCAACAGTGTGCAGTCATTTAATAAGAATACAAAGTCGCGCTTATACGTATTCACTTATCATAAGAGGTGATGACAAAGCTAACAATTAACATTTTATAAGAATTAATTACAGAAATATTAATTAATTATTTAAGATGAAAGATAAAAGATAGAAAGAAAAATATGCCATAAAAATGAATACATAAACTAACTCTATAGAAGGTTAAGCTTTAACCATCTAATATGTTAGTACACTTTGAAAAGTTTTATGTTCCATCACAAGTACTTTTTTGCCCCTCCCTTTATTTGTAAGTCAACTTTCAAAGTTGAACGGCTTATGCGTGCAGGACGTTTCAGGACGATTTAGGCACAATATTAAAACTAACCACAAAATTGATCATATGGCAACGGCAAGGCATTGACATCATCATCAATATCTATTTATTTGATATTTCAACTTTAAATTGAGTTATTGATGCTTTGTGTTGTAAGACGATCTAAGAACTCTTTTCACTGCTTTAAGGTTGCACGTACGTTCTGCTCATACCCTCCTTTAGCACTGTTTATTATTTCTACTCGTTTTTTATTTGAGTGAACTAAAGTGAGAAATAAATAGCGTTCAACGTTCCAAACCTTTGTAGTTTAGAAATCACAAGATTACAAAAGGAGATCAATCTTCAGTGTTAAGATTTTCTAGAATTCGAAACGTAGTAAAGCCATAAAGAGAAAAATTTAGAAATTTCGTTTCTTAAAAAAAGGAAAATAAGATCTCACTTGCTATGCGTACACTCCTCCTGGCAAAAAATCGTTTTCACTTCATTTTTAGATCGTTTAATAAGCGAGAGAAGCCTCGATAGGATAAAAAGCCGGCGGCAAATTGATCATGTACTTAGATTTTCTTTTTTAACTTTTATTATTTATTTTAAAAGTTTCTATATTGCACGAGCCGAATATTATATTCGTCTTAAAATCAATTTTAAATGCTCATCATCTGATGTCAACGTTAGAGAAACGTTCTCTCTTCTGTTAATTTCGAGACATTATTTCCATCTTCTAATTCCTTTAAATATTGTTGTTATACTTCGATTAATATCTGGAAGTTTTTGAAGAAAATTCCTCAAAATTTTTTCTTTTATTCTTCGAGATTCTTTTGCTCGTTTTAATTAGTGCGAGAGAATATCAGATTCGTTCTCGAATTTCGAAAGATATGAAATCATTAAATTCGAGAATATAAGAAGTTAAGTTGAAATTTTCCTTAGAATTTTTTAAGAAGAAAAATGACAAACGAAACGAAACATGGCTACTAAATTTGATCGGGTTGTCTCTTCTTCGACACCGTAGATAAAAAGGGATAAATTAATGGAGACAATAAATATTGAAATAATATAAGAAATATTTAAAAAATTAAAAATAAAATGTAAAAAAGAGATTATCTTTTAAATTTTCCATATAAATTCCATTCATGTTAACTAATAATAAATAAAAATTCTTTACCTAAATGCATTTATACGATATACTTAACTACGCTTCTAAAGGCAACTTCAGAAAAGCTCTGCGCTATGTGTAACTATGTATGATTGTGCGACTGAGACATATGTTTTTTTTAATACATCTGACATTTATTATGTCTGTATTTGAAAACGACAACAACAACAACAACAATAGCAAACAAAATCAATTTCACATTGACTTCATGGTGGCTAAACTACTAAAGACCGAACAAAATTATACACAAAATGTCAATTCAGTTTACGGCTGGAATGCAAAAGAGCTGCTCGAAAACGAATCAAACCGAACAGGGGAGAGAATGACAAATGTCTTTTTGCTGAAACAGACTTAAAGGAATTCCTTTAAAGAAATAAATTTAAAAAAAAAAAAAGTCAAAATAAGAAAAAAAAATGGAAAAATGTTCTCATTCAATGAGATTTTTAGTGCTTTTTTTTTCTTAAATTTATCTTTTTTTATATTTTTGGTACGTTTGAGATAAAGCCTAAGTGCATACAGATTTAGTTGAGTATTCGTACATTTCTTTTTTATTTTATGTACGAACCAAAACTTAAAAGAATCTCAAGCACTTTAAAAGCTTAGAAGATAATTTAAACATTTTATATAAATCCGTAAGATAGAACGAAAGAGAGACGAAGGTCCGCGTTGCCACCATCACGACGGAATACAGCGGAATATGTACAAATTGGAAATATTTACATTCATTTTAACGCAAGTGTTTCGATGTTACAAATATTGACATATAATCGATTTACAGAAAGTTTATACAGATATTTATATGCGAACACATGTGAAAGGTCCTTCAAATTAAACACCAATTGTGAGCTATCGAAAAACAGCTGTCATTATAATGCCATTTAATAGGGAAGAACTACAAGGTTTTCGCATAAATTCCGTTTTAATTGGCTGATTGAGCTACCGCTTAGTCTATTAGTGGTCACACCAAAGTTCAGTTACGACCAGCGTCTGGATACAGCCATACTAAATATTCATTCGGTAATGGCATTACACATAGTCCTCCCAGATTGCGGCCACTTCCGATTCCTCTTTCCCACTTTTCCTTCACGACGATGATCGTATTTATGCGCATAAAGGGCATGAGTAGTCAATTTAAAAGCCAAAAAAAAGGCATAAACAACTTCACAAATTTTTAATCGAAATTAATTTTATGTGCGCCTCCGCAAAAATCCATAGAAATAGTCGGATAATCTCACCAATTACAACGAGTGAGGGTTTGTTGCGGCTGTTGGACAAAGTCTCACAATATTAACGCCAACGCCTAGCAAGATGCCCAGTTGCAAAAGTAAAACCAAACACGCAAGGAATGTAGCTAAACCGGGTATTAAGTCTGATTCTATCAATAAAATATAGAATTTGAATGATTTTTGTCAAGTTTTTAGTGGATACCACACCTGCTTTTATTTCGCCAAATTTGCTTTCTATTACACGGTACTGTATCGTGGAGAAAAATAGGCTAACACGTATATATTTTCAACTAATTCATATTACAATTTTTGTTCTTATATGTGACACGAATACAAATGATGTTATTCGGTGCTACAGTAAAAGTGATGTTATTCGGCGGAACAGTACAAGTGATGTTATTCGGTGGAACAGGCGAAACGATGTTATTCGATGGAACAGGAGAAATGATGTTATTCGATGGAGCAGGAGAAATGATGTTATTCGATGGAACAGGAGAAATGATGTTATTCGGCGGAACAGGAGAAATGATGTTATTCGGTGGAACAGTACAAGTGATGTTATTCGGTGGAACAGTACAAGTGATGTTATTCGGTGGAACAGGCGAAATAATGCTATTCGATGGAACAGGAGAAATGATGTTATTCGATGGAGCAGGAGAAATGATGTTATTCGATGGAACAGGAGAAATGATGTTATTCGATGGAACAGTACAAATTATGTTATTCAGTGATGTAGTACAAACTATGTTATTCCGTGGAACAGGAGAAACGATGTTATTCGGTGGAACAGTACAAGTGATGATGTTATTAGCAAGCCATTATCACTTCCATAAAGTTTCGATTGCTATTTTAAAAGAACACTCACAACCCATATTCTGGTGTTGTGGCATAAGACTGTTACGGCAAGAGGAAACTAGCAAAATAACATTCAAAAAGGTTTGAATCAAAAATATTTTCGAATGTTGAAGGGCAGTCATTATTAACTTTTTCCTAAAAAAAGGAAAAGATCTGGGAGCTCGAGAAATCGGTAAAGATACGCACGCGCGCATACGCACTTATCAGTCGACCAGTTTTGTAACTATTTTGTCAATTTGCCTTGATGTTACGATTAATTATTATTTAGCAAAGGCACGAACCTACACTGGTTGTGTTCTAGCAAAGACATAAGTTATCTTGGTAAGCAGTATTCACTTCCATAAAGTTTTGGTTGTTATTTTAAAATATCATTGACAACCCACATTCTGGTGTTGTGACATAAGATTTTGTGACCTGTAGTTTTTATGAGTTTACATCGAACTTGGTATTCCGAAGTAATTTTATTATAAAACTAAGTTAGTTAAGTGATGGAAACCACACGTGTTTACGACTTATGAAACCTCGATGATGTTGTTCGGAATACGGTTGATAATCTCCTTAAATGAAGAATATTTGGGTAACTGATACGAAACGCTCGGCAATATTTTGAGCTGAATTTTGTAATGCGATTATATATGCGCTCCGTTGTTGTAGTAAGCTCTGAGAGTAACTTTGAGTTTACGTTTAGTATGTTTTATATTTTTATTTTTTATTTTTTTACTTTATCGTTTGCACATTTGATGGGAATGACTACATAAACTTTGAGACGATATTGACTAGAATTTTTGCAGCGAAGTATTCGAGAGCCCGATAGACATAATAATAACTTGTTTTTTTTTTCTGGTGTATGCATCCCCTAGAGCATAGACGATCGTGACTCATATTTATTAGCTGTAAAAGCCCCAAATGTTTCTTTGAAGTTTTTATTATTAAGAGGTACGACGGTATTTGATAAAAATGGTTCCTTTGCTTTTCATGCTATTTTCAAGTTCTTTTATAAGCTTCGGGTGCATTTATTTTTTTTTATTGTTTTGTCTTTAATTGTTCTTCTTAGTGTTTTTTTTTCTTGTTTTTTTGGGTCTTCAAAAAAATGTAATTTTCTTTTCATCTTTGCTTGCGTAATTAACGGTAATTTAAAAATAGCTTCCATTGAGTTTAAACCACATACTCGACATATGCTTACAAACATTGTCAGATTTCACAAGTTTAATTGATTTGCTGCGAGTTTAAATGAATTGTTGCATTCGTTTTCCAGTGTAATTAAAGCAATTAATGGCATTGATATCAATTTTAAAATTAACAAAAAAAAAAGAAAAAAAATTTAATGAATTCTTTGTATTACTTTTGATCCCGCGATGATAATTTTTTCGAACAAATATACACAACGCAGATCTCAAACAATTCGTACATATATACTTATGATTTCATCTGCGTTCATTTTATGAAGAAAATTGCATTCGATTGGAACAATGCTTATCGACTCAGCACTCACTATAACTCCTAAATAAATCAAACTAAATCAAACCTTTTTTCCCCTGTCGGGTACGAGAAGTTTACATTACAATTCGATGTCTGTTATAGCGTAAAGGTTTTTGATGATTCGAACTTTTTTAAATTGTTTCAGTTTTTTTTTCATCTATTAAAGTCGCATTTGTGCATGAATCATTTTCGAAATTGATTCATAAAAATATGTATCTTACACGATGCTTAACAATACTAATAATCTTCGACGCATATTTGTGGGCAAATTCACTGAACATTCATCTCCCATAATACTGTTCATTTCGTCAACAGTCAGAGACAATCAGAAACTATAATAAAGAAAAGCAATGAGACTACAACTGAATATTCGAAGCGAAACAATAGCGCACAACTGCGCTTATTGAAAAAATAAACGATTTTGTAATGAAATGATTTTTATTATGAAGCTTGTACTGATGTATATAACTCAATGAAACACTTTTATTACATCGACCGATTCGGATTCACTTTCTGAGTTGGTTTAAGTTTGTCTCTCCGTCTTTCCGGATTAGATATATTTTTTTGCTCATCCTACAAGGGGCATTTTTGAAATATGTTGATGATTTCTAGTACACACATGCAAGCACTCCTGCGGAAAGTAAGCGTTCGTATGACAAAAACGTCTACTTTTAAAATTTCATGGCAAAAATACGTCCATTAAACATAAAATTTTAACAAACTTACGATCTTGTAAATATATAATTTGAACCCCACGACATATAAGGAAGCTCGGAAAAGGTAGATCTTTATATATATATATATATATACCGCATAGCGGGCACCCGATAGATAAAGAGCGCGGCCCTAATGTCTGCAGGCCCGAGCTTTGTTGGTACATCATCTTCAGTTACATTATAATAGCGGCCCAATCTTAAAACGCTTAAGGGGAGCGGGAATAAGAGCTTAAATTTTAAATTACAAAAAAAAAGGGAAATCAAAAATATAACTCATGTATAACGAAGCGGGAGAGAAAGGAAAAAAGGCTTGTGTACATCTATCGCAGAAATAATTCATAGCTGGCATAATTCCAAGCTAGAAATGAACTCATAAACCAACGCAAACATGCAGAAGCTTGAGAATCAATAATACAAAGCTTTATAAATCAAAGTTTAATCAAGATACTTCATAAGCAAAGGTCCTAAACGGGTTAAAAAGCTCACAGGTATATCTATACTGACTGGGTTTTATGAAAATAAAGTTTTTAGAAGTACGATTAGGAACGTTGAAGTCTATATAGCAATAAATTCTATGTGAAAAGGAAGCCGACCGAAAGATCTCGTGTGTGATGACAATTAGAAAATCACCTCCACTTCGATCTAATCTCTAATGCTTTCGAAAAATATAGAAGTTATTAGGGAAGAGCTTGAAGGTATTTAAATTAAGATTTGCGCACGGCCGTTACTATTGTTAATGCTTTATCGGTAAAGACATAGCACTCCTCACATGTCTTTGATAGTAAATTAAATGAAATTTTTATTATTCACCAATCATTTGAAAATAATTTTATCAAGAAAATGAATTCCAACCCAATAAAATAAAAATTTCTAATATTGATGTTGAAGAATATGAATATACACACATATATAGCCTTGTTAAGGTGTGCTTCTCTAAAAGAGTTTTCTATTCGCTTTCAATAGAAAAATTTCAAATGTATAAAATTTGAAAAAAAGAGCATAAAACTTTCAATTTAAAATCTACGAAATTATTATTCCATTCGCTTTCGTTCGCGAAAGGACAGTAAATCATTCCGTAGCTTCTGAAATGTTTTATCTCTTCTTTTATTGTACATACTTCTCTTTATCGACTAAATTAAGGCAAACAAAAAATTTACGTAAACTACAACTACATCAAAAAAAAACATTGTTTAAAATATTATCGATTGGTTTATGAATTTCAATACTAAACGCAACAACCTCCAACCATATCGCACGCATCGAGTTCTTTAGGAGCTTGAATAACTTAATGACGTTACCGATTAGCTGTCAGTGTGCTTTATCTCTTATCAGTTCACTCAGTTTAGCTCCATTTATTTTTTTCTCGAAGTAAGGAAGGTTTGCCGGGTAGTTATCTTTGGATTGCATTACAAATTGTGATTTGGAAGTCAAAATATTACTGGGTTTATTCAGATTCTGTAAGAAAGTATTCTGATCACATTTAGCCGTCAAATAATCGAGCAGTTCACGGCTGGTGCAGTTAATTAATCTGTGAATTTTTCTTTGGTTTTTTGCTTTCCTTTCCCAAGATTTGCCAAAGTGTTCAATATTTCTTGAAGAGTTTCTAAGTTTATCTTGTTGAAAGGGAGAGAGAGATCGCTTTAATTTTGCTGCTTCAATTTCCGATATTATTGAGTTTTCGATTGCGAAGTAAGACTTACTGGGTTCAAAATTCTGAAAAGAACTAGGCACAAATTTTGATTTAATGGAGGGAACGATAGGCACCAAGCTGGAAGCATTAGCACCCTCTTCGTTTCTCTTAGACCAATTTTCAAAAGTTTTGTAATTATTTCCCACTGGTTCGGATCGAAATATTCGAGGGAACATACTAAATATTGCGTCTCCGTACGGTTTATCATAACTTTGATCGTTTGTGCAAATTATGTTTTTTGGAGAAGCCATTAAACCATTAAAAGGAGGATTCAGTTCATTAATACTGGGTTTGAAGGATGTCAGTCCAACGCTTTCTTTACCAAGTATCTTCTTTTCGGGGCCTAATAAACTTCTTTGTGACGAAATAAAATTCGTTACAGGCAAGGGGGGAATGGGTAACAAGCCAGATTTTTGTGATAAATTTCTACGTAAGGAGCTTCTCGAAGAAGAATCTCTTCTATTGGATGTGACAGATTTCTCTCTTGCCAATGAATTTTGTGAATTTGATTTTGATCTTTTGCGTATCCTTGTTTCTGAACTCTTTACTCGTAATTCCGTATCATCTACTGCTTCGACTTCAGGAATTGTCTGCAAATTGGGTGTTAATACGAAATTTCTTTGCGAAGATTTTTTCAAAGAATGTTTACTTCGAAGAGATGTCCGCGATCCACGAATTTCACGATAAACGCTACGATTGCGTTTTGACTTTTTATTTTTTTTAATTTTTGACTTGCTTCTCAGTAAGTCACTGTTACCTATTCTATCAGTTGAAAGAGTAGTCTTCAAACAATTTTTACTTTCAGATGATTTTGATTTTTTACGTTTCGATATTTTTGGCTTACGCCCTGTCAACATTACATTGTCGGCTGTACCTGTGTGAGTCTTCAAAGAATTTTTCCTTTCAGTTGATTTTAATTTTTTGCGTTTTGAGTTTTTTGGTTTGCGCGCCGTTAAACCGGCGTCGTCCACTATCTTTATTGGAAAACGCGTCTTCAAGGAATATTTACTTTCCGATGATTTGGTTTTTTTACGTTTTCGAATTTTTTCCTTTCCAGCCGTTAATCTGGTATCGCCCACCATTTCTCCTTGAGAAATTTTTTTATTTTCCGAGGCAAGCAATTTTTTCGATTTTTTTTCGCTGGTCACGGCGTCACCTATTGTCTCCATTTCAGAAATTATCTTTAAATTTGATGTTGAAAGCAAATTTTTATTTGATAATTTCTTGGAAGTATTTCTTCCCCTGGTAACATTACGCGTCTTTTTTGCTCTCGTTTCTTTCAAAACTGATATACTTTTAGAAGGTTTTGGCGAAGTTTGACTAGATCTACTAGATGATTTTGATCCAGACCGATTGGCGCGTCTAAGCATGCATAGAGTCTGAAACAATCTAGACCTTTCCTCATCCGAGCTACTTTCTGTAGTTGAGTCCGTTTCGTCATCTCCTAGGGACCTTTTCAAGGCACGTCTATACTTAAAAGTAGAGGAAATAGATTGTGTCGGTATATCGCTTGTTTTTTCAAGTAACGATTTTGATAGATTTTTTTTTTTTAAATTTCGTGAGCGGGAGCATCGCCGAGCAATGTTTTTTTCAATTACCGCAATTACAGATCTTTTCTCTTTTAACGGCACTAGTCCTTTAGGCATTTTGAAGGGGACAGATGTGCGTGAATTTTCAGAGAAATTGTTTACACTATTCTCTGATACCTGTTTGGAGGTTTTTAACTTTGCATTTGATGATTTCTGTAGGGATTTAGATACAAATTGACTTTCCTTTTCAGACGTTTTCAAAGACTTCAAATCTTCTAATAGGTGCGCTTGCTGCTCCTGTTGCAGTTCTCTCAGTTGATGAATTCTTGCAACTAATGCCGAAACATTAATAGATTTCAGCTTAATTTGTAATTCGCTAAGTTTATTACACAACATCCCTACTTCTTCCTCCATAGATTCTCGTTTTTCTCTGATCGTATACAATTTTTTAGTTATATTTTGAATCTGCGGATGAGTACGACGTGGCATGTTCTTTAACATCTTTTTTCTCTTCAATAGAGCTCGCTCCTCTCTCTCATATATTACACGATCGCTTTCACGCAGCTGAGCCATGGCTTTTAAACGCTCCATACGTTTCTTTCTCACTAAATAACGGATGTGATTGCGTTTTTTTAAGATTTTCTTCAAAAGGATTCTTAATTTCATTAATTTCTCAATTTTTTGCTTCGATTTTTCTAAACTTTTTATTTTGTTTTTGCATATCTGTTTTGTAACTTTAATTTTAAGCCTTAGGTGTTGCTTTTGCTTGCGACTTCTCTTCAGTTGATTTCTTATTTGTTTCAGTTCGGTTGGAATTGTATTCACTGAAAAATCCAGATTTTTATCATCAAATGCACTGTTGGATTTGCTCGGCTCTAACGTTTCCATTACGTGAAATTTTGAAACTTCTTCGTAATTTTTTTAAATTATATTTTATAATTTTTTTTTTTTAATGAAACAATAATTTTAAAATTTTTCAAATATATGATATAAACATATTCGAAGAAAATTTGTTTTATTAAAGAGATCGAAAAAATAAATACTTAAGAAGAAGAGCAATTAAAAATACAGAGTTGTATTTTTCTCATTAAAGTCGGCCATATATTTCTTAGATTAAAGAAAATAAGCTGCGAAATATAAATCAAGATAAAGGACTACTAGCTAAGTAACTAACTAGTAAGGACATCGTTAAAGCTATTAGAACAGTAGTACACATTAAGTATTACGGAACGCATTGTGTATTCGGATAGAAGCTCGGAAACATGCACTCTGCTCCTACTGTCTAAAAAAAGCATAAGAGCGTAAAGATGCTGATGATGATGATGATGACGCTTTTGATAGAGACAACATACCTGTTCATGTCAAACATAAATCGATGATTATATTTCTGAGAATGTAGTAATCTCTTCAGATTATATATTTAAATAAGAGAGAAGACTAAGGCGTTCGCGTGCGCACACACACACACACGACTAAAGAAATAACCCTTTTTATAGATCATGACATAAATATTGTATCTTACAAGATGTTTGAGATGAGATTTCAAAGTAAAATTGTGTTAAAAAAAAAGCGAAAAAAAAAAATAAAAATCAAAAAATTCTTATCTTAATAACTGCAAAGCCGCCGTTTCAGAGGAAGCGTTTAACCAGTTAACTGAAGGAAGCGATATTACTACCACTCTGCTAATGACATAAGTATGTTACTCTCTGCTGCTGAGGATGTTATACGTTGTTGTGGTAATGTTATGAAAAGAGCGATAAAAATATTGTATATAGGAGCATGTGTTTGCAGCTGCACACCCATAGCACGAACAGATAGTGACCACCATCGTGTTCGTGTGCACCAGTATTTTATATAAAAGACATAAACTAATAATAACAATATCAACAAACGCATCAAGAATAAAACAACAGCAATAGTAAGGAGCTCACAAGAATTTCTATAGCTTTAGGGAAATTGTTTTATATGTAAAACTCCACGTATCTCAACATCTTTTCCAATCTGTTGCAGTACAAAATGCAACGCAGAATTAATATTCCATGTGCGAATGAATAAAATTTTTGCATTTAAAAGGTAATTTTTGAAAAATTCTATAAATTTTTTCATATGAGTTGCAAAAAAAATTTTTAAAAGAAATATAAAAAGTTTTTTTTTATTCTTTGCATTTTTATTAGAAATAAGAAAAATGCTCGTTTTTATTAAGAAATGCCATTAAAGCTCTATATATTATACTTACGGTCCTAATTCGATTTATCTTCATATCGAAATTTTAAATTGCTTCATTCAATATTTCTGTCCAACTGCCTCAGATTGAAAGTTTTTAGAAACACCTTTTTAAAATTTCAATCCTTTTTTTTTAAATTTTCCATTTACTTACTGCTGTTTTCTGAAATCGTGAGACTTCCGAAAATCGATAGACATATAATGATAATAAAAATTGTAAAAGGAAAGACACCGCCTCGTTCTTTGATTTAAGTTGCACTTTTGATAAGAAGTTTCGCTACAAATTCTACATTAACCTGATTCTGAGAAAGGCAAAAGTCTATTAGTTTCCACTCGAACGATGGGCTTATATATATGTAATAAGACATTACTCATAAGGTTTGAATACGCTTCAATTATTTGGTGAACGTCGGTCATCCGGTTTTCATCGCTTTTTAGTTAACCAGCGCAAACCTAAACTTAAGGATTTATTTTTGCTAGAGGGACGCAAATATTCTTATGTAAGTTGTTGAACGACAGAATTGATACATCAGACTTAATAACTGAACCTAATAGTGCAATGCCGCGTAACTTGTTCATTTTACTTAACTCATCTTAATGAGGTATCGAACCTATTTTGTCATTCTCCCAAGCATTTTCAATTACATTTTTTTAAATTTAATTTCGTTAAAATAAACGAAAAAGATTTTTAAATTGCATCTGTTAAGTATATTTTTAATTTTTAAAATTATTGTTTATTAAGCTTTGCCTTCTTGCGCCGACCTAATGGGCGTCCATATTTCATATATATATATATCATTTTATTATTGTTATTGTTGTAAAAGTCCATTTATTTTGGTATGCATATGTTTTTCATATGGCATCGCATCCTTTCATCAGTTTCTAAATCGATTTAAGCTCGTCCATCTCTCTGTCTGTGTGTCCATGCATTTTTTGTTTAATCTGCACGTCGCAATATTTGAGATATTTTGAAGAAATATAACGATTCGCTATTGTAGAGACTAAGCTTTTATATTGCAAAAGAGAAAAAGTCGAATTTTTAATACCTCATAATGAAAATTGGTTAATGACAGAATTGACATAAAAGTTAACTAGAACAAATTTAAATCACACAGTTATGTATTTTGAATCATATCCCACATAAGGACTCCTTTGAAAAGTAAGCCTTATTACAAAAAAAGGCCCAATTCTTCTCATTTTCATAGTGAAAGCTCATCATCATCCGAAATTTTATAAAAAACACAACTGTAACAAATTTGTGGGTCTACAGTTTTTAGTCAAATAGCTAAATAATAAGAAACAAACAAATAAATAGACCAAATTTGAATCAAATCAGTTCACGTTTTGAAACGTCTCCTCATTTAATTGCTTACATAAAAGGCATACCTTTACGTGGAAATACGAAATAATTATCAGTATTTTATCACTAAAGCAAATTAAAGAATCACATTAGACGAAGCAATGTAGAGTAGTTAACGATTGGCTTTGTCCGACCATAAGCTGTTTATTTGTGTTTTGTTTTCATATTATTTACATTTACTTCATTTAGTATTTATTTTTAATTTAGTTAAAAAACTTTTATGGCAAGTTTTACACGCAAAGTCTTAGATCAGCTTGAACTATAATGAAAGTGATATTAACTGAGTTTTCTTAAAATAAAAAAAAGTTAATCCAGCGCTCGAAAATGAAAGTAACACGTGTCTTTTACGAATTATAAATATTTCCGCTCTCTTTAGGCATGCAGGAATCATGATGTGCTTGAAATGTATATTAAATTTAGATAAATATGAAGACATTCCTTTGAGATCTTAGAAAAAAAGCTTTAGTATTAATTTTGGTGCATTACTAAAATATTCCTAAGATCCAATAGAATCTATCATAGAAGAAAGATGGAACCCGCCTTATATTTGCAGGTATTTTTGTAAGAAAAAAATTCATTATATTCAAGTTTTTTTTTCTCATTCTTTTATTCTTATTTTTGTTGTTGTTTGTATATTTTATATTCAGTTCAAATACAATATGAAAGCAGATTAGCAATTACAACTTGAAATTATTTTAGTTATTTGTTTGCTTTTATGTGGCAACTCTCTCGCCAAACAACTAAGCATTTTATACACAACATCTCCTCATTTTTATCGCTTATATGAAGCCACTAACGCGAATAAAACGACAAGAACAACGAAAACAACGGCTACGAGTAAAAGGACGTTAAAGATGACGTTACAACAATTTTAACCATCAACAGCAAAACAACATTTTTACATTTTCTAAAAAATACTAAGAATTATTTCACGGATCTATTTTTGATTAGTAAAACATCGCTGTATTCAAACAGGTCGAAGATGTTTATGATTTTTAGCCGGTATAATTAGCCATAAAAAAAATACCGTAATTTATTATTATCGAGATATTGGATATTAATCTTATATTAATAACGTAAAATAATTTTTAATGGATCTGCATCTTTTAATCAGATACGATAAGAATGTCTTTGTGTGTTTATAATTAATTAAAAGGAAAGAATGATCAAATGAAAATTAGTTGAAAAAAAACTTAATCGTGGGTATAAAAAAATTCGGTTCAAACTGAATATAACTTTTTTTCATGTTCGTTTTTACTGTTAGTGTTGTCGTTGTTGTTTGTGTATTTGTTTCTGTTGCACATATAAAACTCATTTGCGTATCACTCCACTCAATGCATTTACATACTGGTTTTGTAATAACCGAGGAGATAGAAAGAGATTTTTCCCTTGTGTAACGCTGCTGATTGCTCACTGCCGCTGCCGCTGCCGCTGTCGCTGCCTTATGCCTGCCTATTGACATTATTATTATTACTGTTTATGTTGTTATAGTTGTTTGTGTCATTATACTTGTTGCTCATCATAATCGTAGTCTTAAAACATATTGTTGTTGTACTAACCACATACCACATGGATACATAGGCAGATAGATAGATTTGTTAGGCTTATCAGTATCAACATACTTTTGTAATTTTGCATGTTACATAGTACACACAGGCACACAATTGTACATTCACAATTCAGTGAATGTGTTTTCAGTGTGTGTGTGTGTGTGTGTGTGTACATATATGGTATAGAGAGAAAATTCCCTTTAAGTGATCAATAAACTAGAGAAAAGTTATGCACCCCTATTAAAAATCAGATGCAGTTGTGTGTATGCATGCATGCACATGCATGATTGTTCAGATATAGTTATACGAGTATAAGTATTTTAAGCGTATAATATTATCAGCCTCCAAAACAATTGCACCTTTTCGCGTTTTCGCAAAAAGTAACAAAAAATAAATGTATTTTGTTTTCCTTCAGCAGCTTAGCTGCTGTACATTTAAAAAATATTGCTTATGTCGAAACCAGTTTTTCTTTATTTTTTTTTATGCCCACCGCAGGGAGTGTATTAGAATTGTCAAATGATTGTAACGCATGGCAATATTCATTGGAGATCATATACGGTATTATAAGTAATAAGGTGACCACACAATTTATTAACAAAAAACATTTACGCACAGGAAATGGGACTATTCTGTCCGGAAGAAAATGTTTTTTTTTGCCGGCCAGTAGTAGGCGATAAGAACATTTTCAAGTCCTTTTTTTTTGGTAGAGACCGATTGATGACTGAATCAAACTCAAGGTGAATACCCTTCCTTTGGAGAACATATGTTGTTCGCAAGAAAATTTCTGTTTATTTCTGTTCAAAATGAAAATTTGAGACACGTTTTTTTGCGCTTTTAAAAACAACACATTTTTTGCCTGTGAAAGAGCTTCTGAATATTGTTTTTATAGCTGCAATGAGAAAATGTTGGTATATTCATTTCGTCAAAACGTTTGCAACCCCCAGAAGAAAGCTTCAGAGACTTTTGCGAAGTGTACTTGTTCGCAATCAGTATTAAATTTTGAATCGATGAAGTGATTACAGACTGACTGGAATTGGAAATCGGTTAAAGTGCAGCATGCATGAATTGAGAAAAGCTTTGTTTTTGAAAAGAAAAAAAAATTAATTGCATTTGCTCACCAACTACGATAAATACAACAATAAAAACTTCTATGTACATATGAAAAGCGATTGTATAATAACTGTACAAAAGGGGAAAGATTCGGCAACGCCAATCCAGGATGACATAAAAAATCGTTAACAGTCGACTATAAATTTCCTACTTGCATTTTCACCCCGACAAAAATCCGAATAGTTTTCTTTTCGAGACAATTTTCTACCTTCACGAATACTTGTTAGTTGTCATTTCACAATTTCAAAATGTAACCATAAATTTCTCAATTTCGGAAAGAAAGAAAATACAAAATTGCTAAAACGATATCCCTGAACATGAGCGAATAGCATAGTTGGTTCGAGTGTGAACAGAAAACATATAAAACTTACTCCCAAATTTTTATTTTCGCTAAGACTGGATTCAAAAAATCAGTTAATGTGGTTTTTATATTCTTCTTTCTTCTTATTGACGGACGTTGAGCTCAAAACAACGTTTAGACCGTACACTCTAGACTAAACGTTTTTCCCATATTCCAAACAAACCAGAAAAAATGTATTCCAGATTAAATTCCAATTTTATTTTCTTCGATATCGTTATCCCTCTTTTTCTACCTAAATATGATCTTAAATCTTTATCCATCTGGAATAGGCAATAGCCGTCGGACTAAATATTTATGAAAGTCGGCTTAACAAATTCGAAGGGTACTAAGCTAGAAATTGAGACTTGGTGATCTCAACTGCCTTGTTGGTTGCACCTTTTCTCCCATTTTCGAATGAAACGTGGCGTAAGGACCATAAAGTATTTCTTTTGTTTTTGTTATTTTTGTTTCACACTAAAACTAACGATCAATGGGTATTAAGAGATTCGTCTTAAACAAGATATAATTTTTATTTCATGGTTTGCTCTATGTTCTATTACTATTAAGAGCAGAGCAGACTCTGCCTGCGTAAGAATTTGATATGTGCACTTATATTATATACAAATGTTTATATATGTATGCGAGCATTTGCGAGACTGACCATAAATTTTAAACTTATACTCGTGACTTAAGTAGAATTTTTAATGTCTACCTTGGTGCAACACAGCACGTTAATCTCACAATCTCAAGTCATTTATTGTACTCATGTGGATGACAACGACTACAATAACAGCAATAAAAACTCGCACAACGTGTAAGACCATCTACGCCTACGCACGTTCACATTCCACAAACTTCTCGACACTATTTAAGAATTTAACACTCGAAGCCTAAAAAAAGAAAACTAACTAATGGCACTTAAATGCTTATTTAAAGTAAAACAATCAAACCCATGGCTGTCAACACCAGAACGAATAACCGAAACTAACCAACTGATCGTTTAATTCGTCCGAGGAAACGGAAGTGCGTTCATTTTTCAATATTTTAGGAAAAGTTCATTAACTTTTACGATGTAAATATTAATAAACAAATTTTTAGAAGTTCATACACTCAAAGGAAGTGGTTAGTTAGTTGTGAGCATCGAACGTTTAATACAAAATGGAGGGCATGTTAACCATAGTTGACTTAGTTGATCTTAATGTCTTTACCGTTTATTTTTATTATTACAATTATAATTAAGCGATCTATATATATATACTATATATACATATCTTGTTTGAGTGTTGAAAGAACTAATCAGTGGCTTAGGCTTCTTAAAGCGATGTAAGAAATATACCTCAGCCGATATTCACACCAATTCGCACCATCTGTATACGCCCATTAGAGTTAATTAGACTGTCATTCGCGTTTATGTGCCCTTAAGATGTGCCCTTAAGATGTGCACTCTCGACCGCATGGATCAAAGAACTCATGAGTAATGAAGATATGCCTAAGACTCTCGACATTCTTAAGCATCGACGTAATGTTTGCTTCGCAAGCTTTCCCGGAAAAATTTTCTATCCAACAATCAAAGTCTTTTAATAGAGCAGCTCTTTTGCTTTGTTTTGGAGTCGCACGATTGTCCGTTCTGTAAATCCTCTAACCGCACTTGGAACGGCCTACCTGTAGAGACAATTTGTCTTTAAGTCGAACTTACACAAACGGTACTGCTTGTTTTCCTCTTCCTCTTTCGATGATAATTTCTAATAATTTCCGTGCCTACAGATATAGAACAGATATCTCCAGTGCCCGAATATCTAAAAAAAAGTAGTACTAAATGCCTTTTTCAAGAGAAAAAATTATATATACAAGCACCTCCTACTTCATTATCTTTTACAGGCCGTAGATTAAAATTTTTTATCTATCTATAGTATTCTTTATATGATCGTAGGCGTGCCGTGTATTTTTGTCATTGTGGGTCTTCGGGAATGAGGACACATGAATTTTTAAACTTCAGTTGTGTCCATCAAAGGCATAAGTTGGGTTGAGTTCCAAAAAGTTATCCCAATTTTGCCGATTCTAACTTCTCCCATCAGAGACAAATATTGAAAGAAACAGACAAAGGGACATGGCTAAATAGGTCAAAAGTATACATACTTCTCGGAGTTTTAAAATTAGTTTGAAAAAAACACGCATTTCTTTGCCAAGGGAGTTATTAAAGTGTAACGTATAGCTTAAGACGAATGACCTTATTATTGGGATTTTCTATTTGAAAATTGGCAGATTGTTGTTAATTTTCCTCATCACTTTTACAATTCCAATATTAAACAGATTGACAGGACGATAAAACTAAATTAATTTAAAGTCTTAGTTTATATTCAATATCCTATACTTGATGATCGCATCCAAATGTTGCAAACATTATTGTAAAGTTATCATACTTGCATCCTCCGTTTGTTCGGTAACATATATAAATGGGCCAGTTTTTCTTATGGGCTTACCTTCATACATATATACGCTTTTGTACTTGTATTCTCATAAATCTATAAGCATAAGCAACTCACACGGTTCTTTTAGATATAAATACATAGTAACTGCAACTGCAACAAAACCTAAGCCGGCTTACTGGCAGAGTCTCTAAGTCTAAGTCAAAGTTTTGTTTGCGACTAAAACGCAGCACGCGTTTTAGAACATGTTTTTAGTAAGCTGTCGTTGCAAAGTGTCAAAAGTGATATCGATACAATATATTGTTTCCTTATTGCCTGATGCATTAGCAGTACTAGGAAGTGTATTCAAAGCATAGGCAAACAACTTCAATACATATGATTTGAAGCTCAAGAAAATTTTCTCAAAATAGAAATTCAAAGAAACTTCTAAGACTGCGTAAATGTGCTCACACATATACGTCATACGCATGCGCCTCTTATACTTAAATAATTTAACTGAAATTTTTGAATAAGAAAAATTTCCCAAATAAACAAATTAAGAAACAAACAAACATCATTTTTAATTTATTTATAGTGTTGCACTAATCTTCCATCCACCTTCCTCCCTACTTGTTTGCGTTATTTTGTTATGGCTAACATTTTGTTTTTCTTCCTTTTCTTGTTGTCAATTTTCCTTTTCCTCCATTTTAAGACGTTGCGTTTTATATGTTTTCACACTTCAATTTTATTTCATTACAGTCTCTTCCACACTTAGTTTAATGTAAATTTTATCGCTATGTCTCATCAAACTGCTAGACGTTCGGAATGTCCGCTGGCGTCCTTGGGTCGTACCGGTGGCACAGTTATTGATTCACTTAATGGCTTACATCAGTCTACCTATCATCATCCGTTAAGTTCAAGCCCCTTAGATCCTCAAGTATATCAAATGTCACGAAAATCCCCTGACTTAAGCATTGATACTGATGACGTTATCTACAACACGAACTCATCTGTATTACGACATAGCACCGAAAAAACGACGGGCGGCTTAAATGATAACACCAATATAACAGTGAAAAACGTTCAAAGTGGATCCGCTCAGTTGTACAATCTATCGAGAAGCTCGTCACAGAGTTCGTTAGATCAACAAGGTTTGATACAATGCAAAGTAGCAAACTTTGAACTTAGAAATGGAAATTATAGCCTTAATGGACAATCGTCTTCATCTTCGGTAGATCGTACAACACAACAACAGCAGCAGCAACAACAACAAAATAGAGCGGAAATGAATTCTAATCAGCAAAGGAATTTTTTAGCTTTAGGTCATCTCCTAAAATATGGCTGCCATGAAAGAAGATCCAATAATAGCGGTGACACCGAAGATTCTAGTGATGCCAACATCAGCGGTAATGGTGCAAACCAATGTTTACAACGTCAACAAGGTGTATGTTGCAATATTACTTCAGGATCATCCAATGGCGCAACAGCACTCAATCCTCCTCATTATTATTTAGAAAAGAAAATGGATTCGTTATATTTAGGTAGGGCTTTACCGTTGGGCTCTGAAGCAAGCAATTATCAAAGCGAACGATATTACCTGGAAGATGAACTTAGGACTATGGATAATTTTAATGAAGGCAATGACCGGATAAAGGGTAACTTATAGAATTTTAAATTCAAAATCAAAACTTATTGCTAAATTTGCTTATTTTATTAGGGGGATGTCTTATGCATCATCATGGGAACTCTAGCCCCAGCGAAACAAGCGGTTCGGATCGTTATTTATTAAATCGAACCAATTCTCCTGCCAACGCTTTCAACTCCTCTAACGGTTTAGATAACTACTCTTGCTCGAATAATAATAATTCTTCTTCATCGAATATGGTTCTGGATCAGCGTTATCGTCATACTAAAGTGCAGAGACTAACGGATAATCTATGTAGTTTGGGTAGATTTTCTCCTAGCCTAGATCAAGGCTACGCCACTTTAGTTTCACCCTCACCCACTGGTCATCATCCGCACACCATTACTACGCATAGTATAGTACATCATCCTCCCCCTACAGTGGCAGCTACTGCCGCAGCTGTTGCACGTCGTCACGTTGAAACGGGGCCTCCGCCGTGGAATAAGAAAGGACCTTATAGAGCGGGTCCCTATTTTGATCGCTTACCCGATGATATTATCACAAAATTATTTAGTTGGTTTGAAAGCTGCGAATTGTGTAATGTGGCCCGGGTATGCCGACGTTTTGAGCAGTTAGCTTGGCGACCATTGCTTTGGAAGGTAATCTCTCTTAAAGGTGAACATCTGAACGGTGACAAAGCACTGAAAATGATATTTCGTCAGTTGTGCGGTCAAACACGGAATGGATCTTGCCCAGAAGTAGAAAGGGTTATGCTTGCTGATGGTTGTAAAATCTCAGACAAAGGTTTGCAGCTCTTAACAAGGCGATGTCCAGAATTGTCACATTTACAACTGCAAGGATGTACAGATGTCTCAAATCAAGCTCTGGTGGATGTATTAACTAAGTGCACAAATATTCAACATCTCGATGTAACAGGTATTATCAGTTGAAACCCGTCGATAAAATTAATGTATACTAATTCGTCATAATATTAAAAAAATATTTTAGGATGCGCACAATTAAATGCGATTACTCCTAATCCGAACCTAGATCCGCAACGTCGACTATTATTGCAATACTTAGATTTAACCGATTGTACGTCTATTAATGACGTAGGTCTGAAAATTATTGTTAAAAATTGCCCTCAACTTATTTACCTTTATCTGAGACGCTGCGTAGGCATTTCAGGTAAGAGGTGCTCCGTATTATTATTTCCGTATTACAATTGCTTTAAACAACTAACTCTGATAATTTATTCAATTTCAGATGCAGGCCTTAAGTATGTGCCCAGCTTTTGTATAGCACTTAGAGAACTTAGTGTTTCAGATTGTACTGATGTTACCGATTTCGGTCTCTATGAATTGGCTAAATTGGGTGCTGCCTTACGTTATCTCTCGGTAGCTAAATGTTACGGTGTATCGGATGCTGGACTTAAGGTTTTAGCAAGACGATGCTATAAGTTACGTTACTTAAATACGAGAGGCTGTGAAGCAGTTAGCGACGATTCTATCACAATTTTAGCACGATCTTGTCCTCGCTTACGAGCCCTTGATATTGGTAAATGTGATGTGAGCGACGCCGGCTTACGCGCTTTGGCGGAAAGTTGTCCGAATTTGAAAAAGCTTAGTTTGAGAAATTGTGATATGATTACCGATCGAGGAGTCCAATGTATAGCCTATTATTGCCGAGGTCTCCAACAACTCAACATACAAGATTGTCAAATTTCAATTGAAGGTTATCGCGCAGTCAAAAAATATTGCAAACGATGTATCATTGAACATACAAATCCGGGGTTCTGTTGACCCCGGTCCTCTTTGTGCTATTATAAAAAATTCACTATTTTGAATAATTTGTTCTATAGAAAATTGTGTATTGGTTTTTGTTGAACGACCATAGTAAAGTATTTACGTCTTTTTCTAAATTGTGCATTATTAGTTGAACACTATAAGTCAAATTTTCTAATTACTTTAAATAGGATTATTCTATAAATTAAATTAAATTTGTAAGAAGTTATCTTCAGAGATTTTAGATATATATGTATATATATGTATACGAAAAAAGATTCCTTAAACACATGCTTTTATTTATCCCTTAACAATAACATAAATTATTGAAATTTTTTTAAATTAAATTTAATTTTAGTGTTAAATTAATAGAAAATTGATCAGTTATATAAAAATATGCCTAAACATGTCCTAAAAAACAAACTTTGTCATGTTTTGATCATCTGCTCTTCTTAGCGCAAAAGATAATGCGCGTCTGTGCGCGAATGAGAAACATGAATGATCAAGAAGAAGAAGAAGACAGTATTTAAATTATAGAATCGTAATATTGAAGAACACAAAACCATATTTCAGGAATATAACATAAACTCTTCTTCAAAATTGTTTTCTTGTAAAATTAGTTGAATTATTCAGTTGATTGTTGCACTTTGTTATTTAATCATTCAAACACTTAGCTATAAAATGTTAATTTCAATTCAGCTGTTAAGGACAACTTTGCTTCCTTAATCCTTAATAAACTTTTTGAAATATTGTATCATTGACCTGCTATTTTCTTTTTAAATTTATCAATAGAATATTAATAGAATGAAAGATGCTTCCTTTGAAACACTTCTGCTATTTCCTTAAAACATATAAACAAATCGCTGATGCAGATCTATAACATATATTCACGTACCGAGCGAAGATGAAAACTATTATTTTTTTTCTGAACCGTATAATCGCTGTTTGCCTTTCGCTACCAGCGAAAGTTTTATATAATCTTCGAAGAAGACAGCAGCTAATGAATTAAATCCAGTCGGCAAAGAACTTAACGCAGCACCAAAAACCCCACTCACGAAAAAGTTTCCGTTTTCATCAACGGCAACACCAATTGATCTTTGGCTTTAGCCAACAAAACTAATTTGTAGAATTTTTTCTATTCACCACTGTACTTAAAGGTTGCATTTGGGATAAGTTGCAAATATCAGCAAACCATTATAAAATGTTAACATCTAAAGCAGTAAATAGAACACAAGCCAACTTTGCTTGTTTCATATTGGACAACGACAGATACCGCTGAAGAATAACCTGATTGTGGCAACATATTTGAATAAAGTATGACGTGGTGCCGATAAATATTGAGAGCATGGAAATCCGTATAAATGGATCCCATGTGAAACTATATATGAATTACGTGGACATCCAGTATTATATTCAATTTTGTTTTAAAAATCAAGTTACATACATTGGTAACTCTATTCGCCCGCTATCCTACTGTGCGACTCATTCAACAAAATGCCGTTAAAAATTTTACCGCGGATGTAAGTATATAATATATGAAATATACAATAATTCGATAACAATACATAAAGAAGGAGACAAGGGAAAAACTTCACTTCCCAATTAACACTTCATTTTATATAAAAATAATAAAAAACACATTTCTACATTTTTATTATTAAATGTTAATATTTAATGGTTTAAAATATTGATCGAAATTTAGTTTTATCACACAATATAAGTAATATATTTCTAAACTTATTTTCATTCAGTAAATTTTTTATTTTTTATAAACAAAGCAAACACGTGTCTGTCGTTCGGATTGAATACGTTATTTAGCATCACTGTCTTTATTCATATCATGTGTACGCGCACTTTTGTTTGGCGTAGTGGCAGCATCCATATCTCATCTTAGGAACTTATTAAGCAATGTGTTACTCGGAGTTTTATTTCCGTTATATAAACCGAAAAGAATATGTACGTTCACATAGTATTTATACCATAAAACGAAAAAAATAAGCGTTCAGGTTCGAAATAAACAATAACAAAACCAGAAAATGAGTTCGTTTAATATTATTTTCTAATTGTTCTCATAACAAATTTTACTTGAGATATTTATTATTATTAGACCTCCTCTTTGCAAAATCACAGAAACAATTTGTTTAGTAAAAAGTGGCTAAATTCAGCTCAAGCTGCGACACAATATGTCGCAAGAGAAACCACGTACTGGCAAGAAGTTCACAACAGAAAATCCACATATTAAGAAGAAATCCATAACTTGGATGATAAGAAGTAATTGTTTTTATTATGTCAACTAATTGCGACCTTAACGTACAATTTTAAATAAAATGTATAGAACAGGTCCTTCTGATTAATAATTTGCTAACTTCAGCTGTAGACGAAGTAAACACAAAGAAGCCAAATGTACAATCTTGATTCCTAACAGTTCAAAAATTTAATTTATGTAAGGCTACTAAAACAATACATCTACGAACGAAAAGATTCGAGTTTGAATTTCCAATATTTTTACAAAGTAGATTTGTTCTTATTTTCGTTTGGTATGTTTGGTACGTTTGAAATATAGATGTTCCCAAATTGATATTTTTAAAAGAATTATTTATCTTCTGACTTTCCCCGCTGCAGTTATAACTAATAATAAACCAAAGGTGTTCCAACCATTATTTGCTGCAAATTAACAGGATTTAATCTAATCTAATCTAATATCTGTTTGTGCTTAGTTAAATCTATCTCGTCGTCTATTCTTAGATGTTAAGAAATTTCCATTCATGAGAAGGTGCATCTATGAATCTATGATTCTAGATACATTTTCGATCAACATATGTATCTTATAATAATGGGAAAAGGTGAATTTCTTAAATGGAAATGTATCAACTAACATTATAAACATTCTTTTCTTCAAAATAAAATTTCAAGCTTTTTAACATTTCAAATTTCTTTACATTTTTAATTAAAAATATTTACAAAACAGTCTTCTGTACATCTATCTAATATTCAAATTTATTTAAACGTAAATTTTCATATTTTGCCCCTTTCGTGATAAAGAAAGCCCTGATTTAGTCTTTAAGTATAGAAATTATTTCGTAATATATTCATATTTTCTTTTTTGAACTTAAGTAAACGGCTACAATATCCATCTAACATTAAAAAAATCGAACGAAACCTAAAAGGATAATCCATTTAGTAGTTTATCATTGCTGTCGACTCGTTTTTTCCTCAGATTCTGGCATTTTATCCTTTAATACATATTTCAGTTCCTGATCTATACGTTCTTTTGCACGAAATACCTTCGATTGCAGGTAGAAGGAGCCGCCTTTACTTTTTTCATTCGCCGCAAACAAATGTTCATAGTTCCTATTAATTTGTTCTATATTATCTAAATCGCCGAGATTTAAAATTTGCTTAGCCTCTTCTAATGTCATTCCTGTAAAAAGTACAACAATTAACATAAAAAATTTAGAATTAAATTTCTCCATTACCCGTTCTAGCATTGACTTCTGCTCGTTTTTCACCATTTCTACCACCTCCAGACCGCCGTGCTGCCTCCTGAGAGGCGGCTATTTCTTGTTTTAGTGCCTTTGCAAATGCTCGACCTATAGCTTGGCTACCAAGTATAATAATTTGTGCTAAATATTTTGCCATAATAATACTAAAAAAAATATAAAGCTATTTTACATAAATATATAAAATTTTATACACAAATTCATTAAATTTTAAATTAATTCACTTATTATTCAATCGTGTCTTTAACCTTAAGATTTGCGTCGCCTAAAATGTCAACATAATATGAAAAACAGCTGTGCGAGAGTGTGACCAAATTTCCTTCAGTTTTGTCAGACATCACACTTCATTTAGGTCAGGTCATAGTAAATAATAATTAATAGTGGAAGCAATGAGTAATCGAATAAGTCGAACATATGGCAGCGAAATTCTTTATACTTTTTATTATTATTAGTGTTTTGTGAATTAAGAAAAAGAGAAGATTTAAGCGCGTGCGACTGAAATCGTAATTGTGCATTGCAAGGAATTTGTAAGCGTAAATCCTATTTTTATCGCGTTAATGGCAGAAAGAATAAATTTGCACATGCGTGTGTAAGTGCAAGTGCTCAGAGAGACATAGAAAAAAAAGAGTTTCAAAAAAATCGATTGACATTCCAGTGGGGTGCTTTTTCTTCATAATTTCTTGTGGACGGACAGTGATAAATGTATAATGATTGGATTTGCACTTTGGTGTAAACTCTGCAAAAAAGCTATATTGAAAGAGTTGAATATTTAATACGAACAGTTCTCAGAGGACCTTCAAGGCAGGAAGCTATCAACGAGAGTTCGTCTAAAAGAAAAGAAACGATTTTTTCAATTTAATCCTATATACATATAAATTAATAATAATATAGTGCAAGACATAAAAAGAAAAATATTTCAAATATACCCAAACGTAAATTAAGAAATTATCATAGATTTATTTAATTTTTAATAATTTTGTTCTTTTTTGTGACCCTTAGATGGTGTAGTATTGATTTTTTTTTAAACTTCTATAAAAAAAATTGTATCTCTAACAATTTTTTTTTTTGATACTTAAACAACTTATGGTAATTTCAATTTACCAAAACAATAACAAATGGTATAAAAACAAATTACATAATTTCGCAAATAAATAAAAGATTAATAAAAATCTGTCAAAAGTTTGAGTGTAACGTAACCAACCCTAAACGAAACGAAAAAAAAAAAATAGAAATCACAAAGTGTTCATTTACATATCGGTTGTATTCGTATTTTGTCGTTTTAGCTTTTTCCTGTGCACATTTAACAAATTCTTATTAACGGTATCAGTAATTCTTATAACGGTGTTCGTGATAAACTTCTCCCATCATTCCCTATTCTATTGTCCTTCTTCTTTGTTTGCTTTCTTCCACAGCTCTGTGAACAGTGAAGTAGAAACACTCTGTTCTCTTATTTATTTGATAGCAACGCTGCGTTATTGATTTTATTAAAAGAAGACAACATTTTGTTCAAAGAAACCAGTTAATAAAAGTAAAACAATAAAATTGGAAAAGAATATATATATATATTTACACAACATATATATATATGTATATATAAATACATATATAAATATATACAATATACATATAGTTTCAAGTGATTCTATTTAAATTTATATAAAGGCATTCCTCCAATATGTTCTCCAATATTACAAATCAATTCACCAATTTGGTAGGTGCCGTAAAAGGCGGCCAAGGTGAGGAAGGAGAAGCTGCTAGTCAAGTTGAAACTGCTCCAGCTCCGACACAGCATGAGGTGCCAATTGTTCCAGATGCTGGCGTCGAAGCAGGTCTTGAAGGTGATGATGCTGCCAAAAGGTAAGCTTAAAATATTTTTTATCTAATCCCAATTGATTAGCGCTTAATTTCTGTGATATCAATTGGACATAAAAAAGGTTCGTAGAGATATTACCACGTGCGTAAATATATTAAGTTACCTTAGATGTATATGCCTATGTAATGTAAAACCATGTAATATTTATGTCCACATCATCGCTTCAGTGAAGTTGAAAGGTAAAAAAAAACGAGATGTAGTAAAAAACTACCCTTACAAGTAATCGGATTTTCTTTTCCTTCTTTCTAAAGTGAGATGTGCATGTGTACGCATAACACTCTCACTCTTCGTTCTTATAACTATGTGGTCACTTTATTTATCAGAATTTTTCTCCTCAAGGATACAAGGCGTGTGTATTCTTGTTTTTATCTATATAACCTAGAAACTTCAGAAATATATATCTGCTTTCTTTTTGTTTTAAATTGCACGTGATTATCATGGTTTCTTTTAAGATTGGTAACAAGATTTTGGTTGACGCACAATTGCTAAATTCTTAATGAATCTTACCACGTAACTTTTCTTTTTTTCGGTTTATCAGTCTTTTGTATTTTGCTGAAAACTCGAATCGTCCATACATTTGCTGTGTATCTAAAAAATAAAAACAAAGTACATATTCGACATTTCTTTATATTTTGAATGTTAAAAGATCGTCTAATTGTTTATATATCGTAAACAGCTGTTTTACGCAGTGGTTGTTATAACAGTCAGATAGAGCGTCGTCGATTTTCTTAGCAATCATTTTTAGTCGTTTGTAGTCGCGTTAGTAACCTACATATTGGGTATATACTCCACAAACAAAAAATTCCCTTTTCTTTTTATTTAGAAAAGATAAAAAAAATTTATTTATTTACAATTTAATAAAATTTATATGCATACATACAGCGATATATAGGTTGAGCAAATAATATGTGCTTTTCTATGATCAAATTTCTTGTCATGTTCTGCTCGTTGGCACAATAAATTGAATAATAATTTAAAAAGAATATATATTTTCATAGTTTTTTTATTCGATTTTCACGTTACGCAGTATTTCTTGAAGGATGAGCACTAACAACTAAGGTTATTTACTTTAAATTAAGGTCATTTCTTAAAACATGAATACTTTTCGCTATAAAAAAGTATTCATTACTATAAATAAAAAAAAATGGCAGAGGCCTGTGAGGAACAAGCGCAAATATTTAGCACTAAATTAAAAATTCATTTCTAATTAATAATTATAAGATTATTCAATCTATGAATGATAGAGAGTAGTAAGGGACGAAGAAAGGATAAAAAATGCATTGCATTCATTTGAAAAACGAACTCAGTAAATAAAAAAAGTTCTTTTAATTTTCCATTTTTTGAAATCTGTTAACTTAATTCTCTTATCAAATATAAAACGTGGCAAAAAATAAAAGAAATTCTTCTTTTTCCCTTTTCGTTCTGCATTCGTAATTCTGGCAACTTCGACATAGATTTCATTAACTTTCTTGTTATTGTCTCTTTTATTATAAAAGGGAGGTCGACATAATAATTGCATTATATTGCTTTCACTAACAAAAAAAAAAAAAGAAATACAACAGACGAAAGAAAGGAAAAATAGTTCTCTCCTAAATATATATAGTATTGACGACCGTATCGTATGCATGTATTACGGAAATCAGGAAAAGAGAAAAGCAAATTTAAAAAAACGTAATATTGTCCTTCTCTTCTTTGGTTCAAAGTTAGAGTTTGCGCAGTTATCATTCACTTTGCGTTATTCATATCAAAAGGATAATTTTATTATTATAATTGTATTTTTTTAATTTTCTTGAAATGCAAATATTTAAACTGATTTTTCATTGAAATTATTTTAAATTGTAGGACTTTTTCAATTTTCATCGTAGAGAGGATAGACTTGACAACATCGGAGAACTTTAAAAATTTGGTTAATCTTAATCAATGAAACACAAAAACAAATCATTGAAATCATGTTTGCGAAGAACAAACATAAGATGAAGACTTTTCTTATCATTGTAACCAAAATAAATTCAATAACGAAATGAATTTGTTTAGTATTTACTCAATTTCGTTTCTACAGTTGTGCTCGACTATAACGTTTTAAAAAATTTTCATCGAAATCGTCGTCCGGAATTAGTAAAGAAACACATAGAAAGAAAGTTCAGGTCGTAAATAGCGCCAAGTGGTATAAAAAGCGAATTTGTAACATATACGACATAAATTATATTTCAGGGGACCAAACAAAGTTTACATATTTAAGCAACAACCCGCTGTTTATTGTTACAGTTTACATTTTTTAATTGTAATTTTTCTTAACTTTGGACGGATTAGGCTTCCAAGTTCAACCATAGCTTGGCACTAACTACTGTACAGGTCTACGCTAAGTCTAAGTAAGCGTAGTTGGTAAACGTCTTTGCTAATTAAATTAGAATTTTTCTTCACACCCGTCAGTTGTTTTCGTTTATCTCCGCATTTAGGATAATCACATACAAAACTACTACACCCACTCCATAAAGGTATTTGTAATGTCCTTATATTGCAACATAGTCGAAGGCCACACAAATATTTCAGGTAATCAATTTGCGCATTTCAAATCCAAAATCGTCATCTCTCGCTTTATATAAATTAATTCTTATTTTCTAGCGACACCAATTCGCTTAGTAATGTCTCTTTTCTGTGTATCTAATGAGATATAAAATCGCCTGTGCATTTGTTGCAGAAAAGTACTCAATTAGGTCATTAACATATGGAATTTTAAAGTCATTATGCATAATTTTCTTGCAGACAAATCACGTAGAGTTAACAATTGAACGAAAGCTCTTAAGTTAGTTCTTTAATATCTAAATATTTGAATTACTCGTTCTTCCAATTTTTAGTTTTTGGAACCTATTTACATATTTCTTGTTAGATGTAAACTATTTGCTACATATTCGGTCAGTATGTAGAGAACTATAATTCCCATTTACTTGGATATGTAAGAGAAACTATAAAAAAGTTAGTAGTTTTTTTAACGTGGGAATAATGAAAATGTAGACTTATTAAGATTATTTATTAATTTTATATAAAGCGTTTCTTGTTAAATTAATCGAATTAAACGAAACGTATATTTATTAAAATACTTATACGTGAGAAAAACATGATACTCTCGGTTGATCACACACCCGCACTACATTTGTTATCAGTTATCGATTAAAGCATCATGGCATATGCGATAAGATTTGATTTCATTGTTTACACAGAGGTTGGTTTTTAAAAGTTTACCTCTGTCTATTGCTCTCTTCACTGATAATAATGTAGGCCACAATAGCTCTGAAACGACACTTTACTCATACTTATTATGACGGCTTTATTTTTGCGGATATTTTCGCAAAGCAAGGATTTGTTCACACAAACATAAATATAAACGAATATATGTAGGATAGTAACTGGTGCCTTTTTCTTTGTCTTTGCCCGCGTTCATGCATTCATTCATGTTCTAAATATTTATGTGAAATTATTATTATTCTTATTTTTTGTATAATAAAGAATTCTTTTAGTTTAGTTATTCATACAATATTTGCATAAAAGACTTAAGATTCGTTACTACAAGTTTTGGCTTTCGATTGACTGCCTTCTTATGATGATGCTAGCGCTTAGTTTTTGACTCTAATATGTGATAAAGCATTTTACTTTTTTTGATTTTCAAGTAGAACGACAGACATAATATAATAATAAATAGAAAATCATATTTCACATCGTTGTATTTGCATTTGCATTTGCCTTTTCTCTCTTGTTTTTACTGTCGACTATTTTAGCTTTAATTTGTCTTATTTAGTCATTTGGTTACCGTATCAATTCGCCATAATTGCTTTTTTCATTTTTTTTTTTTTTTATCATTATTATCTCTCGCAAGGCTCTTTTCGTTTGCTTTTATAAACGTTTTCAAGTGCAATTTGTGTAGTGTTACTTTTTATTGTTCAGACATTGAGATTAAAGATAAATTATAAATCGATATTATGCGAGAACTAAAAAAAAAAGAAACATTTGAAAAATTACTCTCGCTAATGCCAGAGTCATTCAAATAGGATTTAAAAGAGACAACGAACGATGAAAGTGCTGTAGCAATAACTTGATTTTCAGTTTTCGGTTTTTCTTAAAGTCCCGCATGCTTTGCCAAATTATGTTTGCTTTTATCGAATATTTTATAAGTCAATTAAGTGTTAACTGTAAGAACATTTCTGGAATTAAGATAACATTAAACTCAATTTAGTGTATTTAATAAAAATAACTATACAATCATCAGAACGACTGATGGTTATGAGAATTTAAATATAAATATGGAAATTTAGAATTCCAAACATGGTCAAGTATTCTACAACGCAATTATTCATATTTTATATGAAATGCAGAATTGATTCGAGTCAGCAAATGGATTCTGTGGAAACGATGGAAGGATTTAGCAAGTTTCGAATTAAGCAGCAAAAACAAAGTTTCAAGCAAATGACGAGAAATTAACTCGCAAAGTGATATAGGTGACGGACGGACGGACAGTTGCGTGATACTAATAAAGAGTGACCGTAAATTTCATTTTTTACTGTAAACAGTTTATTTTAAGTTGCTTTTAACATTTCAGTCTTTGCCAATAACGTACATTTAGAGTATAGGAAATGTAGAATTGCATTCACATAGCGCTTTAAAAGACAATGCAGGCGTAGTTTTGATCAAATAGATTTATTTATCGTATTCCATCTCATATAAGCGTGCTAGAGGAAGGAAGAAGGAACAAAATGAATTTCATGCATCAAGGCTTCCAGGGACAATCAGTTCACTTGTAAATCTTCTACAAAAAATTAAGCAATTTATAAAGAATGAAAATCAAGTTCACACAATTAAAGGATTAAAAAACAATCGAAATACACAAATTTTTTTGATTCCTATCGTAACAATTACTGAAATTCATATTTTTTTAATTACTCTGTATGATTATGAATAGAAAAGAAAAATCATTCATTATTTTATAATATGTTTATTAATTACTTACTATTGATTGCAAGAATTACCCACGTTTGTGAGATACCATGCCTTGCGTTATCACGTTAAGTAAACGGCATTGGGAAAAGCGGAAGTAATACGCAGCTGTGTGCTTTAAGTTTGATTTTTATTGATTTTTGTTTTTGTTTTTCCCCATTTCCAATAGTTAACAATTGTTTGTTTTTGCATACGATATAGAAATGGAATTTAATTGAACTTTTTTTTAAATTTTAATTTACTAAATGAATATAAAAACTATTTCTCAAACGATGTTACTTAAGCGTATCAAGCGGAATAGTGCTGTCCGTTGAAAGTAGGGAAATTTTATCGATAAGAAATTTGGCAAAATATTCTTCCTTAACGGCACTTTTCATACAACAGGTTTTGTTTTTCTGTTCAAAAACAAAAACAATAACAATTGAAATAATTCTAAGCGAAATTTTCCTAGAAAAAGAAAATGAATTCATTTCACATAGCAGGGGTCGGAAAGAAAGAAATGAACACGAGTCGAATTGAAATTTCAATCTATTATGGAAATCGCAATTTTTTCTTCTTTTATTCATTTATTTGTTTATTTTCTTTTTTTTATGCAAATTGAATTTTTTTTCCCATTTTAAAACGAACTTTCTCAGCCAAAGAGTTTTTAGAGATAAATCTTACGAGAACTAAGTATGGTTTTAGGTCTTAAAGGTATTTTTGCAGGTACCTTCGAGAGAAGTATGTCTTTTTGCCTGTCATTTATTCTGTATGCACTCATTGGTAAACCAATAATTGGAATAACTTGCATAGAAAAGTTTCCGTGTTGCAGAAAAGCAGAAAATATTTCTTTCGTTTATTTGTTTTGATTTTTTGGCGTATTTTTCATACTCTACACCGCTTGTGTTACGGAATATTGGAAATTTGTTCCGGTGTATGTAACACCAAGAAGAGCTTAAGACAAATCTATCTTCTGTATTATCGATCGACTCAAAATCATTTTCTATCCTGCCTTGTCTGTCTTTCTGTCCGTCTATATTCTGGACACCGTTCTATACAGGGGTTCTCATGAAGAGTAAGACTTTGTGTGACAAAAGGATCCATTGTTCAGTATTTTATTCATTTCATGATAATTGGTCCGTAATATTAATTTGACGAGAATTTGGACCACGAACGTCTGGTTTTTGGGCAACACCGTAATGTATTTATAACCTTCCACTTTCCTCACGAAAGTAAGTAAAAAATAGTATTAGACAAAGTGATGTTGAGTTTTTAATGGTCGGGCTTGGCCGATTATAATATTTTTACTGGTTTTTTTTATTATTATTAGCTCTTTATTAATTCACTAATGCTTAGCAAGTTTTCGTTAATAATTGATAATAATTTAATTTTTTATATAAATTTTTAATTTATTTTACATTTACTTTTCTAAATTTTTTATTTTCTCAGTTTTAATTTTAATGTTAATTTTTTGTTTTATATTTCAATAACCATAATATTATTATCATTTTTTTTTTTTAGAAAATTTTCATTGGTAGATTCATTTATAAAAGAAACAACGTAAGTAATTTTTTTGTTTGGTTGCGTTTTATTTTCATTTATCGATTTTTTAATTAACATACTGAAATATAACGGAATCATATCTCAAGGAAGCTGTTATGAACTATCAAGTAAAATAAGTTCGTTTAATAAATAAATAAATTCAAGCATATCAGTCAGAAGTATAGCATTTCTGTGTATTTCAAAGATCAATTGTGTGTAACTCATACGATATGTGTTACTCACTTTTGCAAATCAAGTGAAAAATATTTAGAAAAATTGAGAGTTTGTTGTGGTTTCAAAGCATACTTGCTCTTTGTAAAAAAGGAGGACGAACTTCTCTTTTTATTTATTGAAAATGAGTTGTTTAAGAAAAAGTTCGGAATAATGTTAATAAATAATTTTTAAAATTTTAAAAGACTTCCTTAAAGGAATGGCGCTGCTTTGTGAGCAGGAATTTATTGGTAATTTCCTTGGATTTCTTTATGAAAACCAAATAAATTTCCAAGAACAATTTTGTGTTACTTAAGTTTACGTTACATTTTACAAAGAGTAAGTTTTCACAAAAAGAAAAAAACATAAAACAAAAGACGGTTATCTGCTATAGATCGCACTTTAGCGTAGAAGAAATTGTGGTTTTTTCGATTTTAGCTCAAGAAAAGTGCATTTTTCGAAAAGTATTTTCCAAATTTCAACTAATTTGAAAAATGTTCTTCACTAAAGAAAGCTGTTATGAAACAGAACTTGACACCAATCAGTTCAGAAATGAGAGCGCTGGAAAGAGCACCAATTTAAAGAATATTGTTTCGAGAAAAACGCGACTAAGTAGTGCCTACATTTGAAATATCGAATTTTTGAATGAACATAAAGGCACTTAGATATCGTTCTTGAATAGTTAGAAGAGCAGTTAAAGCAAAGTCAAGTAAACCTTCGAAATGCAAAAATGACTGATACGGTTTTTTCAACGTTGAATTATTTAAGTGCTATACTAAATCAACAATCAAGTATATTTTATTTTAAGCGAAGCTTATTTGTTGCTTTTAATCATCTTTTTTTTATTACACATTTATGCATGCATATAATGCTAACATTAAATCAATTAATATTGCATTAATTTTGAGTTCTCTAATCCTTTTTTATTTATTATTTGTTTATTTTTTTCATAACTAACTGATTCCCTTTCCTTCAGAACAGAAAAATCAGTTCAATATGATTATGACATGAAGGAAGCAAATAAAAGTTGCTAAGATAAGATATTAGTTGTTTATGTATTTTAAAATTTTAATTTTTATATTTATTATGAAGTGCAATTAATGAACTTGTTATGTATATATTTAAACAGCGGATGGTTAGGCAGTGCAAAAGGTTGGCTAGGCAGTGCTTCCATACCATCGATGCCGGCTATGCCTTCAATGCCTTCCATACCGTCGATGCCAGCTATGCCCTCCATGCCATCGATGCCTTCAATTCCTGGTTTACGTAAAGGAAATGAAGAAATGGGAGCTGCAGATGAAACAATTGCTGCCAGCGAAAATTTACCACCAGTTGCCACTGGTGGCGCTACTAATTTGGGCGTTGATGATGAAGACAAATCGAGGTATATTAGGTAATTAATGGGCTCACAACCGATTAAGGTGGAAATTGTGGTAAAAAAATTTTTGTCTGATTTTTTTCGTTTTGAAAATTTATTTGAAAAAAATTTTTTTTCCTCAGTTCGAATTTCATTTTTTACTTTAATTTAATTCCTTCCTAACACTGAAAAATTCCTGCAATTTTGAGATGATGAACAAATATTTGACATTTTTGTTAGTTTTTATTTTTGTAACATATTTTATTTTCATTTATAAAACTCTTTTTTAGATTTTTGTAATAGTGTTTTGTGGTTTTTTGAAGGGACTAGAGAGTTAGTGTAGTTTAGCATATTAATAAAGCATACAAAAAGGGTTGAGAAAATGTTGTCTAGTTTTGGGCAGATTATAGAAAACAAGCTAAAGTAATTTCTTGCATGAAAAAAAAAAATTTTGTGTAATATATTTCAAGGCGTAATAGATAAATATTACATTCTTAAATGAGACAAAAGAAAACCGTAGTAACTTTTGTTTATATTTAATTAATAATAATAACAAATTAAGCAAAATATGCATATATGCCTTATTCTGGGTCTACCTCGATTCAGCACTATAACTTGGTCTTTATTAATGAAAAGCTTAAACGGTAGTAAAAGTTCATATAGAAATATAAGATTTGTTTTTAGTATCAAGTGCAAATCGGGTCAAATCGGAAAATGCAATAACACAAAAAGCAATAAATTACAATTTTTAGTCGATGAATATTTATCGAAACTATTTAAAGTTTCATTACAATAGCGCAATTTTCCTGCAAGTAGTTCCACAACCATGCTCCCAAGGGACAAAAAATACCCGATACCTGGAGCAAACTAATCACCAAAACCATTTAAAGATTTATTTTTAAGTTTTTGTGCCTGTTTTTAAAAAATTAAGATTTTTAGTCGACTTTCGGAATTTTTAAGCACTTCTAACGTTACGTTTTTTTTTCTTCTTTAAAGCGAATTCGCAAACTTTGCGTTATTCGTTAGAAACCCCTTTCATTACTACTTTGTTAATTTTCGATTTTTTTTAAATTAAAGTAACAGTAAAAAATTATAATTCATCTCTTAATATTAAAACTATAATAACACAAAAAATTTAATAATTATTAATTATTTTTTAATATTGACAGTTGAGAGAAATGTAACACTTTGTACTAAAGTATTATATAAAAGTTTTCTTTTGAATTCGACTTGCTTTTTTGTAACAAATATAAGTTTAATTAACACATTACGTATATAAATATAACACAATTTTCATTAAAAAAAAAAAAAAGCTTTCTGTTTATTTGTACATAAAAATAATCTATACAAACTTAAGCCAGGTTTCTTTTTATTAAAGTATTAAAGATAATTAGGCTTCAGGTAAGTAATTATTCAAAGAAAAAAAATGATTAGAAACATAAGAGACCTTGTTTAGGTTTTTATAAAATTGCACACATATTATATATATATATACATATATATCACATCATTTCATTTCTTTTTTTTTTTTAGTTTTTAAGAATAAAAAGATATTAAATTTCATATCATTTTAAAGCTAAAAAAGAACTCGTTTAGCCTGCAACACATCAATTTCCATCATTAATAGGTGCTGGCCCATTAAACCAACTTCACCAGGATCAGCAAAAAAATTGGTCAAAATATAGTGAACGATAGATTATTTATTAATTTAATTTCTATTGTTGTTGTGTTTTTAATTTCTTTTTTTTATCATCATCGGGTCTCTCGCACAGCCGTATTATTTAAAATTGAAAAAAAAAAAAAAAATTGGAAAATCTATCTATAAACGTCTGTCTTGATAGTTGTCAATGTTTTCATTTTTCAGTTGTAGTTCTGCGGTGTTATCATCTTATTACTTTAAAGATGTGTATAAATATATATTTATTTATTTATTTTTTCTTGCGAACACTTGACACTTAACAATAGTGTCACCTCAGCCTTCTATTAAACTATCGCGAGTACAAGAACCATAACAATTTCTACAATTTTTTTTCAATACAAAATTCAAATGATGTTGCTGCTTGCTATATTCTTCTTTATAAAATCTCATCCAACCTTTGCTGCTTAATTAAGCTTTTCCTGCTTTACAATATGACAAACATGCAAACAAAATTTCTGTTCTTTTCAATAAATAATTCAAAAATTCTAACTCAAACAGTCATCCAGCCAAAAATACTCATAACTTTTGTAAATATTGAACATTTGTCGCATATATACTTTCGAAATTTATCCTACGCTGTTTCAAGAGATAAGAAGATGAAATTTTTCATTAAAAAAAAAATAAAAATAAAAAATTGCAACCATGAATTTTTAGCTGCTATGAATAGCTGTTGATCTCATTTAAGTAGCATTTAAACTTAAGTATTAACGTGCGCCACTACGTCTCTACTTTCCGCTTTTCTATATAATTTCTATAAAGCATATGAAGTTTTCTTTTTAATTCAAACAATTTCAAAAACCTACTCCTTTTTCGGATTAGAATTTCGGTCTGAAACGTTTTTTTGTTTTTGTTTTTTTATAATTACTAGCTGAATCAGGACAATTTTAAATCTAATATATATAATAAATATATCCGTGACCAATTTTTATAGGTGATATATTCTTTTTGTCAAAACTTTTGCACGATCCGGAAAGAAGCTTTAGTTAGAGATCTTATAAAGTACATATCAAATACGAAATCGATCAATGCGTCTCAGTCTGTACGTCTTTGTAATGTCTGTGATGAACATTCTTCCGATCGCAAATATGAAAATTTCGCAAGCGTTTTATGCCCATTATTCATAAATAAATACATAATAAAAATTCTCACCTGTATTCTAAAAAAAAAAAAATGGCGAAGATCAGCCAACCCAACCAGGATTGTAAAATATTAAAGTTTAGTTTTTTTTAATTTTTTTTTTTGTTTTAACATAAATGTGGTGGGTATAAAAGAAACATTCACAAACGAATACAATTTTTTTAGTTTAGTAGTTTAGCAGATATGATTACCAAAAAACTAAAAAATATTAATCTTACCTACAACTAGGTGTAGGTACGGAAATAATTAGGATAAAGCGACTGCCTATTGCTACTTTCAAATCATTTTAATTCATTTCTGAAGAATTGAATCCACAATCAACGATCTTTATAATGTTAACTACTTCATCAAGTGTTGCTTAAGTATGTGTGTCAGTATGTTTGATTCTCCATTTGGAGAAAATTTTAAATTATTATAGCATGTTTGGATGCTTTCAAAAAACGCCTACTTCGCATGTCTTAACTAGAGATCGATCTTTCTGGTATATTGTAATTCCAGTAGTAGTTATTTTTTTGTGTGTGAAAAGAAGATTGATAACGTTACTAAAAATATTAATTTTCTTGAACTTTTATTTTATAGTGCCACAGAAGGAGCTGACTCACATCCAGCTTCCGGCGGAGGTACACCAACCAATGATGAGGGTCAAATAGGACAGGGTAAGGGAGAAGAGGTAAAAAGTACGTGTCACAAATCTAAAAACCATCACAAAATTGTAATTGGTAAACCATATTAACAAAAAATTTTCCAAAAAAAAAAAAAAAAATTTAAAGTTTTTAATTAATTTTCTATTTTAAATAATATATAAATATTAAAAATGTATGAAAACGAACACAAATAAGTAATAAAGGGTAAAAGTGACAGGTTACTTAGTAGTAATAAATAAAGTTTGCAAACAATGAAATCAAAAAACATTCAACTTCTAATCACTGTAGTTGTTAGTGAGTTCTTTTTTCTCTGCACATCTGACCGCATACCCCTATTTTCCTTATTATTTAGCATAATACTTTTTAAACTTCCTTTTGATGTAAAAAAAAGAAACAAAAATTAAAATCTTATTAACATTTTTTGTGCATTTAAAATTAAAATTTTGTAGTTACCACAAAAGTAACACAACAAGCCAAACATTTTGGTTCATTCCTAACTTCAGCCATTAGTAAGGCTGGTACGCGGATTAAGGAGACAGTCAAAGAAAACGTAAGTTTTTATAGTGACCACGTAAAATGCCGCACGTCTCTTATAATTGTTTATTATCTTTTGTGATGTAAAGCCGATTTTGGAATCGTTCAATAAGGAGCAAGAAGCATTTATTAAGGGTCAGGGTGGTAATGGTGGCCAAGGTGTGGCGCCATGGGTAGGCCATGCCAATGAGGCAAAAATCAAAGAAGAAATTTTGGGTCTCTCGCAGGATAGACGCAATTTTGTGCGTGCTCCTCCAGCTGGCGTTGATTTCGATTTCAACTACGACACAGCTTACCCCACAGCTGTATCCATTATGGCTGAGGATAAAGCACTGGAAAATATGCGCTTTGAATTGGTGCCCAAAATGTGAGAAAAAATAAATATTTAAAAATTTTTATAAGAATTTATTTTTTTTTTATTTTTTTTTTTAACTAATATTTTAGAATAACAGAGGAAAACTTTTGGAGAAATTACTTCTACCGTGTATCTTTAATAATTCAAGCAGCCGAATTAGGCACTTTAGGTGAGGACGGTGTAGCACAAGCTTCTAGTGGTGAAGATGGTAAGTTTAAGCTTTAAATTTTTTTTTTTTTCATAAACTGCAACACTCGTATATCATTTGTCAGCTTTATTTCACTCTCAGTAATTCTTACTGTCTCCTTTTATGCATAATCATTATACACAAAAAAAAAATTATTTTGAGATATGAGTTCATTTTAAAAAAAAAAATATTGTACTGAACTGATTGTCAAAAAATTTTTAAAAATTTTTGAAAAATTTTTCTAAATCGTGGACATTGAAAAATCTCCCTAAGTTTTTAAAAATTTTTTAAAAATTTTTAAAAAATTTACCTTAGGCGTTGAAGCAAAAGCCTTCCTGTAATGATTTGACTTGCGTTATTAGTTTTTAACTCTACGTATTACTTTTAAAAGTACCTATGAGTTAATTCTGATCTGCGCGGACTGAAAAGTAGAATTAAAATTTTTAAAATCAAAGCGTATTCTAAAACTAAGCTTTTTCAAAACCGCGTATTTTAATGGTTTCACCTCTTGATTACTGGCTGATTAAGTTGGAGACGCTATAATTCAGTTTCTACACTTGCGATCGCCTCCTACATAAAGACATATCTTTCGAAGTCAGATGTCCCTGAGTAAAGAATAGAAATTGTATTAGAATAGGCCACGTGTAATGTGTAATGCACAGTTTTCAATTCATAACTATATTCGGTCTGAAAGTTTTATCTGCTATTCCTGATTAATTATTTCAATATTAAATTCAATTCGATTGTTCAAGATTTCGAAATACAATGAAGTTAATAAATTTTAAGCTAATATTTTATGGGTTCCCTAAAGTTCTTACATATTTTATAGGTGTGAATTTTCTATTAATAGTATTTATTGAAATCATTTTTCATCGTTGCTTTTAATTAATATATTGAAAATTCAAGTTTCTATTTCTTGTATACGTAACTATTATTAAAGCGAAAATGTCAATTCAATTTGAGAAGTTTTTCACACTAATACAAAACTTAAGAAATGTTAATAAATTAGGAATATAGAATTCATGCTTCTGATAGTTCTTCAATCTCCCATTTTAATATTTATTTTGTTAAATTATAATTTTGAAGTAAAAGTTTCACAATTTCTAAAATCATATCTTTCCAATATTATAGTTTTTGGGCTGTTCTATTCATACTACTCTCTCTCTCTCTCTCGGTCTGTCTTTATATCTCTACCTCTCTCCGAAATAATCAAAACTCTTGTAAAGGTCTTTTAATCAAATCTTAATTCACTTTCACAAATCAAACCAAGCAATTTCTCGTAACATTTATGAAATTTTCGTTTAGAATAAAATTTTTAAGTTTTTGCATTTTATTTATTTATTTTTTTTTAAACCACTCTGACTCTCTCTCTCTCTCTCCGTATCTATCTATCTATCTATCTATCTCTCGCCTCTATCTATACTAGCGAACTAGCACTGTAAACAATTCAATTCAAGCACATAATGTAACAGAATAACATCTTTTTAAAACAAATATTTGTTTTGTAAAACAATAAAAAGCGTATATATATATATATACATGTATGTATATACACGGATTCAAATGCAAAGTAAATTATTTGTATTAAGAAGAAAAGCTTTAATATTTTTTTAACATTTTTATTTGAACTATTTTTAATAAAAGCTCCAATTCAGTGGATCCTAAGCTCAATGCACTTTATTCTTTAATGAATAATTAATTTTTTTTTACGTTCATAAATTTATATACCTTTTTAGTTAATCTTTTATTAATTTTGTTTTTTTTTTTCTCTTTTTTATATAACTTAAAATTTTTTTTAAATATTAAATATTTTGAAAAAAAATACAACACCCCAACAACAACATTACACCAAAATAATGATTAAAAAAAAAAAAAACAAAAAATTAACTGACTAAAAACATAAATTACTAACTTTAAATTAAAAATAAAAACAATCATTTAAAGCTTTAGAGACTGTTACTGAAACTAAGTCATTAGCAAAAATAATGTCCGCCTCAAAAGTAGAAGAAATTGTCTCAAAAAGTCCTCATTCAAATGCGCAAGTAATTGAATCAATTGAATCAAATTCAAAGCATTATTCGGATTCTGAATTTGTTTCGGATGCTTTCCAATCATCCAATGACAATGAAAATGATCTCGAAGAAATTAAAGATGGAATGCGTCTACTCGGTATAGACAGTATGACACAAGTACGGCAAGCACAACTGTCAACGCCGCAACAAACGATTTTGAGTAATGATGGTAAGAAAAACTTTGTGTTTTTTTATTTGAGTTTACTTTTACAAGATATATATTTTATGTATTTTTTATTTATTGATTTAGTTTTAATTTTAGTTTACAATTACTACTATAGAGTTTTGTTACTAAAACATAAAACATTTAAAAAAAAAAAATCTTAAACTATGTATACAAAGTTGTTTATAAAATGAAATATATTTTAATGAAAACTTTAACAAAGCTGTGCGTACGACTGCTTATGGCTGTAGAAAAAGGCGCAAACTAGGAATTCTTTCATTAAAAAGAACTAATTTTATGGATTTTTAAAATTCAATCTTTCAGAAACCAAGATTCTACATTTAAAAACGATATTTCTATTTTCTGTCCGTATGTTAATCATACATCTGATGATAACCCAACTTTCTAAGACTAACTCTTTTAAAAAGACTTACCCAGGCGGATATAGTTAGATGACAAGAACTATATGTTTAACTTGTTGTATTAAAAAAAAAATAAAATAAAATAAAAAATTGCATTTTTTATTCTCACAGCTAAAATGATTCAAATATGGACGATTTTGTATTATGTAGTCTTTGATATAATTTTATTCATCATTATTTTCCAAACATTACTTGACATACATTTTTGACCATTTGATCACTTTACTCTATAAAAACTACATTTTCCAAAGTAAATGTTAATAGGAACAAAAATTTATTTTGCACAATTATTCTATTTTTAGTTTTTATTTTCTTATTAACTTAAAACTTTTTTAACTCTTACCATTCATTAACTCAATCAACCTAGTTTTCAGGCAAAATAAATACAATTACAATAACAACTGGTTTAAATACAACTATATAAATGTTGTATTTTTCTTTCTCTCTCTCTCTCTTTCTTTCTCTTTCTTTTTCTTATTCTTCTACTTTGTTTTTTATCTTCTTCCTTTTTTCTTTGGGTAAAACTTAAAAAAAAAAAAAATACAAATAATTGCTACAAAAAAACGAACAGCGTTTACTTTTAATTATTAAAAAGTTAATCCTAATAAATAAAAAGAAAATATTAATATTATGAAGAATGAAACTATATCACTTATATAAAGCGTATAATTAATTATAGATTACAGATCATAAACCACAACACTTGGACAAACCAAACCAAACTGAAATCCTTACGATATATAGAGAGATTGAAACGAAATTGAAATTTAGTCCTTTTTAACTTAGAGCCAACACAACACTCTTACAATAATCCTTCACTTTATCTACAAAATATTTATTACAAAAAAAAAAAAAAAAAAAAAAAGTATAAAAGATATTTTATTCTTATATTTTGAATAATTTTATTTAACGAAAAAAAAAAATTAGAAAAGGAAGCATATATGTTGATAACATTTTTCCTACAATATCCTTTGCCTTCCTACTAATTCTCGTTATCTCGTTGATGTCACTTAACTTTCCCTGGTAAACATTCCATCCTTTTCCTTTGCTATATATATTGTTTGAATTGATTTCGTTATTAAGGTTTTAATATTTCTAAACAGTTATAAATATATTATAACCTACAAATTAAAAAATTTAAAAACTCCATATATATTAACTAAAAATTCGTTTAATATTGAAAAGCAGCGAAAAATTCGAAATTCTAAGTAATTTTATTTTTTTTCTTTATTTTTTCTTATCTTTCGTACCTATCACGTTACAGAAGATTGAATGGATTTACGCTAAAACTAAAGAATAACCAAAATTTTATTACAAGAAATTAAAACTAAAGCCACAAAACAAACAAATTATCCAAGAGAAAAATATTAATTGCAAGATACCATTGACAACTAACTTCCTTCAAAAACAAAGCAAAAAAAGATAAGAAAAAAAATTAACTTATTACGTATAAAACAAACTCAAAAAGGAAAATTACATACTCAGAAAATAATAATAAAAAGAGATAAAATATAAGCAAATTATACATCAAAAAAGAAAAAAGAAAAAAAATCACGTAAATCTGAAAAAATAAAGTTTTACATTTTGTGTGGTAAGTTTCGTTAAAAAAAACTTTTTTTTTTGAAAAATGACATTTTGCTTAAAGCGAATTTCTTAGTATCCACCACTTAAACTTAAATTATTAATTCATTTATTTTTCAATTAGTTCGAATTTTTATTAATTATTTATTTTCAATAAAGATAAACAATAAAGATGAGAAAACTGAAAATTCAAATATATATACATAATACAAATATATATATATATATAAAATTCTAAATTTTCTTTAAGAAAATTTAAGCTAAAGTTTTTCTATTCTCTATAAAGCAGCTACAAACAAGTTTAATCCACAATCAAATAGTGACTTTTCACTTAAGAATACGGATGACTGGATACAGTATTTTAAAATCTGCGACAGATTATCACGAATAAATGTATGTTGCTCGTGTGTGAGATTTCTCGTGACTATTTTAGGTGGTGGATATATTAAAATTGCAAAGTCAATAATTTGTTCCGTTCGTTCTCATTAAAGACAAAAGAAAAAAAAATCAATTTATTATAATTTGCGGAAAATTTTATTTTCGTTTTGTTTTTATTTATTATATTTTTATATTTATTATATTATATATTATTTTTGAAATTAAGAGATATATATTATAATGACATGTTTTGTTTTCATCTGTAGTGAGGCATTTACCTTATTTTTTTTTATTCTATTTAATTATTTAGCTCATTTTGTTCGTCGTGTTTGTTACTTCAAAATTTTTATAACATATATATAAAAATTATAAACTATATGTATATAAATATGTGTGCGTGTTTAGATGTTTTTATACATTTTTAATGAAGATAAAAAACCCAAAATTACAAAAATTATTTTTTCAATTGTTTTTTATTAGCTACAAAATTTGTTAAGTTATTTTTTTCTTTTATCTTATATATCAAGCCTTCATTGACATGCTTTTTATAAGTATTTATATTTTAATTTCTGACGTTTTAACTTCTTGTTTTTGTTGGGTACCGTCGCCAATAAACAGACTCCTCTTTTCAATCTATGTATATCGATTAGCGTGATATTTTGATCAATTCTATTATTCTGTACGCTATGGAATCTTGACCGAGATCATTAAAATTATAAATTTTAATACTCAACACTTATTATAAAAAATTCATCACAACTCAATTCATGTCGTTTCGAAAATAAGGCAGTGAGTGTCTCGAGAGTAATTAATAGTGATTTTCAATTAGAATTGATGATAAGGGAAAGAAATGCGAAAGTTTTAAACTCTTTTAAATACATCGTTCCTAAAGATAAATACTTTCACTTGTGAACGAGCAAAATAAGAAGTGTTGATACTAAAGCTTCTTAAATGAACCACTTCTACAGATAAGATCTCGTTCTTCCACAAAAAGAAGAAAAAGTTTAAAAATGAAATAGCTTTTTAGAAACTATTTCTAACCTACAGATTAGCTGTTCTCTTTTTCTAGCTTTGAATCTTCTGGAATAAGTGCGAAAAAGTTGATTTGAAAAATATTTTTTTTTAAACTTTAAACTCTTTCTAAAAAATTCTCGAACTCCTGTTACGCTAGGATTTCTAAATTTTCTAATAGTCGGCTTTCAATTTTCAGTGTTGTAGACAACAATTTAATTTAATGGACAATCAATCGTAGCTATAGTGAGTACTCGATCGGCAAAGATCTTACACTTATCGGTGGGGCATACAACACCCTGCGGTCCCTCTTCCTTTCTCTCCCCTGGGTTTTTCAGACCATCATCATAAAGGGCCAGATCAAAAAAAGGAGACAGATTTTTAGAAAGTACTTGTGTTCGTTTAAAAACGTTTCCAAACAGAACTGTGTTATATCTGTGGAATCATATATTGAGGCAACCATTGCGTAGATATGGGTTTGAGAACAATCAATAAAATTCCAATACTTTTAATAAGAAATTAAAAGTTCAAATTTATGCACTTTGTTGCAGTTTTCTCTATCATTTCGCTACAGGTAAAAAGTAAAATGCGAGATCCTCTCTTCGGTAGATTCAGCAACAGTAGCACTATCTAGGGAAGACAATTGGAAAGAATCTTTGAACGTAGAGGGGTATTTTTATGATCGTGAGGATTGTAAACTAATGCAAAGAAATGGTAAAAAAATGGATTACAGTAAACAAAAACGTGTGTATAACACTTTCCAAAATCGCAAAGGTGTGCTTGTCGGATCACATTTTTTCAAGACGGGACTCAACAACTTTCATTCTTTTTTTTCCGAATTTTTTGCAATATTTTTATATATCTTTAATAATTTTATTTTAAAATTAATTATTAAGAATACATTGCGAAAATAAAAAATACTTGCTATTCGAACAATACTTCCGAAAAATCCTCTAGTCCTTCTTTAGCTGTAGGTATATAAATTGAATGGATTTTCTTGTCTTATTTTTTTTTTGTCTTCAAATTTTCGGCAGTTATGCTGCGTACTGCAAAGCCCCTACGATTGAACATCTTTCTCAACAATGGCTCCGTTGTTGCCATATTTGAATATTTTTCAAACATAATTAATTCTCTTTGTACTTATTATATACGCTTGAAAACCTTTTCGGATATTATTATTTTATATCCTTTCCTTCCATCCAAAAGAAATTGTATTGTAATTCTTTTTCTTTTAGGCGTTACCCCTTAAGGAAATATTTTTCGCAATTGTTGGTTTTTGTACAAGGGTTTTCAAGGTTTTGCGAAAGAGTTTTTAAAAGAAAATTAAGAAATGCTTTATGGGAAAAACCAGCCATAATTGAATGCACTTCCAAACACATTTTAAAAAGCTAAATAAAAAAGAATGAAAGAATTACTCTCATTTCGGCAGCTTTTTAGGCTAATTTTTTTTGTTTTTTATTTTAATTTTTTATTAACTCACCACACAAAATACTACCGATTGTTTTATTTCAATGCCCCAGTAGTTTAATTAAATCTGCTTTCCTTCTCGAATTCCAATCACAAAATACAAAAAAAAATCCCTGAAATCCTTGCAAATTGATTGAAAAAAAAAGAAAATAAATAAATAAAAATAAAAGTGAAAATGAAAATGAAAATAAAAAATAAAACTGTAGATAGAAATATATGAATTTTGTCTATTATTTTTAATTTTCTTTACATTTATATAAAAGGCACTTTTTTAAGGCGCTTTTCATTTTAGTAGCATGAATTGTTTTTTATTAGGCTCTTAAAAATTATACTTATACTTATGGTTATGTTTAATTCTGTAAAAAGCAAGAAAGGAAATTTTTTATTAATTTACAATTTAAGAAATTATTTTATTTAATTATTTTACAATTTTTTCTTCAACTTTTTCAAGATTACGTTTCAGTTACAATACGTTTGCCCAAAAGAATCAATGTGTGTCAAGGTTTATGTTTAAATTATCGTCATAATGATTCTCATAAAAATTAATTCATTACGAACTGCATAAGCAGGTAATAAAACTGTTTACTTCTAATTGAATACCAATTGCATAAAATTTCATGGTTACGGTCAAAAAGGGTTTGTAAAATTATTTTTCTAATTTAATTAATTAAAAAGAAATTTTAAGAGGAAAAGATGGAGTTATTTCGCAAATGATTTCCATTCTTGCTTAATTTTTGTATATAATTTTTCAACTTTTTTTTTTAAATGTATATGTATGTATAGGGGACATATATATATATATATATATATATATATATATATATATATATAGAATAGTATGTACTGCTTTTGTAACTATCGCTCTTATTTCTTAATTATTATTATTATTATTTTTGTTTTTTAAATTAAATTATTAACAATAATTCAAAATGATGTTAAGCAAGCAACTAAACGAAACTGAAACTAAAAAGAAATATAAAATTGACTCAAACTACAAAGATGTTACAGGGGATATAAAGAATTACAACGTAATAAATTTAAAAATCCTATCATTCATAAGTTATCTAGAAATATATTTTCAAAATTTCCGTTTTTTTCGAATTCATTTCTGAACCGAAAATTAACGGATAATATAATACTAAGTTTCACAAAAGCAAAGAGACGATGACTACTGATATACTTGTCCGATCGCATTTTACTTTATGGGATTAGCAAAGTGGAAAAGATATATAAAAATTAATTTCATTCAAGCCCTAAGCGATGCAAGAGGGTCAATAACGATTATTCCTAAACGATTGTATCGTTTTTACTTTTTTTTTTTTTTTTGACATAGATTAGGTTGGAAGGGTCGCTGAACAACTACTGTTAATGAAGTTTGAATTTGTAGCTCCTATTAAAGCCGTTCACAAGAGGAGAATATTTGAAAATTTTCAATGAAACTTTTTTCAACTATTTTTTTTGTAGTTACTTTGACCTTGATTACTATATGTTGTTACTACATATTAATTCTGAAATTCTACTTTAATTGTTCTAAAATCCGGGCAGACATAAATAAATCGATTTCGAGTCTAATAAGCCAACAATTTAAATGACTTTCATAACACATAACTTTCTAAATAATTATATATTTGTTTCTTAAAGCATCACACAATATATGTACAATATATGCAGTATATATTATTATGTCTGTTTTATTAAAACAAAACATGTTTGCATCATTTTTTAGGACAAAAACTTAAATGCTTGACTAATTAATTTCAATTTTTTTTTTTCTATAAGATATTTAAAAAAATTTTAAAAGCTACTTTCGGTTTAATTATATTTTTTTGTAGAAAATTTTCAATTAAAAACATGAAAGTAAAAAACATCTTTTATGTCTTGTTATTGTTGTTGTTATTATTGTTGTTGTATACAGAGGAACAATGGGAAAAGGATTTAGAAGCTGAACTGAAAGAATATGAATTTGTCGATGACGTTTCCAAAAGATCAGCAGCGATTAGCAAGACAACACCAAAAAAGATTAATACAAATATGGAAGAAGAAGACGAAGAATTACCGACACTATCAAATTTGCGCACACGTTCAACGAACAACGATTGGGAAGAGTACGCCGATCTAATTGAAGATACTGATGATTTAAAGTAATTAAGAGCTTATATCGTAGTTTTTTTTAAGTTATTCGTTAATTTAATAATAAAAATAGAAATTCAAATTTTAAAGAAAGAGATGTGTTTTTAAAAATACTTTATTTTAATTGTGTATTTTTCTGTTTCTTTTCGTGTATTTTTTTTCTTTCTGTCTTTCTTTTATCCAAATAATTTTTCTACCAAAAAAAAAAAAAAAAAAAAAAAAAAAAAAAAAAAAAAACTGAAATTAAAAGAACTTTGAAAACTTTAAAACGTACCATGCTGGGCTATCTATGAGATAACGATTACTTTTTACACGAACATCATTGTTTCCTCTGTTTTTTCTTTAATTAATTCGTTAATTAATTTAATTCAATTTCTTTAATACAAGTTTAATTTTAGCACATATAAGCTTAAAGTGAGCGAAACGATACAGTGACCTTTTGTTCCTTACACAAAAAAATATCTACATACTAGTAAATAGATAAGCAAAAAAGAAAAAAAAAATTAGAACGATAATGATTTTTTGCATATACACTCAAATTAAATTAAATTATATAGCAAAAATAATAAAATAAATAATATGTATATGTATACATATATATATCTACATATATATATATATGTATACATATACTCACACATACCCAAAAATTGAAGCGTATATATGCATACACAAAATGCATATATTTATTTAAAATAAAACAAAGCAAAAGGGAATAAATTTATGGTGTTTTATTATTAATGTGATTATTATTTATTATATATATATATATATATTTATATTTATATTTGTATATGCATAGGTATATATATTTATATATGCATACATACATATACACACATAAACATATATATATATATATATATATATATATATATTATATGTATAATATAAACACAAGAAACCAAATATATATTGAAAAGAAAATTTAAAAAACTTCAAGTAAATTGAAAAAAATGCATTTTGGATTTACGATGTAAAAAACAAAAACACAAGAAAAGAAATTTTTAAACTTTCACATTATTAAAAACAATAACAACAATAAATTACAATTACATGTATTATACAAGAAAAATTATTTAAAAAAAATTTATTACATATTAGAAAAAAGAAATTAATTATATATATATATTTATATATATATATTATAAATATGTTGTACACACACACACAATAGAGATTACCGTCATGAAATAATAAAAAAACAATAAAAAGATATTGTTTAATATAAATAGAAGAACAAGTCTTACATAAAATCACACACACACAACTGATATTATTGAACATTTGAATTGAGAAGTATATAAATAATAATATATATAAATCTATATATATATACATATATATATATACATGAAAAATTAAAATAAATGAAAAAGAGTTTTTGCTTTAAAACGAAATTTCGTTCATTCAATGTTTTACTTTATGTTAATCGTTTAAATAGCGTTTATGGTGGCATAACAACAGCACATAAACAAAGGTTAGACAGTTATTGGCGAACTCTAGCGTTTAAGAATTGTTTCGAAACGAAACTGAATAAAAATTCAAGTTTTTATAAGAAAACATAAATAAGAATAAAAAAGGATAAGTTTTTCTAATCAAATTCACTCTTGCAACTAAAACACTAAAACCTTTTTTAATGGCTTCTCGTCGACTACGAAACTTTCGATAAAAGTGTCACTTATATTTCAATGTCTTCAATGGTTTCATTTTATGTCTGACTTCTTTACTTAAATTTGTGCAGTCCCATCAATTTAAGATGGAGGTAAGAAAAAAGTATAAATGTTTCTTAGTGATAAACATACGATAAGAGATTCAGTTGATCCGCAATCCATCTACACAATTCAATCACTTTTGGTATCATATTCAAATAAACTAATTATTGTTGTTTTAAGATTTTAATCTAATAAGTTAAAGAAATCACAGACAAAACTAAATATTTCGAAGTGAGTATACAAATACATAAGTATCCCTATTAATTGTAAGCACATAGATTTTCAAGACGAGTTGAAATGGTAGTAGGATTGAAAAGGGAATTGCTAATGCAGAGTTACAAGAAGGCAGGATAACTGAGATGTTCAGATATACAAGTAGCCGTACTATTGGGATACGCAAGCACAATAAGCTGACTTTCAATCACAAAATTGTATGAGAAGATTGATATTTCAAATAATTGACCAGAACAATTGGACGTTGTTACTGACAAGTACAAAAAGTACGATAATATGGGCAATTTAGAAATACTATTGGGCGTTACTTCACAAATACGAATAGCAGCGTAGAACTGAGAAAGAATATTATAGAATTATATATGCAATCCAAATGAGAAATTCAAGCAAGAGTATAATTAGAATATATAAAGAGCAGCAATTAATTGAGAAATATTAGTTATTGAACCGCTGGCATGTACAGGGAAGAAAATAATTAAGAAGTATTAGCGAGAAATATATTTAAAACATTAAGAAGCGAAGGCAAAGATGTTATTAATCAAGAAAGAAAAAAAAAAGAAATGGACAAAATTGGAATTGGAATTATTGCTTTAAGAATTTTTAATCAAATTGAATGCTATTATACTTTTCTCCGTTATTTTCAAATGGTACAGATTTAAAAAAAACTTGGTGCCCTTTCGGTCTTTGCCTTCATCTTTAAATCGTCTCTGATGTATGAATACATATATTTTATATTATATTAAAAAGCTAAGACTTTAGAACGCGCTAAGAATCATGTTCTCAAAATTGTTCACAGATCTGTCGGCTGAATGATAATCGTGCGGATATTACCTTTTGTAGACAACTTTTTCTTTGAATTCTTGTAAAGAAATTTCTCATTCCACTAATGTTTATATTCAAGAAAGAGCATAAAGTTGCTTAGCGTTTCGTAGTTTGACGCTAAATTTAGTAACTTTTTATAAATTTCGTAGAAACGGCCAAGTGAAATGCTTAGTTAAAAATGATGGAACAAACAGTTGTGTTTGGGTAGAAATTTTCTTGATTCATTAAAACGAATATGTTACTTAAATATAAATAGTATAATAATATATAAAATAGTATATCTTCTCCAGCACCTAAATGTTATGTTTACATCGACATTGATTGAAATAGAATTATAGTTCTAGAACAGCAGCAAAAGAGATTAAACTACCACTTCTAAATTTCTTCTTTTTCCCCAACCTAAAGTTATTTTGCAAAATTTGTTGAATCAAGCAAATATATGTAAAAAGACTGGAAGAGCGCTTACAAATTACAAAAAATTCTGATTGCCATAATAGAAAAGTATTATCTCTCAAGTAAAGGAGAGAATTTTCTTGGATTTGAAATCAACTTAAAATGAATTTTTTTTTTTTTTTGAAAAAATACTATAGCAGATTAATCATGTAGATGTGTTTATAAATCAATATTTTTTTTTCTTAAGACATTTATTGAAAACTTTTTGAACCCTTATTGAATATGAAAAAAAGAAAATTTATAAATTTATATAATTATGAAAAAACAATTTTACGAAATTTCATATATGTGTATAAAGCGAAAAAATTAAAATTGGAAACATTTACTCTTGAAAACATATACATACATTTCTCCTGTTTGTTAAATATTGGTCTTTATTCATAGATCTTTCAAGCATACATTCTATCACCAAACTCTTCTAATATCTCTCTTATAACTTAACAAAATAATAGAAAATAATAATAATAATGATAAGGAAAATAATGTCATTTATAATTTAATATTAGTGGCAAAAATTTACAATAAAAAATATCTTTATATTCCTTTTACGATTTCGTTTAAAGCTCATGTAATTTGCAAAACTTCTCTCTTGTCCTGTCTTCAATTGTTTTAGAACTATTTAAATCGAATAAGTGATATAAAATATAAGAACAAAATAAATATAAATAAAAACAAAATAAAATATAAAATTATTAAAGAGAAAAATGAAAGTGTATATCGAAGTAAAAATCTAATTGTAATAATATATATATTTATTATATAATTATTATTAAATTGTTAGTTCAAAGGGGAAACATATATATGATAATAAAAAAAAAAATAAATAACTAAGAATCAATTCACTGCAAATGGGAAACCTGGTCTAAATAAATAGAAGCATAATAAATATTGTGTAACTAAAAATCGATAAATAAATACAACAATTATTATATTACAAAAGAAAAGGAGATATTTTAAATGTTTTTTATGAAATTTGCCCCCATAGAGCCTATAAATTTCTCTGCCTTTCCATAAGCAATGGGCACAGAAGAGAGTGTCACTATGAAAAAATACTAGAAATTGCCCTTATTCTCCATTGGCAAGTATAAGAAGCGGAATAAATAAGTATGTGAGTGTGCGAGCGCTGCTATTGCTGATGAACATCGTTTATTAAACAGTTAAGAAATTACCGAAGCGAATGTAGCTCTGAAAATAACACAACACGAGCTATAATAACATATAACATGGATATCTACATTTACTTTGCAATCCCCAACAAGTTTTAGGTACATTCGAACAACCAAATAAAATAAATAACAAACTAAGTGTACTTGCATAGCAAAAATGGACGACTGGCGTTTTAAAAAAATTTGCAAAGAAAATTTCTTATTATCAGCACATTAGAAGGTGTTCGTATTTTTAATTTTGGATAAAATAATCTTACCTTGCTTTCATTTAAATAAAACACTATTTTTAAGCAGTTTCCGCGCAGCAACGCTTACATTAAAGAATAAAGCTAATAGTAATAAAAATGGAAACCTTTTCTATGTCGCCACTGAAATTATCACCACAAGTATTGAAATTAGAAGTATTTTTGATATTTAAAACGAAAATTCTTAAAAGTCATTAGATCTATAAAAGCTGTGAAGTCGTTAATTGGCAGCCGAAAAGTATACATCGCTTTAGATGCTTATGCTTTGACGCTTTTAATATAGTGAATATTTCGAATTCAACATTGCAAAGGTAGGCATTCTAGAATTATTAATTAAGATAAAAAGATAATGTCTCAGATTTTCCAGTATTTGTGTAGAAAAAATATCAGATAATACTAAAAGCAAGTTTACCTCTCAGTAAAGAAGACGTCATTTAAATTAGATTTTTTTAAGCAAATGTCTTTCCTTTTAAACATTTTAACTCGAAATTGAAAATACTTCAGCGTTCTTTCCAAAATATTCAAAATTAAATCAAATTAAAAATTTTTTTTGGGAATTGTCTACCAAATTTCCGAAAACGCAACTTCTTTTACTTAGGAATTCATTTTATCCAGTTTTCGTCCAAAACAGAATTCCAAACTTTTGAGCGATTTGAAAACTTCATTATGTTATTAGGTTGCACAGTTGAAATGATTTCCTATATATTTAGTTAATTTCAGACTACTTACGTTTTCATTTTGCAATGTATTCCTATTTATCAAAGCAATATTGATATTTGTGTAGTTGTCTAGTTGCAAATAATATGCCAATGGTTTGACTATCACGTAAATAATAAATGTATTGTAATGAATATTAAACAAAATTTTCTTACTTTCTTCTAAACTTATATTTTATTAAAAAGTACTTTTTCCATTACTTTTGTTTCCAGAATAGGTAACAGAAATTCTGGACTATTTCTAAATCAAGCACGATGTGAAAAAAGGGCTTTCCATTTAGCATTCATATCCATAAGATCTAATGATTTTATTGAAGGGTTCTGCCTGTTTGGCGATATTTTCGCGTGCCTTCACAGTCAGCTTTTTCATGAGTCTATTATGCTTAAGTATGACTTGAAGCTTGGCTTTGCGTTTGCGTTCCAAGCTCTTGACAACATCTTGATGGTGCCAGCCCACCTCGTTCGACAAACGACCTAGATTACAGTATTTTCTATCCGAGCGTAACGTCAGTATTCTCATTGCAATTGGGACACAAACACGACGGCGCTTATCGTACGGTGAAGGGATACCGTCGAATACTCGCAAACGTGACAAAGCTGCTTGTCCCCGTTTAGTTTTGTGAGGGATCATGCCTAGCGTAAAATATAAAACATATATTTAAAATAATTGTAAAATATATCAAATTGACGCTGATGCGTTAGAAGAACGTTGGCTTTGTAGCTTCAAGTGAAGATATGCAATTCGTCAAACAACACAAGTGAAAAAAATCCGAATCATTTCATTTAACATACCTGAAGAAAAGAAATATACAAATAAATTATTGAAAGCAACACAAAAGCGAGGAAATTAGTGCTTAAAACTTATGATTTTCATCAGATAATTAGTGGTTACATATTTAACGTTCAAATAATGTAGGTAAGAGATTATGGTTCATCATAGCAAAAAATTTAAGCCAGAAAATAAACAAGACATACCTCTGACTGCTTTGTAGAAAATTCTAGATGGCGCACGGAAGTGGAATGGGCCACGAGCAGGATTAACATTGCAACGCTTGCGTAAATAAGCCAAATATTTTATTTTATTTCTATAAAAATGGCCAGAAAGATTCAATTCTTCGCAACGTACAACAGCCACTTTACCACCTTGTAACAGATATTTGGCTACAACAGAAGCCAAACGACCCACCAAATGTCCTCGACCATCAATAACAACGGCCTGAAATATAAATTTGGAATAAAACTTGGGTTAAAAACTCGAAATGTTAGAAACCTTTGTAGAGATATATATCCACTATTTATACTGTGCATTCTTATTTACTTATTATTTTTTAGATATATTTTGTTTTGTTTGTAAGTATTTTAGTTTGCTTGCACTATTCGTCGATGCGTTTGCACGTGTAAGCTGCACTATTTTTATTGGACAAGTTTTGCACCACATTTTTCTTCTTTTCATAAACAAATCCTTATTTTTTGTTTTTCATTACATCAATTTATATTTTGCACAAATTTAAGTTTGAATTCTTCGAATTTTAACCCGAAATACCACCACTTACCCTATTCGTTAAACCAGTCATGTTTGAGAACCGAACAGAAAGAAATTATATGCCATTGACACAAATTGACGGAAGCGTCGCCATATTGAAAAAGTGACATTTTGCAAAGGTTGCCATCATAGTGCTTTTTAAAATCATTTTATGCTTTCATGTTTGTGCACTGAGGTTCCGTCTATGTGTAATACAAAGTCGCAAATTGGTAGATCCAAGTAATAGTTTGCCAATCTGTACGCCCAAGTAACAATTTGTAAATTTGTAAGTGTAAGAAAATAATTTCCTAAAATGATTTGTAGTTTGTAATTTGCACTCGAGGTTCCCTATATTACGTTTGTCGAATGATTGTTTAAATTATAGGTAATAAACAGGAGGGATATCAAACACATACGCTATACCGGTTGACCGTCTAGTGTGCAGGTAATCTGATTAAACCTAAAAAGATGGACAAAGTCGAGATCCTTCAATTAGTCCCACCGCCATTTTAAACGATGCTTTACCAAGGAGTGTTTTATTTTTCTTCGTTATTGAATTTTTTGGTCGTCCTTCCGGCGGGGCGCATTCGTAAACAGAGATGCAAACTCAGCTATTGATAATTTGCGTAACATTTATAGAATGAGATCATAAACGCAAATTGCAAGAAATTCTATATTTATTAAAAATGTAGTAAAATAGATTAAAAAGCATCAGTAGCATATTTTTAAAAGCCGAATAATTCTAGAGAGCTAATCTTTTTATATTATTTTAAAAGATTTTTACTTACTTAAAAAATATAAAAAATATTTAGTAAATACATAGTTAAGCATAAATACATGTACATTATAGATAATACGACAAAAAAGGGAAATCAAATTAACTTCGAGGGCACGCAAATTTTTTAGACAAGAATTAAAATAAAGAACTATGAACACTTTTCTTTTTCATACGTTGCCAATTACTTCTTTTTGGAATTGGGGCTGGTTGATTGAAAAACAGAAGAGGCCGACATTAGATTTTCGATATATTGGCCTAATACTTGATTTTCGGAGCGTAATTTTAAATTCTCCTCTTTAACAGAATCAACACGTTGTGATAAATCATCCAGAGTGTTTTGTAATTCCAAGACTTGCGATATTAGTCGTGCTTTTTCCTCTTTCTCATCAGGGCTAATATCGCCTTCCAGCGAATTATGCGAAGAGTCTGGTGTAGAGCTACGATTGGTAAAGGAAGATCTTAAAGAATCCATAGACTGACCGTTAGGCATGTTACCTGCATCATCATTAATTATAACTGATAAAAAAAGTAGAATTTATCTTTCTCGACTTCTCTATATATAAATACTACACTCTACATACCATCTTTATCTTCGTCCGCATATATTGGCTCTTGTTCTTGCAATTTATCGATTAATGACATAGTTTATCTTCTGTTCTTTCTTCTAATATTTCGATGTTTTCTTAAGATGACAGCTGTTGTTATTAAATAGTTTATTTAATAAAAAATAAAAAAGTAAAACTTTTGCTTCTTACAATTTCTTCACAATTTTCTCAAACAAGAGTTCTTATTGTTATATGTCAAATTGAGTCATTCCTAAAGAGCATATTCACAAGGTAGTTTTTTTCTACCAAGGGAACGAGCAAGCATATCTTATTCATTTTAGCCACTATTGTGAATGTTTGGTTTATTATATGAAACAGCTGATCGGATTCAACAAAAAATATCGAACTTTTTACTGGCATTCCATAATATTTTTTATGTTGTTTTATAATAAAAGTAGAAATAAATGGAGATATAAGTCTATAATTAAAAGGCTTGCTCAGTCCCAAATTCAACAAACCAAAAAAAAAGTAGAAATAAAAAAAATTTAAAAAACTTTTGGCGAAAAATCATGACACTTGTGTTAAAAGTAAATTGTCGGACATGTAACCGAGAGTGTGGTGATTATAAACATCTCTTGGATGAAACGGTTATAGACAATGAAAGCACGACATTAGCACAATTGCTTACGTATTGCACTACTCTCGAACCGTTTCATGAAAATTACAATGAATTTCCTTTTCCCGAGCACATTTGCAATAGTTGCGTTGAACATTTGCTGCAGTCATATTTATTTAAGGAAATGGTTTTACAAACAAATCGCGAACTGCATGAACATTTGAAACAGCAACAACGGCTTGAAGCGCGTGAAGTAGATCGTCAAAAAAAAATTGAAGAAGATATGCAACAGCCGGATCAAGAAATCGATGTGGATGGTGTAGACGATGACGAGAGTAGACTGGGAGAGCAAGGAGGTGATAATATTGGGTTTATTAACGAAATCGATGGTAAAACAGGGAAAAGAGAACAGAAAGAACGATCGCACGAGGTGATAGTGAAAGTTCAATTGGAAGATAAGCCCGACGAAAAAGAAGTCGAATATGAAATGGAAGAATGGCTAGAACCTATAAAAGAAGAAGAGGAAGTAGAATATATTGTCACCGATACTTATGACGACATGATTACGGGTGAAGTTGAATTTGAAGAATTTTCTACGGAAGATGACGGAGAATTTGAGAAACACTTGCCCTCAAACAAAGAAAATCAAGGAGAAGGGAGTAGTACTGTAGCGAATGAGGAAATTGAGGCAGAAAACACTGAAGAGGAAAAAGAAGAATGGGAGTTCGTTGAAACTGAGGAAAAACCAAAGATCACATCAAAAAAGTCGCCTGCGAAACGGAGAAGTTTGAAGGTGTGAAATTTGTTTGATATAATGACGTATAGTATTACAATTTTTTCTTGTCTTTTCAAAAGGACGGAAACATAACTCAAGAGGACCTTACTTGTAAACATTGTGGTAAACAGTTTGATAAATTGTGTCGATTACGCGAACATACCTATATGCATACCGGTGAAAAACCACATGTTTGCGCTGTATGCGGTAAACGTTCACGCACCAAAACTCACCATAATGTGCACATGCAGACCCACAGTGAGGCGAGACGCTACAAATGCCAAATATGTGGTCGCATGTATCGCACCTCTAACAGTCTCAAAGTACATATACGTAAACATAGCGACATACGACCGTATAACTGCCCGTTATGCGAGAAAAGCTTTCACACTGGCGAACAACGAAAGTTACATGTAATGCTTCATACAGGTGAACGGCCGTTCAGCTGTACCAAATGCGGTAAAGCGTATCGTGAAAACTATTCGTTGCGTTTGCATATGCAAACGCATGAAGACAAAAAACCTTATCAATGTGAGGTGTGTGGCAAAGGTTTAACCCAAATGTCCGGGTATAAGCGACATATGCTTTTACATACGGGTGAATACCCTCACAAGTGCGATGTCTGTGGTCGTGCGTTTCGAATCTCCAGTAATCTCGTCGCACATAAACGCTTGCATTTGGATGTTCTGCCATTTCAGTGTACGGATTGTAATAAGGGCTTCACCACAAGTTCTAGGTTGAAACGTCACATGGCTCGGCATGAATGTGGAGACGAACAAGACGCGACCGATTGTGCTTTTAAACCAAGAAAGCAAAAAAATCAGCCTATTTTAGTGGATGCGAAAATGGCTAGATCGAAAGTAGTGGAGATAATTTAGATTTTTTTATAGTTCGGATTCGTATATCTTCCACGATAATGTATTATGTTTGCTTTTTCTATTTTGCGATATCTTAAAAGTAATGTATCTCATGGTTTAATTCCTTACGAATAAAAAAAAATTGTGTAAAAATATTAATATAAAGATGATCTCGCATAATTTTAATGAAAGAAATGTAAAATTAATTTGAAACTAATATCTTAGGCTAAAGAAAATGACACTAAAAAACCATTGAATTTTTGTACCCATAATCAGAATCTAAGCAAATCGATGGAATCCTTGCTAGAGCAATAAATACCCATCGTTATCTGGGAGCTGTAATCTTCCATAAGCCACAAGTCTCCACAATTATCTGTAGATTGTCACCTTTGAATTGCTAGAATTCACCGTAATCTTTGAGTTACAATCTCACCGAAGCGGCTTTCCATAATATGTCTAGAAAAATAGAAACAAATATTTGCTTGAGTTTGGGCGCTAATTCTTTATAATGAGATTTCATTTTAATCAAACGAAAATTTTTTCGAATTTCATTTGACGTGTTTGCACTATGCTTGAGAACACGAGCTTTCGCTAATTCTATAATCATTATTATCAATTTCAACTACTTTTCGTACTATAAAATACGTGTTAGGAATGATAAATTTTAAATTCACCTGTAATTTTTATGGCTTCTCACATAAGCACGCGTTTTATTCCCAATACCTAACTTATGCGAAAGAATAATTCATACAGAAGCAAGCCCATTAGGATCATTTTTTTTAATTTTCGACTTTTGAAGATGAAAGTTCAGATAAGCATTGGTTTTTAAGGAAAATTGTTCCCGTATTAGAGAGTCCTGTGGACGGAAAGGCAACTACTGTGTTAAAGATTGCTAAAGAAGTTACTACGATATCGATTCATTCATTTTGTCATTTTGTTTACAAGACTCAGAAGGAAGCTTTGGAGACGTCATGAGTTATATATATTCTTGATCAGCATCAAATTTAGAATCGATTTAAGCATGTCCGTCTGCGGTAAATATTATCCTGGCCGCAAAAATGAAAATATAGATTTCAAATTTAGTACGCAATTTTGGTATTGAAAATGGGCCAGATGGGTTGAAGGACATGCCTACGGTATGACATTAGATGAACAAAATTTTTGCTTTCTGGATGATTTTCTCACGACATTTAATCTACAACTGATAGCAATAAAAATTTCCACGATATTCCATAAAAATAGAAAAAATCTACTCAGTATTATAGAATATCGAAATTTGGATTTTTTGGAGCTATTTTCTGAGATGAGGGTGACGGGTGTAAACTTATATTTAAGTCTAAAGTAATTATTGTCACATTCAGAAGCGGTTTGCAAACTCAGATTAAAGTATACATTACCCTCTAAAATCCACAATATTAGTTTTACGACTGATGATATTATATTTAAATATAAGGTTGTGAAGGATCGTGCTGAAATGGATAGTCAATGAAGAATAATCAGAAACTAAGTCATCATTGCTATGGTCAACCTGGAATAGATTAGCCTGAATACCGGAGCGTATATGCCGAAATGCAGTAAGTTAGAAATTTTCCTCAGATCACAGATGGTCACAGATGTGGATCCCAACGGAAACAACAGGATAGTTGTCATTACGGATAGATGTGTGGAGCTCGTGGATGATATGAAAGTAGTAAAAAATTCTAATAAACAAAACGCTCCAATGGAAGGGCTCAAAAGTTCGAATCTCTATTAAATTAACTACAATGAGTAGTGTAATGCAAATAAATAAGCTACTGTAGTCTAGAAAAACTAGAAAACAATAAAATTTGCATAAAAATTCTAAAATTTTTCTCCAATTGTTCTTTGCTTTACATAAACTCGATGTTAATTTTGGCATAAGCTTTGATTAAGAAGAGTGAATATTTCTTAAAAAAAAATAAATTTTTTTTTGTTTCTCAAGGTGTATGCCTTTGAAACATAATCGAAGGAGCCTTTTCTTAAATAATTATCACGAAAATAAAATTTTTGTCTTTTTAGTAGAATTTTTGTCGTGTAATTGTACGCAAGTACGTATTTTTTGTGGGTCTTTTTTAATCTTGCGGTTTGAGAAATTTCGAAATATATTTGCAATAATATGCTCTACTTAATTCAACGCGGTAAGGTACGTTCCCAAGTTGTGAATGTTCCCGAAGGTTTGCCCGAAATTTTAACCGATATAACGAGGGAAGTGCTCCGCTGTCAACCAACACCTGAATGTATATGCCAATTTATAATCGATTATTTGCATTCGGTGATTGTGACCCGAGAAAAGGCTCGCGGTAAAATGATTTTAACCAAAGAAAGAATTTTTTATATTAATAGGACTTCTATTTGCAGTCGCCAAAGGCATTATTGATCGTGCTTTGATGAAAGTGGATGAAATCATAGCTGATTTATGCATTTGTGATATACCCAAGGAAAAATCAGAACAGATGACCTTAGCTATGGAGGAATGCTTCAAGCGTTTCTTGGCCAAGCGCCGTTGCGAAAAAGATAGACAAAGCGAAGTGTTGAAATTTAAGGAGATAGACGTATTGGATGAAATAATACGGAAATGCAAATTTAGTGAGGAAGAGTTGAAGAAGTCGCGACCTACTATTGAAGAAGCCTATACAAAATTTATGGATTTTTATTTGCATACGAATGAGGTGAGAGTATAATTCATTCGGAAATTTTCGTGGTTTTCTTAAAGGGCTTTTAGAAATGGCTTTAGTTATGTTAGAATCTCATAGGCGATGAGAAGTATATATCTGCGTTCTCGGTCACTTTATAATCAATTACCCTTTCAGACCTAAATATATTTAAGAGAGAAGTTCATTACGGAAGGCAGTCATTTGATTTCCAGTGGACGTATATTAACTTATAATTTTTTTTTGGCTTTTTTTCGATTTTTTATGCACTCTTAGGATGAAGAAGCTACAGAGGCTTTGTATCAGCATTTCCGCGATCGTGAATTACAACGACAAATCGAAAAAGAAAAAAATGAAGCAGCTGTTAAAATACAGGTATTATTTACTATACCTAAAAATCAGTCACCAAAAATTATTTCATGGGTAAAAATATCACATTATTCATAGGCATATTTTCGTGGTTACGCGGTCAGAAAATCTATACGAGATATAAAGAAAAGCTCTTTATCGTTGGTATGCTTGAAGGACGTTCTAATACACAAAAGAAATAGTTTTAATTTTATTAACCAATTTTAGCCTCCTAGTTTTGATATTCATTCGCTGGACGATCAAAAGATAATAATACACGACATAGCAGCACGTAAAATCCAACAATTTTTCAGAAATCGTTTCCCAAAAACTTACGAAAGAAAGACGGTAAGGAAAAGAGAAATGCTTGAAATTCTTCTATTCACTCTTTTTGATATAACTTCAGAAACTTGAAGAGATTTGCGCAGATGCTTCAAAGACCTCTATACTAGTGCCTCCGGTCAAAAAGCTTCAAGAGAAAGGGGATGGCACCATTATGCCTATATCGAGCTCTGTTTTGGTAGAAGCTCAAAGCGTAAGTATCTGCAATTTAAAGAAAACATGGTTGAATTTATCTCTTTCGTATTGTAGGAACAAGAGCCTACACGGCCAGAAAACATCCCTCTGCCAGAAGAACGTAAACAATTTAAAGCCATCGATGTTAACGTAACGGATTTCCTCGAAGTACCAGAAGTGCAAGAGAAGCAGGGAAAGTCCCCACCGCCAACTGACGCTGTTACTGAGCCCACTGCGATGGAAGAATGGGTTGAGGAAGAATAAATTTTAAAGAAATATGTCTTAAGTATTCTTTTTTGGAATGCATTTTTTTAAAATAATTTTTAGATACATTTTTATGTTTTAAAATTGAAATGGACTAAACACGGTGTAATCAAGGTCTAAATCACTGAATGAATTAAAAACTTACAGAATGAAAAAAAATTTTCATAAAATATATGAACTGTTCATTGTAAGAATTCTTTTTTTTTCTGAAACTTATTCCATAACTCGTAGCTCTCAAGTTAGTGGAGAGATGAACTTCTTTAAATTATAACACTCCGGCAATTTCTCTATGAAAAGGTTAGGTTTTTTCTTCGATTATTTTCTTTTTTTTCTGAAGTACCCGTTTCCCTCATTGTTGTTCCCTTTTTCCTTAAAAACATTTTCCAATTTCTTTCCACTTCCAGTGAAAGTTAACTAGCAAATTGTTCGTTGGCAAGTTCAAAATAATGAAATTCTTAAATAAGGTGAAAAAAAGCATTCAAGATGCAATTCGCACAATGCAAGGAACTAATAAAATTAGAAATCGGTATAAAAAGATTCGCTTGAAGACTTCACTATGGTTAGCATAGCTATTCGTATTTTTCACGTGCGTTTACTTCGTTAATCGAATAAATTCAGTGTTAACATTGGCATAGATTTTGCTTAATCGAATCAATTTTTTCTTGAAGTCAAGATATTTCGATTTCGATTCGCAGTAATCGAAAAAATACTTTCCTAAATAATTATTACGAAATTTTTGTGTTTTCAAAAGGATTATTGTCGTAAAAATTTTGCAATTTGGTCAATTTGTACGAGAGTACATATTATTTATTCGTTGTTGTTTTTTATTGGTTTCCCTTTTGGTAGTTTTGAGAAATTTCGAAAATATATTTCCAATATTATGCTACATTTAGTGCAGAGCGGTAAAAATCATTCTAAAGCTATTAGCGTTCCGGAAGGCTTGCCTGAACTTCTATCCGATATAACACAGGAAGTCATACGCTGGCAGCCATCAACCGAATGCATGTGCGAATTTATAATCGATTATTTACGTTCGGTGATCGCGACCCGTGAAAAGCTACGGGGCAAGTCTTTCTGGCGTTCATATAAAATTTTTCGTTTTCCCGAACTTTTATTTACAGTCTCGAAGATGATTATCGATCGTGCTTTGAGAAAGGTAGACGAAATCATGGCGGATTTATGCATTTGTGATATAGCCAAAGAAAAATCGGAACAAATGAGCATAGTTATGGAGAAATGTTTTAAGCGTTTCTTGGCTAAGCGCCGTTGTGAGAAGGATAAGCAAGACGAAGTCTTGAGATTCGGAGAGATAGATATATTGGATGAATTAATAAAAAAGTGTAAATTTACTGATCTTGAATTGAAAAAGACGCGAACTTTTATTGAAGCAGCCTACAACAGGTTTGTGGATATGTATCTGAAGGCGCAAAAGGTAAGAGCTTTATACTTAAGTATAACAGAACTGCATTCTGTAGATATTATATTAAAAATTGTTTTCTATTTTTCCTGAAACTCTTGAAACTGTTTCCCATTTTTAAAAGTTTGTAGAGTTTCTCACATGGTCTTCAGTAATAGAAGGTGAATAATGGGAGAACTATCGTATCATTGGAGAAAAATTTTCAATCCCTTTATAAGGACTCAACGTCAGTATTTTCCTAAAATTGACTTTTTTGAAAAGAAGCATCACTCAGTGTTATGGTGCTTGATTTTTTTCTCTTTTTTTTCGCCTGTGAATTCTATAATATTTCTCAGCAACAGAATATTTTGAATTTAACAATGCAATAACTGTACACTATAGCCCGGTCTCTACTTAACCTATGTTTGCTTTTCAATTACAACTTGATAGGAGTGTAAAAAAAGTTTTTAAGTCGAATCAAATCAATCAAGTTTGGTCCTCAAATTGAGCCCTAATTCTATTTCGAAACGATTAGTAACTACCTTAAACGTGACAAGACTGTTTTAAAATAAACTTATGGTACTCGAAGTGTACTAATAGAGATGGTCACACACATTGGCGTCCATGATGAATTTTTGATTAAATATCACTTTTAGGATGTGGACCCTACCGAAAGCTTGTACCAATATCTTCATGAGCGCGAATTGCAGCGTTTGAAGGAACGTAAAGAAAATGAGGCTGCCACCAAAATCCAGGTACTTTTTTTTTAATATTTAAGCGTTGAGTAATGAATAAAATTATTATTATGATTTATCGATAGGCATATTTCCGCGGTTATTCAGTTAGAAAGTCTTTATATGATTTGAAGCAAAGTTCCTCGTGGTGGGTGCGTGTAACGGTCGTGCTTACAAAAGAACAACAAGTTATTGCTTTATTAAATAATTTCAGCGGCCAAGTTTCGAGGTGGCTCGGGCGGATGAGCGAAGCGTAATATTACGGAATCTGGAAGAACCCAAAATGCTACGAACTTACAGACCTCGTTTCGTCGATGTACGGCATAAGAAAACTTGGAAATATTTTTTACTTCTCCTTTTTTATATGATTTCAGGTAATTGACGAATGTGAATCCATTTCAAATGTGTCAATGACGGCACGTTTACCTGAACAGTTCAGACGGCGAAGAACGACCAAGCAAGGGATTAGCTTATGGTCATTGCCGGAGCCTATAACCGTAAGTTCTTTCAATTCTAAAATAGTTCTTTTTTGGTAGTACGAAGTCTTTATTCTCCCAGGAGGAAGAAAGATTTATTAAACGGACGTACAAGATACCTTCCGGAACTATGATGGACACTTTCGCAAAATCGGAAGATAAAGAATACTATGAAAATGATGACATGTATAACGCTGATATAGAAGACGAGTTTGAAGCTTGACCTAAATTAATAAATAAATTAAAAGCCCGCATAAAATCAGTAATAAAAACAAATTAAATTTATTCATTATATTTGCCATTAGGTTTAAGCGTAAGGTCGGCGGGCTTTTTTTTATTTAGGATTTATTCCAAAGCATTTCATTTCGCGATTCAGTTAAACGAACATCTATTTTTAATTCACGAATGTCGGTTATCCAGTCCTTTGGAAAAATAAGAAAGAAGCTTATCGTAGCTTTGTAAACTTGACAATCTGCTTTTGTCTTTTGATCTTCAAAGTGTGTGGTATCGTTGAAGTACATTATCGTTTCGGCTAGCATGAACAGTTCGTCAGTTCCATTTACAGAATACACTGTATTCAAAATTCAAAGTTCAGTGTAAGAAAAGAATTGCAACACTTTTAGTCAACCCAATAAGCAGAAATGTTTTAACAATTTTCAATATAAAAACCTGTAGTTGATAAAGCATTTGTTAAAAGTTAGGTGTACATAAGGTAGTGCAGATCATAAAAATGGTGTTAATTTTATACATTTTATTTGCAGTCTACCTCAAGTCTACGTTTGGTAGTTGTATTTGTAAGTTCTTCAAATGATGCGAAAAAAGAAAACTTATTACGTTTCCCAAAAATTGTTTCTTTTAGTACAGCGTTTAAATTCAACCGGCCGCGTCGTGGGCGGGGTTAGCGTACCCGACGGGCAATATGTGCCTTACCAGGTTTCTTTACAATATTTCACTAGAAATCACGAATATCAACATTTCTGTGGAGGTTCGATTCTATCAGCGAATCGTATTCTAACGGCTGCTCATTGTTGCAAGGGGTTGAATCCGCAACGTATGTTTGTTCTGGCAGGCATTAGGGATTTAAATAACTCCAAGAACGGTGTACGTTCCCAAGTGATACATTATGAAATTCATCCTAATTATGAAGAGCTGAGAACTAGTGACATTGCTTTAATAACCATCGATCCGCCTTTTGATCTAAACGGCATTAGCATAGCAGCTGTAGAAGTATATAATCAGGGTTTTGTGCTTGGTGGTGTTAAAGTTACTTTAACAGGCTGGGGTTTACGTTTGCCCGTGCAGTTTCCTTTTGTACCGGATGGTGTTAATTATCCTAACGTATTGCAGACCATGACTTATAACACTATCAGTAATCGAGAGTGCAGAAATAAGGGCATTGCAGATCTCACGGCTACTGAAATTTGTGCTGAAGGTTTTCCCTTTAAAGGTGCTTGTTCGGTATGTTAAAAAATAAGTTTCTGAAGATATTTTTTTTTTAATTTTTAAAATTTTTAAACCAGGGCGACTCCGGAGGCCCTTTAGTTTTGACCACGGCACAAGGTGTTCGGCAGGTTGGCATTGTGTCTTATGGACTTTTTATATGCGGTATTTTTGATGTACCAGATGTTTATACTAGGGTTTCCGAATTTAAACTTTGGCTGAGAGAGCGGATATCACCGAATAGTATAAGAAAAGTGCAAATAAAATAGGTATGAAATGTGTAAATAACTGTTTTACTAGAACGAACACATAATTGTGATCGTCTGGGGGCTGTCTATAATTCGATCCCCGTAACGGCTGAGATATGATAAAAGAATCTGCACAATACATTTCAACTTAATCTATGAGGAGGCAGAGGAGAACGGAGAAAGATAACTTTTATTCCGCCAATATAGGATTTACGGATTTACTCGATCTATGCACATGAGATCACATGTCAGTTTAATAACAAAGCAACCTATGGCGACAGCAATGAAGAGTTAATAAGAGAGCCGATTATACAAATTGGAGAAGGCTGCAGGGGGAGGACTGGAATTTCTGAGCGAAATAGATTGGAAAAGTAATTATAATCTTGTTTTAAATGTTTATTAGTTCTATCCTTTAGTTGCAATGAGACCCTTAAGTTGAATGATTCTGGATCCAATCAATAAACATGGAAACACGTGTATAAACATCGGGATTGTTGGAGGCGCACATAGCTGTACCGTAAGAAACAATTCCTACTTGTTTAATTTGTTCGCCGTCTCGCATAACTAACGGACCACCGGAGTCACCCTAAACGAGAAGATAAGCATACATGTTTATACGACGTCTTATATATATATATATTTTCAAGCACTTACATTGCAAGCTCCTTTTCCAAATCTGTCGAGTGCACAAATTTCTGTATCCGACACGCCGCGCATACGTTTCTTACAATTTTCATTAGTCATAGTCATATAAGGTAGTCTTTGCAAAACTGTAGGAAAACGAGCCAGTGGGGTGGATCCAAAATGATGTACTGAACCCCAACCAGTCAGTGATACTTCTTGATCACCATCCACGATTGATGAATCGTTAAAAAGCAATCTCTCACTACGCTCACCATCTAGTTTGAGAGGCGGATCAATAAACACCATTGCAATGTCGCTACTAACAAATTGTTCATAATTTTCATGTACAACATATTCCTTCACTTGAGAACGTTGTCCAGTTTTATCTTTCAAGTCTCGTATGCCAGTCATAACGGTTAAGCGTTTCGGATTTTGTTTGTGAACGCAATGAGCTGCTGTTAAAATGCGTGTGGGTGATACAATTGAACCTCCGCAGAAGTGACGATATTGATTGCGTGTGAAATACTGTAAGGAAACTTGGTATGGTACGTATTCATCATTCGGTACATCAGAGCCGCCCACTATACGTTCTTCTGAGTCGAGACCATCCAAAGCATCGAAATAAGCGTCCACTAGAGGAAGAAGAAGAAAAAGTGAAATGATATGATGAAACCAACAAAACCTTTGAGTACTTGAGGTCCATCTACTAACAGTTTAAATGCGTTCCTTTGCGCTCAGGTTTAGCGATAGTCAAGTATACCGAATATAATAGCAATAGACGTGTTACAAACATTTTTCAAGTCCTTATGAACGATTTAAACTAAATTTTGTACTTAGGTATGTTTAACTTATATAGCTTTCCAAGGAAGAGATTTTGCGCGATGAAAACTTAATTTATATACAATTTTATGTTGATATAAATTCGATTCCGTTTCAAATGTAATTTAATTAATTAATTGGTTCTTAAAATTTTAAACTAGATAAAGACACCTTAGGTGGTATATCGCAGTAATCCAAAGCAGCTTGAAGTGATAACAATAATCACACAAAGCCGTAACCCTGATGTCGTCAGCACGAGACAATTAAATGCACAGCTACTGTTCTATCCGTTTAGTCTACAGGTCATATTTAAATTCAAATTGTTTAACGAGTTGCAGTCCCAACACAGCGACAGACATTGGCTACTGTAACCATAAAACCGCACGGCCGAAAAATAAATAAATCACTCAACATAAATGTACCGGCAAATAAAAATGTGAATATCACAACAACCTGACATTTTATGGTTTAGTTCAAGCAAAACTGTTTGATAACCGTCAGCGATCATATGAAGTCGTTTTGTTCATTGTTTTAACAGGCCACACGCATTTGTTTTTGTTGTTCATTAGCAAGGCTCTGCCTTAATCTTTTATTTTTCGAATGGGAATGGGAATAAATGTTAAAATAATCTCAGTCTGCGTACACTTATTCTTAGCTGGTACCTTACTAAGTATCTTTTTTCTTTCTTTTTTTTTTGTTTTTCATTTTGTGTTAACTGGAAAAAAGCAACGGAGTAAAGAAGATCGTCACTTAGATATTTATGAGCTGATAGCAAAATTTGTTTGAACTGCTGTGAGGCGGCAAAACATTTAAAGCAAACCATAAAATTCTCTTGGCAGTCAAGGTTGGAAGGATTTTCTGCACTTTGTTGATGTGTTGATCAAAATGATTAAAATGTATTTTATTACCCAAAAACGAACCCCATGCAACCCAGCCCAGGAATATGACAAACACTAGTCATCCTCTTGTATTGTGTCTGTGGGCCAATGAATTTCTTTCTTTTTTTTTCCTGTATCACTGATAGTCAGTCAGCTTTCTGGTTCGACTTTATAAGCTTACGAGCACAAACAGGTATATATAGAAAATTGTTTTTTATTTTCTTCTCAATTCTTTTCTCTTGTTTTTTTTTGTGTGTTGTTATTGTAATCTTTTTGTTTCTTTGGTTTTGTTGTTGTTGTTATTGTTTTATTTTTTTTTAGTTTTGGTTTGCTTTAGAAACAGCATGAAAATTTCATAGTAATAAAGTTATCGTTTCTCTTCTTGGAGTTCTTTGAATTGAGTTCGTCTTGAACTGCATATCATATAGAGGTGCGATGGATTTTGCTTAACTTAACTTTTTGTTCTTCATTACTTACTTCATTAGACGAAGATAAAGTATATTTGAATGACTTGAAGACAAATAAAAGAAAAGTACGTTTGATTTAGTTCGAATTTCATTTACCCTTTACTTGAATATATGATGATCGCAAAATCAATTATCGTAATTAAATGTGAATTACATTTCAACACAGTTCATCTGTAATCGCATAAGTACATAAGTATAAAAGTTTTTGGAAACATTTAAAAGTAAAATGGTTTGCAAAGATAATGGTTATAAGTGCAATTTACCAAAGGGAACTACGTGCTCTTTGAATTATTTTTATCAATTTTTAATACTAAGGGTGTCTGAGCTACGAGGCTAGCCTTACTTTCCTATACTATTGTGTGGACTTTCTTACTCGATTTCTGGGTTATTCAGATCATTTTGTCGATTACAAAGATGGTGTTTCTTTTCCGACCTTATTGTCACTGTTTTGCCCATTATTGTTGTTTATGAAATAGTAGACCCATCCGCCCTAGGAGAAAGTATCACTTTTGCTAATTTCATTACGTACGCGCCGAACTTTTAATTCTTCCACGATGTTCCCTGATTATTAAAGCTTTCATATGCGTAACACTTTAGAAAGAATAGTACACCTTTTTTGTTGTAATCTTGAAGCCGTTTTTTATGAGTGCAACTTGTAAACAATCACTGTTCTGAAGTTCACAAGAGATGGTCGTTATAATGAAAAATTTCAAAAAATATATCATTCGCGTATGCCTTTTCTCACCAAAAACAATTCTGATATTTTTGTATATGATATCGCTTGGAATAAATAAATGCCTCGTCTTAAGGGAGGCAGATCAATTTATTGTAAATTTTCTTCGCATGCTTTGAAGTAAGGAAATTATTATTGACGAAATAGTCAACGTGCGTTCGTTTATTGAAGGAATGAAACGTAATTTTTTGTTATCAGTTTCTAGACGTTTTCTATAAGAGCCAGAAAGAGAGCTAAACAACTTAAAGAATTTCGTTTCTTCTTAAGAGTTCTTCAAAAAAAAAAAAAAAAAAATATGAAAAAACTGTACGGGTGTCGATAGGTTGTCGGCTGCCTACTGTGCCGTATTATTTTGCTGATGATATTGGTTGGTTTGCTTGACTGTTCAACAATGACCTTATGAACGGCATATTCACCTCTGATGACTGATCAAATTTAGGCGATTTGAGTGTGCAAACGTACACACCAACACAATAAAAAATTATTCGCTGTAACATTTACTACAAACCATGAAACGTTGTCAAGTATTATGAACTCTGAGCGCAGGGACTGTAGACATGATCAAGGAAAAAAAAGTGTGTTGTGATGCTGTTAAATCAAGAAGATATTATAACGGAGGTGCGAAGTGTTCACGGAAAACAAGGGGCAAAAGAGTGCAAAAGTTGGGTGGGCCAATTAAACAAAAATGTTACAAAACAATGTTGACATTTCAGCAGGCGCCCATGCACAAAATTGAATTTCCAGCGCGACAGGAAATTGAGGTGCAGACAGTAGACACTAACAGCAACAGCAACACCAACAGCAACAGCAGCAGCAATAACGAAAATGACTGATGAGGAATGAACTTAAATGAAGCCATTTCACGGTGTTGCTGGCCGGCTAACAGAAGCAGTGGAGGGAATAGCAACAATTAACACCGTAGTGTGCCAAAGATCGAAACCTTTTTAGTTGTCTGGTAGAACAACAATAACAATACCGAAGCAGAAGGTGTGCATAATTAATTCAGCAGAGCAGACAAATCAAATTGTTGTCTTTTTTGGTTTTGGGCCACACTCGCTAGTCGATCTTGTTTTAAATGTTGGAGAGATGAATGAATTAATCGAAAAGAAAAAAAAAATGATTCATTAATCTCTATATGTGCGCATATACATATATACAAATATAACTTGGTTGCCATTGCCACTGCCACTGCGCACAAGTAACTTTGGAACGTAGACGCATCGGATATTTAGCTGATTTGCATCGAACATGCAAACACGCCATAAATAGACGACGGTCCAGCCACAAGGTGTTGATTGCCTTTTTGGTGTTCTAAAGCTCAAATAATTCGCCTTGCTGATCCTAACCCATGCTACTATGGTCTTATGTATATCAGGGAAGTTGTGTATTGGTGTGTGATGCTAGTGTGTGCCAGTGTTGCTCCATTTCTTCTATATGCTAAATGTTGTTGGTGTTGTTGTTTTTTGTGGAATTAAAATGAAATGTAGACATGTTGCGGTTGTGCAGCACAACAGTTTAATCGGGAATATTTAAATAATGCACTGATTAAAATTGCTCAGTACAAACACATACGCACGCACATGCATAGATACTCAACTTGTATGAAATCCCGCAGACTATATAACAATCAAAGTCGATGTGTCTGCAAGATATTGCCCGGTTTGGGTCTTATTTTTATTTGTTCCTTTAGCATGTAATTGAATAAAGTCAATTGTGTTTACTTTTTTTTTTCCTTTTTTTTTTGGTTTATGTTTGTTTGTCTTACGCGTAATGTTTAATGCTTAATGGCTCGCGTAGGTGTCAATACCAAGAAGTTATCGACAATTTAAATGCCACCCAATATGAAAAACATTCAGGTAGACAGACGCTTGTCAGTTAGTTAGTTAGTGTGTATGTTCAAAGTTGTTCAATATTGATGGCTTGGCCTTTAGTTTAGTTTCATAGATCTCGGAATGCGCATATGTACGTCCCTCTATAGATATGTTAGGTCTGATCTGGTTTCAACGACATTAATGTCGACGAAATGCGGTCATTGGTTCATATTACGAAAATTGAATTTTTAATACAAATAAAACAAATTCTTGTACCAACAACATTAGCAAAAAGTGACGTTTGTCATATCTTTGCATTAAAAGTATATGAAATAGTTTTGAAACTAATACCCTACGGCCGACTGCGTATCGTATGAATAAACTTCATCTTATAACTTTAAATATTTTTATTTTACGCAACTTCATGCTTATAGTGAAAAGCTGGATATAGAAATTCAAGGACTTCAATAGAAAGATGAGCTGACTGATCTGATCTCTACTGAATCCTGTACTAACCTTCATTGAGCGTTATGACAGTTCTATTTGTAGAATTTTTTTTTTTTTTTTTTGCTACAATCGTTGAAAATATAAGATTTCTGTGTCCTATATTCTGAAACTTTAAAAATAGCGAAAGACGAACTAAATGTCTCATTCGATTGAGTTAAGTTGATCATGCAACTAACATGCCGCCATCTTAAATAATTCACATTTTTATCTGTATCCACTTTGAGGTTAGAAGCGATTTAAATATTAATATTAGAAAAAAGTTGAAGACATTTTTCATATGCAAGTTCGACAAAAGTTAGAAGACGATCTTAATTGATAGCATTCATTACTAAGTCATGTTGTCCTCTGAAAGTAACGGATAATTATATTGGCAATCACTCAGTCATTTTGAAATAAAAACCAATGAGCTTCTATTTACCGTCTCAATCCAGGTAAAAAGTAAATGAATAAATAACGAGGGACAATGGAAAGCATAAAGATAAAGGTACAAGGTACAAATGATATGATGGTTGCTATGACGATTTGGTTGATTTGATTGTTAAAAGTAATTGGGTTTATTTGAATGAATATAAACAGTTCTGTTAAATGCATTTGAGTCTCACTTACTCTGAACGAGAATGATTAGGAAAAGTTCGACTTTGAGAATATAAGACAAAAATAAATTTTATATATTCGGAGACTCAAACTAGTTCACACAAACGACTGCAATCTCTCTTTAAATAGGTATATTTACGTACGTATACTATATGAAAAAACAACAAAGAAAAAAAACAATGAAAAAATGAAACCAATGACTTGATTCCTTTACTAGCTTTACTATCCTATAAGTTAAGCGTAACGTTAAACAAACGATTTTCGTTATATTAACTTTACGTATTAGCTTTGTTCGGCGACAGCGCACATATCCTTTGACAAAGCCTGTTTGTTTACTTGGCTTTACATCCTTTGATGTGTTAAGCTGCAAGGATGACAAAACATAAGGCAACATACATACACATAGACACACAAATACACAACATTTACATATGGGTTTCGTATGTCGGTTTGTGTATCATAAACTTTTTAATTACATGTCTAATGTCAACCTTTGCATGCATTGAAAATATTAAATAGTTGTTAGCGTTTAAAAAAAATTAAAATACAAGACTTTTTTTTTTTTATATAAAATTATTTTATGTATATATAGAAAAGATTAAGGAAATGAGGATAAGGGCGATCACGGGATTTATTAAATATAAGTTAAACTTTTCTCTGTTGTTTATGTTAAAAGAAAAAAAGAAAAACTCTTTTGAAGATTTTTCATTTACCCACCTGATGTGTATAGTGAATACAGTTTTACATCATCCCGCGGTGATGCACCTGTCTGGGCCTGTGCACAATCTTTTTTTTTCTTTCTTTTTGCTCTCTAGCGTGTGTGCATATGTATTTGAGAAGACAATCATTAAATACTTTATGGACTTTTCAAAGTATTTTGTTATGCTTTAAAATTGAATCTAATTGTTAAGCCACGCTGGTGAGTTTTATGGACTGCGGATAATTTAAAAATTTGTAAAAAGCAATGCTATTTTGTAGGACTCACATGTTTAATACTACAACAAATATAGTTTTTCGTTTTTCGTTTTTGTTTTTGTAAAGTTAAAGTAAATCATTTCACCTCCACTCCTGGCTTGAGACTTTAAATTTAAACACTTGGATATTTATTATTTTAATTCTAAAGCTTGTAGTGGATTTTTTTTTTGTTTTTTGTTTTTATGCTCAACTCTAATAAGATTTACGAGAATTTTTCCATAGCAAGCTGAACATGTTTAACTTCATTAACAAATTGTTGTCTTCTCTTAACGCAAAAAAAAAATAGTTAATTTGTTTTGCCCAGTAGTACAAAGATGCCCCGTGCTGTTTGGGCGACATTAAAAACGCTATTACACGATTATAAATTACAAAATTTTTATAGAAAAAGAGAAGCATTACCAAACCAACAAACCAAACTAGACACCAGGAGATATATCAAGACACGCAGTCAAAAAGATTTAAAAAAAAAAAACAGAACTAAAAACGAGAGATCTTGATAAGAGATATTCGACAAACGATTCAAGAAAATTTATTGATATCGTATGCTTGTTAGCTAATTGATGATAACATTAGAAGATAGCTTCTTATATGCACCTCATAGGAGAAAGTTTTTGGTTGGTCCCATTATGGGAATGTGTGTATATTAAATTGATTTTTTTGTTTGTTGTGAAAATATATTCAATATATATATATATATTCAATATATATATTCAATATATATATATTTCAATATTTACCAAAATGCCATAAAGAACTTTCTCATCAAAAAGATCTTTTAATTTCAATCATATATACGACACCATCATCGCTCACTGTCCAGTTGTATAAGCCGCCATTCTATTCGCTAATGATAAATTCAGAATAATTTCATTAGATTAGCAAGATAAAATCATTTTCAAAAATCAAATAAAATCACAAAATAATAACAGGCTGGGAAGGAGGCACACAGATACAGTAATTTTCTATTCATCGCTATTTTACAATTTACATCGATATGATGTTTGATCGGATGAATGAAAACTTAAAAAATCTTATAAAACGAATAAAGGAATTATTTCCATTAATTTCTCAAGAAAAGACACAAATCGCTGAGATCAAAACTTAAAAGTAAATAAAGAAAATTTGTTTTCTTTTCATGTTCGATGTCAACTTTGCTTTTTTTGTCTACGAATGATTGACTTTGCGTCACTGTAACTGTGTCAAATGAATGAAAAATATTACATTAGTTGTGTACTTATTCCTAATTTGTGTTGCTTCGACAATTTTGTATTAATTTTCAATTTTTCCGCAAATATTTTTCATTTCAAAACTTAAGAAAAACTTGCAAAGTTATATAATAACGGCATTTGCGTGTGCTATGTACGTCAAATTTATCTTTATTATGTTTCCGTTGAGCGCGATTTTTCAAGCGACTAATGTTTATTCATCGGTACATAACGGATCAGGTTCTGTAGCAACAGTGCGTCTAGGATTTGTAGTTTCGGTACAAGTAAAGGTATCGAACGGTTATGATCATTTATGCGTTGGTAGCATTATAGCGGAAAATGTTGTTCTGACCGCTGCTCATTGTTTTGTTAAAGTGTCACCTCGCGATCAAATAAGTGTTGTAGGTGGACGGAATTATTTGAAAATGGGTGAAAGCACCAATGGAAGACGATACAAAGTGATAAAAGTGATTAAACACGAGTATTTCTATCCTCTAATGGGTAATGATGCGGCTTTGCTTAAAGTCAAGCCTGCTTTTAGAATAAATAGCGAAGAGTTCGCAAAAATCGATATCGAAGATTGCTTAGATGTACCGGAAGATGAAGATGCATTTTTCATTGGTTGGGGTCAAGTGAATGCGACCACCAAGAAATATCTAGAATTAATACCATTTCATACCATAACTATGGCTAAGTGTCGCCAGAGGAATTTTAAACGTATCACTAAAACAGATATTTGCGCTCGTGCCTTAAAATTTCGTGGAGCTTGCGATGTAAGTTATGTTTTAAAGTGAAAAGTGAAATTGTTTCATTTGAAAGGATTCGGTTCTAAATTGTTTTGTTTTTTTTTTTTGTTAGGGTGAGTCCGGTGGGCCCTTAGTTGATACAACTTTTTCTAGACAATGGGGTTTGTTATCGTACGGTAAACAAATATGTTCAACGGGGAGTATTTATGTTTTCACACGCCTACCGAGCCTTCGCGATTGGATTAAAAAAAATCTGCAAAAACTAACGGTCCCTTAAAAGTTCAATTAGAATAAAGTTGTATTGAAAAGCAAATGGATATTTTTGCTTTTTTTCTAAAAGAAAAAAAAAACCATGCTGCTAAATGTTTTTACAGATGTTGATATTATTGTTATTGTTATAGTTGTTGTATTCTTTAGGAATTTCTATGTAATTGATAAGGTTTATTACCTTACGACCAACACGAAAATAGCGGAAAATCAATTAACCAAAAAAATTCTGCATAAACAATGTGACACCAGATAAAATACTTAACCGCGCATATACACACAGACATACGCCAGGTATTTCGATTTCGTATTTTTTTTTCGGGATCTTGCATATTAGGGAAATTTTTTGTTTTTAAATTAAATTAATTTCTACTTGAAAAAACTCCCTATAGAGGCGATACCCTCGATAATATTATATAGAGACTAATAAAAATATTCTATTCACACTGTGTTATGTGTTTATTTGCGTTATAATAAATTCAGTTGAGTGATACTATTATTATTAAAGTAAATGTAAGAATAAATTGAACGTGTACACTTAGGTGCCTAAACAGAGGAAAGAAAGGGTAAAGAAAAACAAAAAGATACTATCGTGTTCCGAAAAAACTATAAACTATATAAATTATTTAATTGGAACGTAAAACAAAATTTAAAGAATGTGGGATTTTTTCATTACTTTATAATCTATAGTAACTTTATCCCGCATGAGTTCTTGACAAGTCCCTGACAACAAGATGGCGAAGAAGTCAACAATTCTGAAAAACAGAATTTCTATCTAATTTTGTTGAAAAGATGGTGAAGATCATTAAAAAATACAAAATTATTTACGATATTAAGTAGATTTTAAAGAAAAGCAATTTCGTAATACCCGGAGAAGAATATTTAAATCTGATCTGTCTATGTCAGTGTCAGTGAAAATGTTGTATAAAAGTAATTTTTGAAAGGAATCGTTAAGAGTTGATAGAGCAATTAAAGTTTGGCGTGTTTGCCAAGACAAAAGGGTGTTACGTACCTCACAAAATAAAAATGAGAAATTTTTGCTGAAAGGAGTCAATTCAGCTTTATTTGGAATATTAAATCTGACAAGCGCAATCTAAAACAGATCTAACTAAGCCGATATAGAGAGAGATCAAAAAATTGTTTCGCCAGTTTGCCCATAAATCAAGCTCATTAAGGTTTTGACGCATCACTGTCTATATGAAAATTAAAACGTAACTCTAAGAGTCTGAAAGAATTCTTATAGATTCTCTATGCTAAGCTGCCCTATCTATGCTGTGTTCGAAATTGTTAACCCCAGCCTAGAAGGAATGTGATGTTAAGGTTCAAATTCAAAGCAACAAGTTTGAGTTACGAAATGTTCTAGTCAAACTTTTAATAAATTTCTGATAGACTTATGTTGCCATGAAATGCTGAAAGTTTGAAGTTCTTCTTGCACTTATTTTATCCAACGAAATGCCAACAAACACGAATATGAAACCAAACGTGAACAAGCCCAAGAAGCTCAAAATTGTTTGATACAACCGCGTTCGTCGCTCATATATAGTTGGCATTCTCCTCGATCGCAAAAGATAAGATGGAAAGCAATAACTTGGTATGTAAACTCCTTCAAACGTGATCATTACTGATTTGATGTTTGCAGAAGGAGCTTGCTTATGAAACATGTCCAATCCAAAAATCTGGAAAATGGATGCTTAAGTTGCTGCCTGATGAGCCGAAGAAGACAAGAATAGGTGATAACCAATGGAGTTTGGGTGATGATGTTACTCCACATGAGGTGATTTATTAGACAACATATACTAACTTATCGGTGAGATGTGGATCTACTACAAAGCACTGTGTATAGGTTCCCAATTTCAAGTCTTCCTTGAATTAAAAAAAAATCGTTACTCGAAAATAATAAAATGAATTCATTTGATGTCTGCATGCGCACTCACTTGCTCATCCATTCAACGAAAAATTCCGAGGTTTGAAGGCCTTATTATATACATACAGATATGTTTGCTTACGAGTACGTATGTATATGTTTGTGTAAGTTTTTGCACGTATAGATGAGCACACCTCTTGCCTTTTGGTATTGAATTTAAAGTAATGAATATGAGTATATGAGTATAAAAGTATCAAACAAAGGGAACTGGAGTGATGGTCGTACATAGAAAAAATGCTGGACAAATATTTAAGCCGCAGGGGGGTGCTCAATACACGAAATTCATACATTCACGTAAGCATTCCTACACACATGTAAAACTGACAATGCACACTTTATGTCGAACTATGAATAGACAATTTATCATTTTTACGACGAGATATGCTTTATAAGCTTTGGCTTTAGAGTAAGGCTACATGTTGTCCGGTCTTCAACAGTGGGCTGTGGACACTTTTAGGCAAATAACAGAAACTTTTCGAATTGTTTTTTTTTTTATACCGATCACGGAAGGATATTAATTTTGTGGTTTTGTTTGCAACATTCAGAATGAAGCTTCATAGGACCTACAAAGTGTATACATGAAATCCCTTTTTTGTCCGTCTGTCTGTCGGCCCGTCTCTCATCTATATAATTCTTGTGGTAAATATCTTTCTGGCCACAACAGTGAAGATGTCGACTTTAAATTTGAAACATTGAAAGTTCTTGTACGCCGGTTTGGTATTGAAAATGAGCCAAACAGGACAAAGGTCACGTTCGCCGTACAACGTTAACTCAGAATATCTCTGCTTTAAAGAAAAAAAAGTTGGGTTTTTTTGCTTATTATTCATAAACCACAGCATAAAAATTTCCACATTTATAGGGCTAGCTATCTCCACCGCTATTGGTACAAAAATGGAGAATATCAACCACGCCCACTTGATATAATAAAGTATTGGAATTTAATTTTTTTGGGATAACGTTTGTAACGTGAAGAAGGAAGCTTTTGAAACCACATAAAGTGTATATGTATTCTTGGTGAATATGAAATTGGGAATTCATCTAGACCGATTCGTCTGTCCGTCTGCATACCTGTCTATCTGCTTATATGTGTTACGCCTGCGATAACCATTTTCCTGATGGCAAAGATTGAGATATCTCGATGAAATTTGGCAGAAACATTGGTATTGAAAATGGATTAAATCGGTTATGTAGCTGAAAACACCTCTGTTTTTTGAGTGTTTTATTCGCGCTACTCATAGGCTACACATTAAAAATTTCTACGGGGTCCCACAAAAAAGAAAAAATCTGCAGCGCCCACCTATTAATATAGCTTTTTTTTTATCTACTTTAAGGATAGTGGATGGTGGGTATAAAAGATCCGAGACAGCCGAATATAATTTTCTTACCTGTTTTTTTTTCTTTTTTTTTAAGTTCTTTCTTGTGTTGTTTGATTATTATTTAAAAGCTCAAGTGTAAGCTTCCATTTTCAGGTGATAATGTATGTACATTGGTAGTTACAAATTGTCCATACCATGATGGCGATATATTCATATAGCGTCATAAACTAAAGCAATAAAAATATTTTAAGTTTAGTTTGTACCTATGCGACATAGACATGCTTGTTATTGCCGAAAGAGTAACGTTGAAACTTTAGAATTGATTGAATTATGGCTTTCACTCTATACTTTTACAGTCAAAATGTTATTAAAGTTGACTTAAGAAGTATTGCATTTTACCTTATGGCTGAAATTTGTCAAAGGTTTACTACATAATGATGATAATCTGAAAAGAAATTTTAATTTTAATTTGTTTTTTTTTTAAATATTGCATTGGAATTTGAAATTCCGAAATGTTCAAGAACAATTCTCTATAACGTAAGAAGAATGAAATTTTATATGTTCTTTAGTAATCAATTTTTGTGAAGCAGAAGTAAAAGGAAAGTTTGAAAACTTTTGTATGTAACCATAAATTAATTAAAATCAATCGATTCAATTTGTTTGCTTAATAAAAAATTTTTTTCTTATTTAAATGAATTTTATTGACGACCCAATAACAATCACGTTCATGTGACGTTAGTGACAAAGGGCAGTACAACGAGCTATTACGAGCCTGAAATGAAATGATTGTTGCAAATGAATGAAACGAACGAAGGAAAGAATGCGTAAGAATTTTATGTATTTTTTTTTGTTTTTAAACAATTAATATTGATTTCTTTGCCTTTCAGTTCTTTCAGAAGAAAAGGAAAAAGTTGCTTAAACGCTATATGTATTTAAAAAATTACTTTTTTTTCTTTTCTAGTTAAGCCGAACGTTAGATTACGCTACCTCCGTGTATATTAGTGTTTGATTAATGTTTCAATGGTAGAGTTTTTTTTAACAGAAGACATCCTTTTACATTTATCACTCAATGATTTCACGAACATTGTTTCAAAAGTATCGTTTGTCAGCTAAGATGCCAGCTTCCGTAAAATAAATATCCTTCATATTCAAAGCAGGAATTTTAGGACAAAAAGGGGGAAAAAAAATAATCGTTAGATAATTCTAAGTTGTTTTGAAAATTTGTGAAGGAATTAGATCGTCAGACCCTCAATCTCTGGCGTTTAAGAGATTATTCGACTATTTCCCTTGGGCTTTCCGGGCCATAGATATAACGATTTTTTTGTTCGTTTATGCATTCACAAAGTTAAAAATAAGAAACTCATGATTCAGAATAATTTTGTTTAAAAAACTCTGATGATCTTCTTGCATTCCCATCGCCACCACCATCTCATCAACATATCTATACAAAAACAAACTAATTTTTATTTATTAAATTTCACTGCAATCTTACTTCCAAATGGTGTAAAATTCAAAATTTAAAGATCCTATCTGTGGGAAGTTTTATACTCTTTATTAAACTTCTCAAAGATCGGCTTTATTTGAATTTTAAATCGAAAACGTGGGTGTTTGTAGTTTTTAGCGACCTTTAGGAAAATGGCGGATAATTGTTTTACCTGATTACGTTGAAATTCTTCTCGGATATGTTTGGATCAAAATTGGATTTAAACGTAAAGTTTATTGCCGAAGTAAAGTTCTCTTTGACTAGAATAGAACAATTTCAGTAGTGATTTTTGGAAAAATATTTTGATTTATTAAACTTTTGTAATACGGAATATGAAAACTCTATAAACCGTTTAAACTCATAATGAGGGTGGATAGCGAAACAAATTTAGTTCATCTGTCTCTGTAAAACATTAAATTTATTAAGGAAGTTTCAGCTTCGCTTTGATTAGAGTAGGTTCGCTTATAGATTCGGATCGGGTTAGAAAAATTTTGAAAAATTGTTAAACTGAATTTTTTGTCTCTTATATGACATGTTACGTTTACTAATACGATCCAGAATTTATTTTTGAGAATTTTTCCTTCGCTAAACCCTTTCGTGTTATAAATTGACTTCTTTCTCTATCAAGGAAGCTTTTCTAGTTTCCACTCAGACTACTAAAATAATTTCATTTGTGTAACCGAAACGTTCATACATTTCGCTTATTTGATAAAATCTAATTATTTTACCGCTTTATTGGTGCATTCTCTTAGCAATTTCATGGTTAACCTGTTACCGATACAAGGCTTGATTCTATGCTTTAATTATGAATCATTAAAAGCAAAAGTATACGGTGTTAAATTGTTCGTTATATTTACTTTACGTGATAAATTCTGATCTGCAATTAGTGCATTGCTTTCTCATTCAGTAAATTTAGCGATAGTGTTGTTGTAGTTGGCATACATTGGTATGTTTTCAATTTCTCAGTCCAATGTGTCTCAATGCCAATTAAATCTTATAAATTCTAAATTAATTTCGATAAAAAAATATTGTTTACTATGCTGTGAATACATGTCTGCTTTAATGCATTTAACCCATGTCTGTACGGGTGTACACACATCGGCGAGACCTCTTTGTTTATTGTTATACCCATCACTAAGGGTTGGTGGTATATTCATTTTGTCACTTTGCTTGCAAAACTCCGAAAGAAACTTCGCGAGACCTCAAAAAACTTCACATGTTCTTGATCTCAGCATCAGATCTTAGTATGTCCTGTGGTAAACATTCTCCTGGACGCAAAAATTAAGATGTCGGCCTCACAATTGCTATTGGAAAAGTTAAAAGTTCTTGCAGGTAGTATTAAAAATCGTTCAATCGTTTTCGAAAGCAAAAAAAACGAGCCTTTTGACTCGTTACTTATAAAGTATAGCAGACAAATTTATAAAAACTTCCACGTGTACTGTCTTAGCTATTCTCTAGTACCTTTACGGAAATGAAATAGATCGACTCCAACATAATGGAGTATTGAAATTGGAGTTTTTTATGAAAGCGTTTGTAACATTAAGTAGGAAACTTCACGGGCTTCATCTGTATAATGTCTGTGAGAAGCATTTTCCCGGCCGTTGACATTAAAATATTTGAATTAAATTTCATAAAAGCATTGAGAATTCTTCCTCGTAAGTCTATATTGAAAACGGGCTAAATCGATCAAATTATAACATAATCTGTTTATTAGGGCATCTACTTTCTGGGTGTTTTGTTCGTAAACTTCAGCAGATATAATAATAAAATAATAATAAATATTTTCACGGTATTCGATAAAAATGGAAATAATTCGTAAAGACCACCTAACAGTAGAGAGCATAGAAATTGAGTTTTCGTCAGTTTTTCTTCTACGTTGAAATTGGTGGGTATAAAAGATTCGATCATAGTCGAATATAATTTTCCTACTTGTTTTTTGCTTAATTTCATGTCACTGTTTTTGTATTTATTACAAATGTGAACACAAATTCAATTATTTAATGAATTAGATCAAAGTGCTTATATGTAATAACAAATAAATAAATAAAAACAAAGAAATTATTTCGTAATTTAAGTATATTTTAAATTTCTAGTAGTAAAACTTAATGTTTAATTTACCGAACAGAGATATATATCTTCCAAGTTAGCCTGGTAGATCAATTCAAAATATGCATGAATTTGTTTTTCTTCCTTTATTTGCTCATCCTAAAGGGTTTCTAGTTTCGTTATTTAATTGTGTCTAGTTTTTTTATAAATTTTTTACAAATTAATAGTAAAAACAATGGCGGCCATTTGATCATATGTTTGGAACAAACGCTCAAGACTCTAGTGCATATATCATGAATTGACAAATTTGTCCAGTAAATGTTTGAGATAACGAGTAGATTGCACAAGTGACTGGACTTAATTCGAGTAAAATGTATTTTGTTTTTCTAATTCTAGTGCAGTTTTGAAGGTGAAGTTTATTTTTAGGCGATGAGTGGGATGAAATTAATTAAATATTTGTAGGCGAAAAAAAAATTTGATATTTATTATTTATATATATTGCCTAGTTTTGGGAGTAAAAAAAACTTTTTTTTAACATATTTCGTTATTAATTTTTTTTAGAAAATGAATTCTTGTTGCTCTTAGAAACAAAAATTCCGGCACAAATATAAATGAGGGCAATGTTGAGGCACAAAGATGACATAACTTTTGTTGTTAATATATAGATCAATCGTTGCTAGCTTTTAAAAGAAAAAAAACAATGTTTTAGATCTAATAGGTAATCAGATCTATATATAAATAATAATGAAAGTTATTTTTACATCGATTATTTCTTATAAAAACGTAACCTATTAAGATTCCACGGGCTTTAAATTCTAGAAATATTCCAGATTAGAAAACAATTACCTTTTTAGGTATTAGTTTCACTTCACTTCACTATTGATTATCAAATACAGACGCACATTACGCGATGGTCGCTATCAATTACATTCTAGACCAGCGCGAGATGCTTAACTAGTGTCCGAGTTGATTTGATCATATGCGATTATCTGATACAAATGGAACTTGTTGCGTTGTTGTTATCGAAAGCAAACTGAATCCGCCTCAAATCTTTTTGAAGATTTGGAAAATCGTCATATATTTAAATGAAACCGAAATTTTTTTTTTAATTTGTTTTTTTTTTCATTAAGAAATCCAATTTTTTTTTTTAGTTATGTAAAATATTTGTGACTTATTCAATGTTCTCAAGTGTGTGTTTAAGATAGATTTCGTTGTATAAATATACGACGAGAGATGTATGTAATAATAAATGTGTTATGCAAGAATACACAGAAATGTGTTTATATGTAAATGTCGCGACAAGTAATGAATTTTTGATTGTTTAACGACTTGAAATATGCTTCTAAACATAAGGAAACTTTTGCTTGCCTCTTAAAGGAAATAACACCAAAAGATATACTATGCGAAGATGATTGTAGGGGTGTTAGAGAAAACGCGTTTCCTAAATAAACTTAAGATTACGCGAGTTTTATTCGTCACATATGTTCCTACGTACGTAGGGTTACAGGAAACCATTAGATTGTTTAGATGCGTGTTTAAAGAAAATGAAGAAGAAGAGGAAGAAAGAAAAGAAAACCCTTTTAAACATGTGAATATTTCGAGCGACGATGTCATGAAGCGAAATGAGGAGAGCACTGTGACTTCTACTGTTTAACTTTAGTTTATATATAGAGAAGTGAGAGAAGTGAGTGAGTACACGCATATATATGGGAGACAATAACTTCCGGCTTTTATTACACTAGATTTAAACTTATTCATCTGCATGTTGAGCAACACTTATGAGCATATGACTGTAGAGGGAATGTCTTGATATGATATGTGTTGTGTTGTGTTGTGTGAACGCATCTACAACCCTTTTGCGTTACAAGGAACTTTACAAGAACAACCGTTACACTCATCAACTTTAACCATAATTGTTTCCGGTAATAGAAATATAATGGCAGAAGAAATTCATAACATCGCCAACTTTATTGCTAAAGAGGTTTTAGTAGTGAGGAGCCCCTTCCCATATCAGGACTAAAGTATAATGATGAGATTTTAAATTGATTTTGTTTAAGAGAGAAACTGTTCGTTCATCTTTATTGTTTGCATTATAATATCGGGTTTTGGGCAAATTGTCTTACAGGTGCTTGTTGCGCGAGCAGAAAGAAAGAGAGAAAGAAAAAACAAAAGGAGTCTCAGATGTCACAGAGTAATGAACCAAAACATATTGGAAATTAGTTTTTATTATATTTTCGTTTCTTTTTCTTTTCTTTACTTTTCTTATACAAAAATATGTATAAAATGATTGCATGAAAATCCAGCAAGCAACCGAGTGCGTTCAAGTGCATTTGTAAAAGCAAAAACCTGGCGCATCACACACATGCTTGCATTTTCATATAACTTTTCAATATATGTAATAAAAATTTAAAAATTAGTAAAACAATGGTAGAAAAACAACGTATTTTGTCAAAGTTCATAGTTGAGAAACGTGTTACGTTTTTCGGGCTTTATTTTATTTGCTGTTGCATCTTCGCTTTATGTTTAGTTTACGGTTAAGACTTCACAAAACAAAAAATCAAAACTCATTGATTGCGGTACACAAACCTGCATACCTATCACTAGCATTATGATGTACAGTAGTACTTGTATGCGCTCGACCTGGTCTGGCGGTGTGTCTTCGGTAGCTTAATTTATAACCGCATGCAGATGAATATTCGCGCGGAACTAACAATACCTACATAAGAGATGCTTGTATATGGCTTTTATGCCGCGTTCATGTGTAAATTCACTATTGACATATGTGATGGGTACACACACACAGTGCGCACACAGTGCACACACAGAGTAAACTGATGAGACTGCTTTAGCCGCTTTAGCTGTCTATGATCATTTGTATGTTCATCTGTAATTCTGTTGACGTTGATCAGTCAGTCGCATTTTGAACTCACGTATATTTTTGGACTTTATTTTACATCTTCTCGTTTCGTTTTGCTTTGTTTGCATTTTCCAAAATGCATAGACTGCCTAATTTGTTTTGAGTTAAGCATTATATACCTTAAGCCTATAAATAAGTAACACGTGTTTCATGAGCAAGATTCAAACAAAGTGGAAATCCTTCATTGTTGGCCGTTACCTTATACCTTATCAGCTCACTTCAATGTTCAAGTTTTATGAGTTGTCACTGCAAGTTAAGACAATTTTATGTAGATGACGTTACTCTTTATAAATTTTTTTATTTTATTATTATTATTATTTCAGTAACACAACAGGTAAAGGGTGAATAGTGAGTGAATAGTCATCTAAGCAGAAGCCAGCTTGAGTAACCGACTTGACAAAGAAAACACAAACAAATAAGAAAATATATTCGGTTATGCCGAGTTTTTTATACCCACGGCTTTTATCTTAAAAAAAAAACGGTCGCAGAAAACTAAATTTGGATGGACGTGGCAGATTTTTCCATTTTGATGGGATGTCGTGGAAATTTTTATTGCGTAGTTTATGAGTAGCGAGAAAAATACCCAAAAAGCAGAGTTCATGTTATACTGCAGGCGTATCCTTTGACAGACCTGGACCATCTTCAATATTAGCGTGCGTGAAATAACTTTCAATATTTTTGTTCGGGAAATACGCTTATCACAGACATCGCAAGTAGATGGAGGGACGGACACACACACCTAGTTGGATCCCGGATTTGATAGTGATCAAAAATATATATACTTTATTCGGTTTTTGGAGTTTCCCTCTTGATGTTGAAAACGTTTTTAGAAAAACAAGAAATTTCAATACTCGATTATATTGGGTGGACACGGTCGACTTTTCCTTTTTTGTATAGGTACTACAGGATAGCTAATGCAGTACATATGAAAATTTTTATAGATCTATTAGTTATACCGTATGAGTAACGAGCAAAAATGCCACCATTTTTTTTTTATTTTCCAAAAGAGAGTCGTTTACATTGTACTGCAAGGCGCAATTCTTTTCAATACCAATCAACTTGGGTGGAAGAGCTTCCAATGTTTATGTTAACTTTGAAGTCGATGATTAAATTTTTGCGGTCAGGAGAATGTTCGCACAGACGGACGGACGTACATGCTTAGATTAATTTCAGATTTAATGGTGATCAAATATATAAATACTTTATGGGATCTCTGAAGCTTGTTTCTGTGCCTTGCAAACATAATGACAAAATTAATATAACAAATCCTTCGGTGGTTGTATAAAAATTGGAAACATTTCGGCATAGTTTCGTATTTCTCCAGCAATTTTCAAAAGTTTCGATGCTCTGCTTGTAATAAGTGTATAAAATAACCTTCAACCGGGCAATTCACTTATTCACTGCAGGCTTGTCTTTTACTAGTGAGACATTGTTTCAAGTTTGGCTAGAATATTTAACCCGAAGAGACTAATTCTGGCCAATGGGTCGCAAAAAAATGAACTTCGAACTTTAACTGTTTGATTTCGATCAACGCGGTAACAAGATATGCGATCTATTTGTGTGTTGTTAGTACTTTCTTGATTTCATTGCTCAAACCCTGCAATAAGTTCGGATAATATTCGCGGTAAATAGTTTGTCCCTTTTAAAGGGAGTTAATTGTGCTACCGCACAGCCTAGTGGATAACAAGAGCGACTATCAAAACGACGTAATCGTAGGCTGTAGCTGCAGTGAATGCTTAATCAGAAAAAGACTAACTTTTATGGATCGAGTTTGCGGGCTTTCCCTTCCCCCTATTTCATACTCATCATCACCGCATTTGTATCTGTACGAATGATGAATCATAAAGAAAGCCTAAGCGAATTAAATAAAAATTATCCGACGCGTATTTTTAAAAATTCACGCCTTGACTTTGCTGGCAAATGGTAGTGCTTTCACTTATTTTGGAGCCGATTCTCCCTTTGCAATCTACATTTTTGATTGTTATTTCGTCTCAGGCGTCAGATAATGAACCAATGTTACACCCATACCTTTGAACCCATACCCCTTGAACTTTACTGCTGTCAGACGTCGCCGAACGCTAGATTAGAGTATCCCCTTTACGATGTCTCTGTTTCATAGTGGTCATAGCACACATCTTAAGTATCACTTATTGATGTCAAAATTTTTACTCAATACTGACCACGTAGTCGCTATGTACGGAGTCTGTTCTATTCAATTTGAATATTTTGAAGGAGCAGATTCGGCTTTAATATTGACTGAATTGAGGAAGAAATTGATTCTTGACGGTTGTTACGAAAACCGTGAAGAAACTTCAGATTCAAGCTCTATACGATTAACGTCGTTCGATAATAATAATTTTATCCGAACAAGTCTCATCATCTCTACTATAGATCGGGGTTACTGCCGAAATTTCTTGGTAGGTTTCTTAAACTTTAAATTTAAAAAAAATCTTCTTGTTCTTTTTTGATTGCGTCAACAAAGCAAAAAGCGTTTGCTCAAATGGATTAATGAGCTAAATGCTAAAAAAAAAACACTATCAATCTGGTTCGGAATTGTTTCCCATCCTTAACAGAAACCCTCAGTGTGCTTCTGGACATGATTGCATGTCATTGAACTTCAACGCATCTGTAAAAATTCGGAAATAGTGCAAGAAACTTTTGTCTAAGCCTTTACAAAAAAAAACCTTATCAAGCCAATGTCGAACATTGAAAAGAAAAGAAAGTCGCAAAAAGTGTTTAGTGAAAAAAACGTGTGTCGCAGTACGCTCAGTGTATTACTTACATAAAGAAATTCTTCAATTAATTTATTAAATACGCCTACACTTTCATAAAACACCAGAATAGATAACTAAAAGTTTCAAATGAAATTCAATACAAAACGCATTAACAGTACTAAGCATAATGTACGTCCATCTGTATGTGAGCATAAACACATCCACAACTGACCTCAAAAGAAGAGTTTGTTGTATAAAGAAGAAAATATAAGAGAAAAAAAAAATTGCAATTGTGTTTAGATAAAGGTGAGCAAAAAAAAAAAAAGAAAAAAAAGACTGGCAACACACACGCAAAAACACGTAAAGTATAATTTTCTTTTTCTCTTCTTTTTTTTTTTTTTTAAGAAAACAAGAAAGAATTGTTTACATTGCATTAAAAGCAGAAGTAGAAGATGCCAGTTGAACTATGGCCACCTAACACATACAGCATACTCCATGCATGAACATACATAAACACCTACACTTACCAATGCTAAGAAATAGTCCTAACAGCTATACGAATGAAATGCAATTCTAGCCGCATTATTATGGTTTATAAAGAAAACGCATAAAAAAAAAAAGAAAACAGAAAATTGAATAAGTAGAAGAGGAGAGAAAAACGGTAAATAACTTGGCTATCATTTAATTTCACACACACACACACACATATATATATATATATATATATGTATATATATATACGTATATCTATACACATACGTATATCTATATATGTATGTATTTATATGTGCGTATGTATGTATGCATACTTCCGCACAAACTAACTAATAATGATTATCATGATCATGCCATAGTCGTATTAATTTACTCCCAAAATAATAAAAGGAAGAAAAGAAAACACAAACACGCAGCTTTTAAAAATATAAATAAACTCAACTTTTTTTTCTTTTTCAATCGTTTCAATCGTTCAGCACATGTAACTACTATGCTCGCTGTGGTGTCTGTGCTGTCTGTCTGTGCTTTCTGTGCTGCCAGTAAATGCGTTGTATGTGTGGATTGCTTCAAATTTTTGTCTTTTCTATTTAACAAGAAGATGAACCTTATTTCACACGCCCACTCTGTGTGGTCACTGGGATTTATACAAAATTAGTCGATTTGTTTGTTTCTTTGTTTTGTTATCAATCCCTCTTCTCCTCTAAATTCCCCTAAAAGTTTCTCGCAAATCAACATCAACAATATCGTTCGTAATGCACGTGCTTTCTACATTGCACTGCCCTGTCCGCTATTTCGTCTCTTTGTGCGCAAACAAAACGCGAATAGTTTCTTTTCTTTTTCGTTTAATTTGTCTATTAGTTGCAAAAATTATGCGTTTTTACTTGAGGCGTTTGGAATTTCATAAGTTTAAATCTTATCGCCAAAGTTTGTTTGTTTGTCTTCAATGGCGAGCTCTTCTCAGTTTATTTTTGTTTGTTTAAAACTGCACGGTGTACGCTTTCAATTTACTTCAGCAAGCAACAACATACCTTGATTTGAGGAGACTTTACACACAACGAGACAGTTAGTGAATGAAACTCTGATTTTCTTGTTATCGTCGTCGTCTTTGATTACCATGAGATGTTTTCATTGTAAATTCACTTTTCTTTCAAAGAAAATTATTTAGTTTTTCATTTTTTCTTTTTTTCTTTCTTTGCTAATAGGAACCATTTTGGGAACTACACTAGATTTTTGTAACCTAATCGAACAGAAGTACGATCAGTATACAAATTTAAATTATTATAGTTTAGCTACGAGCTGTTTGTCTGTTTGTGTATCTCTTATAATCGAATGTTTTCAAATTAATTTATATCATCAAGCTTTTATGGAAATACATTGATCCCGAAAGAGCTTTCGATATTTGTTAGATCGTTCGATTCTGTTTAAGTTCATCCGTTTGTGCCTCTGAACGCTGCCTATATAGTATGGATTCAATATGTTTATGATACTTTTACGAAATTTTCTACATTTTTGTGTTGTGTTGACGTGACGCTTCTTCTTTAAGAAATTGTTTTAATTGAGCCATTTTTAAAGATCATTCTCATTCCCGAGGTAAAATCAATTTTTTTTCTAAGCTTTTGCAATTGCTTACCATCCAGTCGATGATTGAGTTAATGAATACAATCGATAAGTAACTTTCGTGAAACCTAAGCGTAGAATATAATGAATTGTTTAGAATCTTAAGATTTTGGGCTCGAATTAATTCATGACCGTCCGTCCCTCTGTCATCTATTGCTATTTCATTTCAACATTTCGAACAAGAATTCGAAAGTTGGTTTTGGTCACTTCATATTTTTAGTCCGCGGGGGAGAAGGGTAGATAGACAGAGAGAGAGAGAGAGAGAGAGAAAAAGATAGAATTGTGGGAAAAATAAATAAATTCTGATAATATGATAAACGATTTGTTAACAATTGACAGTTAAAAGGTGTTTCTTTTAATTGTGTGTGACAAATAGTTAATATGGTTAAAAATTAAAATTAAATCATACACACACACACACACACACACAAACGCAAAGGGAGGTCTATGATTAAACATCCATAAGTAATGACTAAATGCTTGAGCAACTGATATAATGGCAGAGTCGTTAGAAGTTAGTAGTAAAAGTCAAACTATAGGATCATTAGTGTCTGTTAATGTAATGTATCTACGTAGGATTGTCACATGTTTCCTTTGTTACTTTCTTGCGGAAGATTAATGAAAATATGTTTACAGTTAAAGGTTAATAGAAGTCAAGACTATTGTCCAGAATACTAAAAATGAATAAAATTTTCTTTTGATTCTGATAATTCACACAAAGAAAGACGAACGAAAGCAAAAAAAAAAATAAGAAGTAGAGGCATAGAACAAGGACACGAGAATGATTACATTGCTTCTTCAACCTGGATCATAAGCGCTTACTATTATTGCAAGTTAGTCTATTAGTCATTCAGTTCTCAACAACGATGATAAATGAAGCATCTGAGTTCCATATGATGATAAATCAATGAAAAATGTATGTTTAGTGAAATGTGTGTTTAGCAGCAGAAATTAAAACCGATATAAGCAAATAAATAGTTACTTGGAAAATTAAAAATGAACATCAAACACATTTTTAACGATAGCAACAGCGTATAGCATTTGGAAAAAATAATTTATCTTGATTTGGTGCTCTTTTATGACACATGCAAACTTTGTGTGTATGTGTGTGTGTGTTATCGCTCATTTGTTAAGTTTTTCATTATATTCTAATAACATGTTGCAGAGACGCGTAGATAATGTTTTTATCCGCATATAACTAAGGCGATGTGAATTGATTACGTATAATTCCTTATTATCTATAATGCTGTGTCAATATTTAAACTTGAGACTCGTTTAAATACAAAATTAGTTATTTTTCAAATTAGTGTCGCTAAATTATAAGTTAAGCTATGTATTCGCGCGCGATTTACTTATGACATATTTTCTTGTGCTTATGTTTAATTTAACAGTTTTCAAGTTTGTTCTCTATCTACTATTGCAATTACTAGTTAATCGTTTCATATGAAGTTTTAAGGATTTGACCGATATTTAATGTCTACTACTAATTTCCATACGAGAATTAATCGCCACAGCATATGAATCAGGCTTAAGGTAAAAGACCCTACTATCAATGACTTGAACTATCTAATCTTTATTACTGCTTATGTTATATGTATCAAATTTTTATCTGCGCGAATATTTCGACATTATTGATGACATGCCTTGGCATCGTATACGAAAAGGATGCGCTCAATTTAAGTGCATAGGATCCAAATTTATGTTCCATATTTCTGATAGAAGCTGTAGGACAAAATTTTACTTTCTCAATGAAAAATGTTTTTTTTTAAAGGCAAACTCTGTGTGGACGGTAGGTTAATATATTTATTTTTTCAAAGACAGTGGCTTCTTAACAAGCATTACTTTTTTTGGTCTCGTATATAGCAATCAATTTCATGCAAGTAGGCATTTTTTTATGGGGCTATAAGAGAAATTTTTCCTCTCCTAATGAAAAAAAAGCGAATCCAGTATTTTTCAAAAACAAACTACGCCTAGTTATAAAAATTTTTTTTTTCTTAGAGACAAAACTTTATGTACAAAGATGATGGTTCCCTTGACTGAGACCTACAAGACTAAGCTTTAGTACACACGTTAATTGTCTAAAAATATCTTTTATGGGACCAGTACGTTAAAGCATTCTTCTCTTAATAAAAGAAAGTATACCTTGTTTTTGAACACAAACTTCGTGCAGGAACATTTAGTTAATAATTGTTTGGAAGTATCACTCTGCTAGTACAGGCCGTCTTTCGTTTGAAAAAATCTTTCACTTGAAAAAATTTCTTCCATTCGTTTTGTTTGGACTAGTTATTGAAAAGTCTTATTCTTTTTAATTACAGAAGCAATTAGGATAACGAGGACATAAGGTAGAAATGAGTGGTTTTGTAGATGATTCTCATGGTATTCAATTTTTTTTAAAAATTCGTAAAACTAATTTAATACCCGTTCAAAATGCTTTATATCCTTGCAGGAACTCAGCTTTTACTACAAGGTATGCAAGTCTATCGTGCATTGCTTAGTTTATATTAATGAATAGTTGACTTCTTATAGAAAAAATTAGGAACTGGAGATTGAGAATTTTCATTTATATTGTTTTACAAGACGATTTGTGTATTTCCCATATATTTTATATGTTTAATTTAATAACTTATATACTACATATAAAATGAATGCAACAACAAGTCGGATTAAACAATGCACAATTCAGTCATATAAAGTGTAAATGGTTGTGCAATATGTTCTTATAACTAAATGCGATCTTTATGATTTTATAAAATTCCCGTAACAAACATTTTATTCCGACTGTTAAATTTCTTCGTCGGCGCTAACAGTTACTGTTAAGAGAAATGAACTCTTACGTCTTATCGGAGACACTTACTCATAAGAAATATTTAACGAAACTTATTACGCTCAATTAAAAAACTCTCTTGTGAACTTTGAGCGATTCTGCTTTATAAGGCTCTCATTCTCTCTCTCTCTCTCTTTATCTCTTTCTCTTTCTCTCCCTCTCTCTGTTACTCTTTCCCTAACTCTCTCTCTTGGTCTCTCTCTTGCTCTGGAGACAAATAACATTCGAAAGACCCGCCTTTTCCACTCAGAGATTGTTGTAAACAGTTTTTGTTTTATTTTCCACGTAACTCACATCGGTTGTTGGTCTCATTTATTTGCTTTTCATTTTTAATATCTGCTATCCTGCTCTAATAAATATGGGGTCCAAAGGGGAGAATCACATCAGTATGCTATTTAGTGACACATTAAATTTAATCTTTTTTTTTTTGTTTTCGCTTTAGTTTTTGTTTCCGTACACTTCGCTTTTGTAATTTTGTCGAAATCATGATGCATGCTTCCATGTATGTACTTTGAGTATGTGTTTAGGCGAGAGTTTGACAGAGGGCTGAGTACTACTTTTTACTTTTATGTAACGTATGTGTATTTCAAGTAAAAATTTTTTTTAAAGTTTAAGATGGAAAAATTTAAGTTAATAAAAAATGCGAATTTTTAAACAAAAATTGATATTTCAGTTAAGCTGTATGAAACGAATATAATTTTTAATTTGAATGGAAGTTTTTCAGGAATCAAAAATTAATTAATCAAAAGGCTTCTGAGGACGAATTTATGTATCATTTTGTGTTTATGAAAATTAAATTAAATAATTTTTTCTTCAAATGTCTGTTGATTCATTGAAAGGATTTCTTGTTTTTACTTTTTTTTAATATTTATAATTACTTAAAAAGCGCAATAGCTTCTGCTAAGACACGTGCTTTTTAAACGACCATCTCAGCGATATCCATAATGTGACTCGAACGATCCATTTCACATTCCAATTGTAACTTCATAATAACGTGTTTTAGTGAAACCGATGGCATTTTTTCAAAAGATTAATAGAATAGATTTTAATGCTTGGAGTAATCTTTCAATAAAGGCTACTATAAAGTTCGTTGAAATGAACTAATTAAAAAGATTCTATGTGTTTTATTAGAAAGTGGGGAGCATATGAAGTTATATAGTTAAATTTCCAAGTCAATCGTTTGAGAACTGAAGTAAGTTAGAAGGAAATAAGGTCATCTCGAAAGACATGGCTTCGAAAAAAATTAGTCATAGCAATGGATTACTTAAATGCATGCCATGCCCCAAAATCCGTCCGTTGTTAGATGTTTCCAAAGATATTGCATATTCTAGTAGTAGCAACCAAACTCCAAAACCGATTTTTTTTAAATCATGTAAAACACTCCTTTCAAGCCTTTAAACCGCTTTCATACTAAACAAAAATTTCTAAAAGAAAAAAATTTTGCAACGTTATGTTATCCTTCAAATGATATTGAAAATAACGTTAACTGTGGAGAGATATTAAAATTATTATAAATATATTTAAGGCATTAAGGCATCATTGTACTTATTGACATAAAGTCTCACAATGCTTGAGAATTCTAAATGCGTGACTCTATCTTTGAAATTATTTTTATTTCATCAACTACTCAAGAATTGTTTTCTATACGCATAAACACACTGGTGATCCGGAAGAATCTTAGTTAGAGAAGGGGGAAAAATGAAACTGAATGATTTGTATCGTATCGACTCCCATAATTCGGAGAAATTGGCGATATGTGGTCATAAAAATTTGCATAAATCAATATTAATTTCTAAGTCCATCGTAATTTATTGTCGAAATTCTCCATTAAAATTTATCAAATTTATAACTCAAGGCTATTTCAGAACAATAAATATAAACTTAAAAAAATTCCTAATTATCATTATTTTTTACACATTGTTTAGCTTAAATTCAATTTCGTTTTAAGAAAAATATTTTGCCCTTTCACTCCTTAGAGCACAGTCAAAGGTAAATTGAAAATGTATGTTATAAACAATTTAGTCATAATAACAATTAAACTTGATGATCCTGAAAAGAAAAACAAGAAAATAACTGTAAGAAAAGAAAGATTTAACCCTAATTCTCATAAAGAAAGGGATGCTGATAGGGTTATTGTATGTGGTTATGCCCTTGAATATAAATGAAAGAATTTTATTTTTCTTAACAAAAAAAAAGGAAAAAAATTATCAAAATGTTCACTTTATTGTCCTTCTATTTAGCGCATTGCTAAATGTTGATCTTTGACAATGACTACGAAAATGGGTTAATATTTAATAAGCGAAAATGAGTTTTGATCTTTCGCTTTGCGAAGTCATATAAACAGGGATAAATCTTTTCATTTTATTTATTTACTAATTATTAACTCTAAGGTATCATTTTTAATTCTTATGCTAATTGTTTTATTTTAATTTTAAAAATCTGAGATTTATATAAATAAATAAATTCTGGTCATAAGGCAAAAATACCGTTAATGTTCACACAGCTTGTTCTCCATATTGTCGAGAAAAAAATATCTTAATTGATATGCTCAGATTAGATGTGACAAATCATTGCATTCACGCTGCAACGCACCCTATAGGCATATGTAACATGAATCATAAAGCATAGAAAAAAGAAAAAAATCATTACAAAATTTTTCATTTTAACCGAAAATTTATTATTGATTTTTGATTAAGTGAAACGTTCCTTTTTTTCTTTTTCGAATATTTAAATGGTTTGTTATACTATTAATACAGAAAATCGTTACGGCAAAATCGTTGTCGCCAAAAATTTTTATTAATGGTTTTTTAAAATTTTTTTTTTGTGTATATATATCATGATTTTTTTGCTTACTAGAAGGTAGTGTTAACGTTTGTAACAGCCTTTCTTTGTAGTGTGTAAACTAATTCTTTTTTTTGTTTCATTTGTTTTCTTTTTCGATAAATTTCACCTTTTGAACTCAACTAGTGCGGAATATTTTTTTTTTTCAAATGCATTTCCCTGCATGTTCATGTTCCTCTTGTTGTGCATCGCAATCATATTTATGTTCTTTTGATTTTGTTTCTTTTTGTCGAAAGCATTCAATTTGGTTTTTTTTTTGTTTTTTTTTTTTGTAAGAAAAGAAATTCGTAGCAAACTGTGTTTTCTTTGCATGAATTTTCATATTTTTGCATATAAATAAATGTGTTTTGTGCTCTCTGTCAATTCCATTTTCTTGTCTTAATATAAATCTTGACAACTTTAGTTCCTTTTCCTATTTAAAAATCTTTTTATTGTTATGTATTTTCCCTTCTTGCTGTTGAACTGAATTTTTCTCAAGCATTGAAGTAGAAAATTTTAATTAAAAGAAAACTATTATTATCTCGGGGCAGATCGAAACTGCAATTGTGGTATTAGGCTTTCTTTTTGGTTTTCTTGGTCCTTTCTTGGGCTTTTCTTGGGCTTTCTGTCCAAAAAGTCTCTCCAAATGTTATCTGTTAAGCTAACTTCACCTAGTGCCCTCCATCAGGTACCTGATTCAACATTGATGACTTATGTTCACTGAATCTCAAATAATGTCGTCAGCTTGCCGCAGCATTTGTTTAAGTTTTTCTATAATTTTTCCCTTGTCAAAAAGTCTACATAATGTCGTGAATCAATATCGAAACAGATACGAATTTTCAATAAAAATTTTCTAAAAAAGTAAAGAAAACGAATCAAAGATTGGAAATCTCTTAAAGGATTTAATAAGCATTTTCCCTTCAATTTCTGTAATACAAAATTTTTATTTGATGCGGAAAATTCCTTTCATCTATTAGAGCAAACGTATCGAACTTTTAAAATTACTTAAATTATCTCGAAATTTCGGATTTTTTTTTGTATTATTCACAGACCACACCTACTTAGTAAAAGTGAAATATTTGACATACACACACTCAAGAGATACTTAAACTAGTTTCACAAATTTTAAAATTAATGAAATGTATGTTTGATTTCTACCTTAACAAGACGTGATTTTAAAGATTTTATGTAAAAAAAAAAAAAATGAAAAAAATTTTTACATTCGCCCTAATTTTTTTTATGTGGAAAACTAATTATTTTTCGTGTTCTTTTTTTTAACAATTTTACACGGTCGTTATTTATACATATCGTATAAAATATAAAATGAAAAGAAAAACTAAATGAAATGACATCTGCCTCGATATTAATATATCTAAGCAGATATTCTTTCTGATTTCCTTTCTCTACTGTCACGTTAGAGTTTTTTCTATGCAAATGCTTTAAACGTAATTCTCAAACATCTTAAGGTCATCAAAGGTCATCAATGGTCATTTTCAATATAATCAAACGCATAGAAATACCATATGCACGAAAGCGTACACACAAAGTCTTATGCAAGCAGACAACCGTATATCGCTTTGTATGTGTGCGTTATAGCTTGTTTTCTGCACATTACCAAAAAAAGGGTGTTTTCCCTTTCTTCGCTCCTCGAAGAATCCTGGTTTTGCTATACATAGTACAGCATACCAGGTGTGTATGTTTTCTTTGTGTTTTTTTCTCATTCTCATTGTCGTTTTCTCTCTCCTTCTCTCTCCCGTTTTCGCCATTTCTCTCTCTCGCTCTTTCTCTCTGTCTCTATTTGTGTGCATGTAAGAAGAAAATGTTTTATAACTGTTTAGTTGATAAGATTTTTCATTAAAAAATCCTTAAAAATCATAAAATTATAAGGATATAGTCTTTGTTACGAAATTTTCATGAAAAGGTTTTCCTGGAAATCCGCTTTTGTTTTGATTATCAAGCGTAACAAATATGAAAACATATTCGCCTTTTTTTTCCTCTTTTATTTTGAAATTTTTACGTAGATACGTCAGTACATATGATAATAAATATGCTTGAGATAATCGTCAAAATGTTCTCTACAAGACGTGTGTATCTTAACAAAGAGTTTCATTTTTAATTAATATTTGATGAGGAAATGTATTTTTGATAGTTTTTTTATGGCTTTAATTTTTTGTAAATTATTATTATCACTCTCTTACAATTTATATTAATAACATAATAATAATTTGTAATTTATTTAGACCAAAGAAATAAATTCTTGGACAAAAAGTACGATGAACACCATCAACTGAGACTATCAACAGCAGAGGAGTAGATTTCTTAAGGATCCATTAGTATGTTGCAATAGTATGACCAAACCGAATTCTTATAAAGGTTTTGATATAGCAGTGGAACGAGTTTAGAATTAACATGAGAGTAATGTGAATGGTGGCACTAACGTTTTTTTACTTTTTTTTTTTTGGAATTGTGTTTTTGAAGTTCAAACTTTTTCATTGTGCGTTCCGTAACTAGTAGGGCCGAAGCAGCTAATTTGCTCGCTGATTTCCCTAGAGACTAATATGACTCGGTATCCAAATGATCTTTAAAATTGTCTCTGTAATTGGTAATATTATTCGTTGCATTGTTAATTGGGTTCCCTGTTGAATTTTAGGGATTTCGGATAGATTTTATGACCGAGTAATGATAAGCGTTTTAAGTTCGGTTTTGTGGCAAAAAGGCTTGGGGGATAGTCCTAGCGCTTTCGTGTAGGATATGATTATTTTGGTCATTCGGGGCTGCATAGGCAGGGGACTTTTAGAATCGTGTGTTAAAAGAAGGTTGCTTTAAAAAAAGAAATAGTTATAGGGTCACTGACCGCTAGATACAATTTTTAATGCTGCATGACATACTCTGCAATAATAACTTTGATTTATTCATAATATATACGTGCCTTAAAAGAAAAGAAAAGGTTCCCCAAAAACACTCCCCTTCCTTCCCCCTTAAATAAATATAAATTTTGTGTGTCTTACATACACATTCTTCTCTGCAATAGAAGTCAAACGATAAATTTAATCTCAAATCCTGCGTAGTATGTGTCTCTAGCAATAGCTTAATCTAGAACCTAAATGTTGGTTCTGTTTGTTTATATAGTTTTAAGGTCTAATGGAATTTTTATTGCACAAGTACTTCTTCTTCTGTTTCTTTCCATTTCAATATTCAATATACAATACGTTCTAAGACGAAATATTTTCATTATTGTTTTTCATTATTGTCATCTCGAAATATACCATTTACTAGACGAGTTCCAAAAATCATGAATGTTCGGGGGATGTTTTTATAAAACGGAAAATTCATCCATATATTTTATATTTACGTATATCGAAGTAAAGAACGCGCTGAACCATTTTATTATTATTTTCCGATCTTTAATTTTATTTGAAATCTCTTGATGCCCTCTCTCTTGTCTTGCATTCAAACAATCTTATAAACAAGATCTTAATTATAAAATGATTGACATTTCTGGCAATCACCGTAAACATATCAATCAAATCTTTGGATCGCAACAAATTAATTAAGAAAAGAAGAAGAAGAAAAGAAACGAAAAAAATATGCCTTTTAATTGTCCTTTTAATCTTAAGGGCTTTTGATCTTCGGGTCAAAGTCGATTTTTTTACTCATTTTATTATACACGAAGCTTTTTAAAATTAAAAACGCTTTCTTAAAAAATGCTTTTGATTGACATTTGACCAGTTTCTACCTATCGCGAGATGCTGTTTGACCGCAATATCAAGGGAGAAAAAAGATGCGAAAGACGATTTGGGTGACCAAAATTATTGGATATGAATGTAAAAAGAAAAAAGAATTAAAACAAAAAATTGAAAACCAATTGCAATTTTGCCCTTAAGAAAGGCTTAAAATATAATCTGGGAATCCTGAGTTCTCAATAAGAGACAAGAATATAAGTTCGATTGTATTATAACGAGGGGCATTACATGGAAATCTTCGCTTTAGAAGAATACCCAGCCGAATATGCTCTATAAGAAAATGGAACATAAGTGTGTACCGAAATCTGATTCTGTTGAAGAAAAATACAAAGAATTTTTTTCAAAAATCTTTTATTTTCCCTACATCACTTCTGATAAATTTATCACTTCTGATAAATTCATCCGGAAGGAGTTAAGATAAACCTACTTTTTATTATACCGATCGATCCAGAATAGTTTTCTTTAAATAATTAATTAATGAAATAAATAATTTAAGCATGTCTGTCCGTTTTTCATATGTTTGTCTACATATCCTTGTGTTACATCTTTTGACGAAAATTTTTATACTATATTGCTCTGACCCAACAAAAGTTATTGAAAATGAATTTGATCGTCCTTTTTTTTACGGCCGCCCACCATATAATGCCCCATTTCAAAAGAACTCTTATATAACAAAAGTCAGTAGAAAGTAGTATATTAGTATACGAAATAAAGCTGAAAAATTTGGATCGGATGGGACCATTTTTGAAGCACCTTCCGTATAACTTTTCTAAGGAAAAGTAAGCCTTTGTATAGCAAAAGGACTTAACTTTTGATATTTTATTTTATACTTTATGGTAAAAATGGGTCCCTAATATTAAGCTAATATAAAAATTAAATAAATTTGGGTCACTTAGGTGTATTGTTTGGATCCCAATCCATGTAGGTTTCTCATAAAAACTTCCTCTTTATATTGGAAAAAGTCTAACTTTTAGTATTTTATAATGGAACTGAGTCTTTAATAGTAACAATAATTTGACGTAAAAATTAACTGTATCAAATTTGGATCACGTAGGCCTATTTTTTTTTTGAACAGCATCATTATGTATTTACAATTTGTCGTGTTTTCCAACGAAAGTATGTGAAGAATTATATTAGGCAAAGTGGTATACGGTGTTGAATGATCGGACTTGGCCAACTATAATGTATTTATTTGTTTACTTTACTTTAATTTGATACGTATTCCAATAATTATTAATTGAAGTATTTGTTAAGAAATCATTTTAAATGAATACAAAAATTAAGACGCATTACATTGATACTTTAATAAATCCGAACATATTAAACCTTTCCAGAGGGGGGGATTTTAAAAATTATAACGTGACTTGTATTAATTTCATTGGTAAATTACATATAGAACGTCAATGAAATACAAAACTAATTTTATAGATGAAATTACACTCATAAACAAAGTAAATCAATGACATTACTTCCGTTATTTGTAAGTAAATGAAAGGGTTCCTGCGAAATGTTTTTTCATCCGGCAAGGGTTGTTTTTTCTTTGCGGTTGACAAAAAAGAAAAAAAAACATATATAGATATATAATAATATTTATAATTTTATTATGTAATAAATATTGCATATAGGTATGTATGTATGCATTTTATTTGAAATAAATTGCTTGTGTAATAATTGGTTGGATGTATCGAAAGCAATTGATATTTTTATATGTTATGACAACAACAGTAATAACAGAAATAACTCTTGACGATAATAACGGGTTAAGTAAAGGAAGTTTAATGTTGTGTGAAATATTGAGTGTGAAGCCCAAGTTGTTATTACATTTTTACATATTACAGCGATTAAATACACTACCGAGTAATTTATATAAGCATTAGAACGGATCTTGTATTCCCCACATCCACACATACAACATCGAACACACGTTTAATATTTACTTTTTTGAGTATTCTTAAGGTCTTCTTGCAATCAAATTGCATTTTATTTGTAAAAATTTTTATCTTTCCATCCATACTTTACATATCGCAAATATTGTTTTGTTTCTAAAAAAGAAACGTTCTCCTGCGTCCTCATGATTTGTGGTTCATGTTTTCATTAGAGTATATTTTTGATGATTACGCGGCATTGAACGTTAACAAATTACATTAAAAAATTGTAAAAAAACACACACGTATACACATACTCACACACTCATAAAAGTTAAGCAAAACATAAACCTGATAAATTATTACTAAGTACCAGGCAATCTGGGTCTCTATAATCACTGAACGGTTAAAATGATAAGCATCCTACATTGTAAACGGCGTCGGGGGAAAAATTTGATTCAGATTTTTTAAATGTTTTTAAAAACTCTAATAAGTCGTTCTATACTTTTATTTTACTTCTTGATAGTTATTTCGTCGATTTTTCTTAATCTCACAATAAAATATATTTTAGCAAAGACACGAACCGAAACCAGTTTGTGCTTTTAGAGAGGAAAAAATTCTTAAAGAAAAACTGTGCTACCTTAGAGAGCAGGATTGGTGGGTCGCATTAGTCCTAGTTGTCTATCTTTGCTTTGATAAGTTTTTGTTTCTGCGAAAATTTTAAAATAATTTGTTCTAAAGGGGAGAAAAAGTATTTTTTCCGTATTTCTAAACGGATTATCTGTTAATCTAGCGGCAGGAAAGTCCATTTTCGCTAATAGTACCTTTTAGTCTCTTCTTTTTACTAGAAATTAGTTGAGCTAAAGATTAGAATAGTTAAGATTGGAGGAGGATTTGCAAAGTGTATAAGAGAAATGAAATAAAGCAAATAAATGAGAATGAAGATCGAGTAGAAATACAGCGGAATTCAGATTTATTTGTGCATTGTAGAGAAATGACTTAAGTAAATCGCTGAGAATGAAGACCCAGCAGAAATACAGCTGAGCTGAGGTTTATTTGCGATTCGTATATTGTAGGTTTTATTTATAATCTGCAATGACCGTGGAAAGCAAATTTGCAGAGCATTAAGCCCACTAGAGGTAATGAGGTGCCTTCTTCTATCGAAAGGTACTCATCCAAACCGTTTATTATAAGTAGAACGAAAATCTCCCGTTGAAACGAATTACATAACTATATAGGTTAGTAAGCGAGGTGAAACAATAAAAGTTGAGATGTCTGGATAAGCTGAGTTGTTATTGAGGCGAATGCCGCGAAAAAAACAGTTTAAAGGAAATATTTTAATATTTATTTCCGTAAGATCATTCTTAAAATTATTATCATAGAAAATTCTAGAAAATGCGAATTTTCGTAGGCTACATATTGGAAAAGAACATTATTTTCAATCTTTTTGATGGCTAGTTATTAAACTGGAATCAATTGTAAATAGAGAGAAAAATTTCTTTAGAAAGCAGAATTAAATTGAAGAACATAAATACAGGAATTGCAAAGTAAATAAGACAAGTAAGGCAGAAGACGATAATCACTGGCAATAGCATATAATTAGAAATGTAATGCGTCAGGATTTATGTAACGAATAAGAAGAATTAATTTTAAGTTGAATTTAACTCTATTTTCATAATGATATTCCTTCCAAAATAATAATAAATAAAACTTTTCCTGATTAATTCATTAAAAAGCCGCGAGTGTTTTTTATGTTTGAAAGATCCTTGAGAAACGTTAACGAAATAGATTTGAGTAATTTTCTCGGAGCCAAGCCTACACACAAGTATTAAATTGTTTTATAATGTTACACAATTTGCAAATATACACAAGCATATAACCATTTGTATTATTGTTACAATGCCGAGTATCATAATTATTAATTAAATGAAAGAAGCAAAAAAAAAAAAAAAAAGAAAAAGAAAACAAACAAATAATAAAAACCAACAAAAAATTCCACAACAGGGTAAAAGTTAAGACATGAGATGAAATTGAAGCCTTTATGCCCTAAAACGAATCAAAAAAGGAAAGGGTGCTGGAAACTGTAACAATTTCGAGTTGATGCCCGTGACACATACAGCAACAACTTACACAACAAATATATTTATTTTACAAATATAGCTTGCGACTATAACTTGCAGTTGTTGGTAATAAAGAATAAATTTGTACCAGAAGTCATCATACCGTATACAGATGAAATGAAAAGGTTATCAAATTACCAAGATTGCAATCTTGTATTATCTCGAATAATAAAAAAGAAAACAAAAAAAAAAGAAACCAGATCAGCGGTTTCAATGACAAATGTCAAACAAAATGCCTGCGGATAGACCTTCCTTTACCAGGCTAATAATATAATTTCAATTAAATGTTAATGGCTTTAGTTCAAAAGTATATCGAAGAGAATGTTTGATTTGAAAGTTTTTCAAGGGAACATTCTACAGAGAGGGTTGAAATTTGTTGACCGCCTGCCATCGATCAGTGATAAGGAATTTTGTTTTTTTTCTTTTTCTCTTGTTTTTTTCTTTCAGATAATTTAAAAATTGAATCTAATCATCTCAAATTTCATTGAGTTTAAATTTGTTTTTTTTTTCTTTTTTCTTAATCTCATCTCGTAGTAATATTTAAAATTTCTTTTAACACAGAAGAAGATTTACGAGACTTGTTTAAGAGAGATAAAAAAAAAGAAAAATCTTATCTTTAGGCGGCAGTATCTCGTATTACTTTAGTTTTAGTACTAAGAAGTGATAAAAACACTTATGTGTAATAATTACTCTATAATCATTATTGAAGAAAGAAAGTAAACTAATTTCATCATTTTTCTTGCAACAGGGACAATTACGAAAACTTCGGTCTCAACTTGATTTTCATTTATTTTTTGATTTGTTTTTTCCTTGACTTAGTTTAATGATTTAACCAAAAAAGAAACGCTTAAAAGAAATTCCTTTCACGTAAAAAACTGAAAAAGTCACTTTTATATTATACTTGGAAAATTATATAGTATCTTGGGGAAATGATGTTGAAGCATAATCAAAAATTCCCATACTATGAATATTTAATATGGAAAATATTTTAATAAAATTAATATCAGATATATTTTACTCTATATAATCTTGAATCGATGATATTGACTGAAACGATAAAAATTTATATAGAGTTAGGAGCAAAAAAAAAAAAATTAAAGGTCTCACTAAAATTGATTCCCTTTCAGTTTTTTATTTTAAAATTTTCGGTTTATTAAGAAAATAAATTTTTTCTTGGTATCTATTGTTTTCTTTCAAATATAATAAAATATCAAGGTGAGGATAATAATCTGAATAAATATTCGGTTTAATGCGCTGTACGTCCGTATAACGCAATCCAATACATCGGTCAATAAGTCCGGGGACTCGCGTATAGAAAAAATCCGAATAATTGCGATCAATTGTTTGCGAGTAAAAGCGCTTTTATTGATGCTGCTTTTATTATTTTCAAAATAAAGCAAAAATCTGAATTTGGTTTTTTTTTGCTTTGATTGCATACGAATTTTTGAAGGGAAAAATGCCGTTTAAACTTACCATTGGGTTGAGAAGTGTTATGACAACTCTTGTCTCTTGTCTTGTACAAAAATTCTTCTTTAATGATTCGCTTGCTTTTGTTTAGGTCGTGCACAGGGATAGTTAAATCAGAAAATATCAAAAACTTTCTAAAAGCTATTCTCTATAATCGGAAAATAAAGATACAAGAGATTTCTCTTGTAATGTACCACACAACATAAATTACTTAATATACCTACTTTTTTATACTTCTTTATTATAGCACTCCTATTACATTTCTTTTTTTTGTTAACGTAAGCATCCTCTTGAACTTCTTTTATTAGCGTAAACTTTTATTTTATATTTCTTTTATTTGTCGGCGTCAGCAATTATTCTAAGTTTCATTAGCATAAGCACTATTGGAAAATATATATAAACCAACCAATTCCAATAAATAAAATCACTCGTTATCGAAAGATCGAGCATCTCACTTGACTTCATTCCTCTTAATCAACCAAGCATTCCGCGAACTATTGCGAAGCTAAATTTGCGCGTTGCGCGAATGGTTGATTAACAGATTTAAAAATAATAGTATTCCTTCAAAGAAATTCATAACACTCTAATGATTTCAAACTCCGCCGTATTCACTATTTTGTATAAAAATTTAAACATAAGAAATATGTTTTTCAAATAGATGCTGCGCTTGCTTGCAATTCCTTCCAATTGCAAGAATTGTAATTTAATTGTAACAAAAGTACCATACTCACCGGATATTATAAGGTAGCAAATCTCTAAACTGTGATTCAAACGATTTTAAAGCAGATGAAAGGTGAAGCGTATTTTGAGGACCTCGAAGAAACGCTCTACAAAAAAAATTGTCGAAGGAAGCATTGTATTGACACTGTACTGAAATGATGAATAAAATCGAATAAAATTTTGTGAAGTCTCGGGACTTATTAATCGATATGTTATATTAATTTCAACTAAAACGCTTACATTTAGGTTCTAAATAATTTCTAATAATTTACTTTTTCACAATTAGTAGTTCTCTTTTAGACTTTTCCCATCATAACTACTAACCAATTTTGATTTTTTTTTGTTTTCTTTTTTCATACATATTTTCTAAACTGCAATTCGGATGAGTTTACATGTTTTGAAAACGATTTAAATTGGAATCAAATAAATCTATTAAATAAGTTATCACGATTTATTGAAATTTTCTATAGTTTTTCTTTTTCTTTTTTTATTTTTATTTTTTTCTGTTAATAAAATGTGTTTGGTATTTGAATGAAGAAGACAATGACATAATTTAATGTCCGAAAAATGACCATAAAATTATTTTCGGAAGTTCAGATGCCAAAAAAACATAGGACGAAAATATGCCACAATCTCTACCTTTACTTTTGAATCCAAACAATAGTTGTTATAACCTTAATGAAAAGAAGAAGCAGATTATTAACGAGAGACTGACTAACTATAAATTTGCTCAATGTAATGATAGAAAATTATCTTATGCAGCACAAGGTGTCTGATGGTGACAAAACATAAAACAAATGTCCTTTCATCAGCCCACAAATCACCGAAAAAAGGCTAATAATTGCCTTAGAATACCAGCACATTATCCTTTTATATCATGGAGTAGGTGTGTTAGCTTGCCTTCCTATTGTTTCTTTTTATGCGCATACAATTCTATGCTCTCTATAAGACAGGCTTGTCTCACACCTTTATTGTTTCTAATATGACTTTTAACATTATGTTCCATTTTTGGAATTTTTTTTTCACTTTCTTTGTTACCGACAAAAAGACATATCTTTGTCCATTTGTCCTGATTTTTTTTCTTTTTTCAAATTTAGAACATATTAGCTTCGTATCGGCTTATAGGTTGCTTGTGTGTGTGTGTGTGTGTGTGCTCTTTTCCAACAACTTCTTTATGAAATCATACCTTTAGTTGTCTGTCTTTGTACGGTTCAGTGTCTATTTCCCTTTTTCAGCATGTGCCGTTTGGTTTGCTTTTCGTACACTTAGTTTTTGTGTTATTGTTTATCTTAAGGTATCGCCTCCGCAGCTAGTGTCCGTTTACAGTAATGTCGTTTTCTTGTTTTACTGACCAGATGTTTCTTTGACTTTAATGTGTACTAAGAGGATAATTGTTTTGTGGTTTTCCTAATACATTTAAGAGGCAATTAATTCTGTTATTTGTTTTTAATAACAAGTAAGAAAAATATATCTTCAAGTTAGGGTGGTCTATGGGGAAGGGGGCATATGCTCGATTTATTGCAACTATTGGGTTGTTAGAACAAATTTAGCGAAATCTTCTTAAATATTTAAAAAGGCTTGAAGGACTTTAAAAAAAAAATTTTAAGAGAAAAATCGATCAAAAGTAGGCTGAGCTGAGAGGTCTTTCTATGACTTCAAATGAAAGGTGTGCACCATAGATTTGTTGCATTCATTCCTACGTTCGTTATTGTTTTCGACAACTCAGCTATCAAACGCTTTGATCGTATATAAAACTTGCACATGCAATCTTTTTACTTTCATTTATATTTATATTAGTATTGCAGGGATTCCCTAAACTTTGGTGATTCCATCTTAAAAAGTAGAAACATCTTAAGAAAGTTTGTCCACTATTCTGTTTTCTTTACTGGTGAGGGGTAAGATTGCATTAGTTTACGTCTCATTTCCTACACCGATGATAAAAGGTTAGTTATTTAAGTTGAGTCGTCGTTTCAGCCTTTGAAATAAACTAATTTTTAAACAAAACTATTATATGTCTATATAGTAAGCTCGAACTCGAATTTCTAGAAGCTTCACTTCCGTTTAAGAAAATTATAAAAGTTCTAAGAAAATGTCGAAAATTTCTGACCCCTTATATTTTTATAAATGAGAATTTTTTACTAAATATATAAAATTTTATAAAAATTTATGCTTTCTAAAGCCTGAGAAGTTTTCGGTCATTTTGACCTCTGACACGAAGAACTTACACATGCATATGAGTCAAGAGAAAAAAAAATAAATCAAAACTACCCTAATGGATGATCTAATAAGAAATAGAATTTTATTCTAAAGGAATTTTTCTACAAAATAAGACGAAACGTTTAGAGCGACAAGGTATCCGGTTTTCATTAGAAGAATGAAAAGAAAAAAAATTGAAAGTAATTTTTCTAAATGAAAAAAAAATGAAACACTTTTTTTACATTTGAATACATTTGAATTTAAAGAACGTCGGAATACGTTAACCTTTAGGCGAGCAATGCAAATCGCGGACATTACAGAAAAAACAAAGCATAAGTAAGAAAATTGCTTTACTTTTTTTAGAATACATGGAGGTATTCCTAAGACGTGTGTGTTCTATACAGAATTTACCTTAAAAAGTCATAAAATGTAGTCTTAAATGTTAAGTTATTTACATACGTAAGTGCATACAGACGCCTAAAGGGAGACGATGAGCATATATATATATATATATATATATATACATATATATATATATATACATATATATATATATACCTTAGGAAATATATTAGGTGTTCTCTCTTGTCTCTTAGAGTGATATTATTACGCAAATTTTAAAATTTATGACCACACCACCGTTGATCTACTTTGTCTTAAAATTTAAAGGCTTTTGTTTTATGATCATTTGGATTTGCTACACTCTGACGGAACTAAAGTTTTAGTTTTTAAGCAAAGATCGTAAATTATATTAATGTTAGTACTTTGAAGGTAGAAAATGTGGAAAAACTTCCTGATTAAGTTCCTTTGGAGTTTGAGTTTGTTTGAGTGTGTGATCATTATTAACTAATATGTTTGTTGGTAGAATTACGTTCATACGATTTAACGAATTCATATGGATTTTTAAATACCATTTCACTGCGTTAGATCAGTCATTACATATAATATATTGAGTTTGGCAATTGTTTAATGCTGAAGTGTGTAATGGCTTTTGGGGAATTTGCAAAAAGAAATAACCCTGTAATCGTAACATGCTGCTTAATAGCTCTTCAAGGCTTTGAAAACATTAAACAAATAGGAACTTTCCTCAGACGCCGCCGTAGTATGGTGAATTGTCGTTAGAATGGTTCAACCAGATATTATATTGATAATGAAATATCTCAAAAATTTGTCCAGGTTTAATACAGAAGCACAAGGATAGACATTGGATGAACAGACTGAAAGACCACTGAACAGACAGATGGATGATAGATAAGATTAAATTGATTCAGATAATCATCCTAAATCGATCCGTTCAATAAAAGGTAGACTTATCTTAATTTCTTTTGGTTGTTACATGCAGTACGAACGAATTTATTACATCCTTTAGCAAAAATGTTATATCCATTGAAGATGTAAGAGTAAGATATCACTTTGAAATTTCTAAAAAAAAATTTAAATGAAATTTAAAAAATACGTAATACATTTCTGTAAGCGTTACATGTTATGTAATGATCTTTGAAATTTTTAAAAAATTGTAAACCGCATTTTAAAAATATAATACTTCCAAATACAGCTATAAGTGTCATATGCCAAGTGATGCCTTTTAGGATTTACGGAAAAAAATACTTAAGAAAATTTAACAAAATACATTATAGCGGTATAGCGGTGTAAGCGTAACATGTTACTTAATGGCTTTCGGATTTTTAGAAACCTTTTTAACGAAATTAAAAAATTTCATAGTTTGAAGATATTAGTGATAGCTCATAAGAGAGTAAGCGTAACACGCTATGTAAGTTTAAGCGAACATTTTCTCATTTACGAACACATATTTTTAATGCTTTTAAGCGAATTTTTAAATTATGTTATCGCAACGATCGCTGAACTATTAAGAAGCGCCTCTAGCAAGTCAGTACACGTGGGTTCAAATCTGATTGCTTTAGAGTATCTCTAGTCTAAGAATTAATTTCACACATTAGTGTAGAGTATAATAATAATAAAATTCAGTTAAGCCTTTGATATGGGAAAAGGTTTATGAAAAGAAATTATTCCTATCTTTTCATATTACATTCGGGCAGAAGAAGATAGAACTCCCATTCAAAGCAAATTCTTATTATGCCTGACAGGTAGAGTTGATTTGTTTCTGAGTTTACGTCAAATTACTATAAAATTTTCCTTAGTGATGTGTATCATTAGATTGATATCTAAGATAAATACTAATATTACTTTTTGATGCGGGCTTAGTCAATTAATTAAATGTTTATTGTTTATATTTTTTTTTTCTTTAAGAAAAAATCAATTTTAAATCAATTTCAATTGATTTTAATAGTTATTAATCAAAGATCAGTTCATTTGCTAATAAGAATATTCATAAACATTTTTACTTATGCTGTAATTATAAATCTTACAGAGGGTTAATCAAGTGATGATTGTAAAGTTCAGTCATATAAATTGACAAGAATATGAAAAAGTAAATAAGTAAGTAAGTAAGTAAAATGTATGTATGTAAGTTATTATTAATTTAAGTGTCCCCTTATGTTGCCGTATTGGTTTAAAAGATCAACTAAAATTGTCTGTAATTAAATGATAATAATTACCAGCACATTATCGGCAAACATCTAAAATATTTATAAATCAGTCAATATAACAGTGGCAGCAGCAGCAGTACTACGGTACCACCGTACCACAGTACCACCACCTCTACCACCCAAGTTACGAAAAGCGAAAAAAGAAGAGAGAAACTGAACTTAATTAAATGAACGGCTAATTAAAAAAGTCTTTGATGTGGTTTTGCTTTCTATTTTTGCATGCAAATCGAAGACCAAGTAAAGCTTTTAGAAGCGATGGAGTAACTAACTAAAAACATAAAACCAGTAAAATGTCAACTGCGATAAATGAACATGAAATGAACAAATATTACAAGACAATCGAATTAACTTTTAAGATTAAAACAATTATTGTAAAGCTTTAACTGAACAACGACAACAACATCGAAGATAACATTATACTCCGGCTATTATTATATAAAAATACTATTGACATCAAAAAAAAAAAAAGGAATATTTTGGGTTGAAATGATCATGATCTTAACATTTTGTTTATATTATGATTGTTGCATATAAAAGTAAATGTTAAATCGAAAGAATTAATGATAAAAAAAGGGGGTTAGAAATCGTATGACTTTTTTTCTTTCTTATCTTCTGAATAAAGCAGCATCACACAATAAGAAGATCTAGTTAAGTGAGTGGAAAAAGGGTGAAGTTCTAGTTTTAATGAACTATTTTTCTTTTTTATTATAAAAATTTAACAAATTTTGACATTTTCACAATAATGTTTTGTGTAATAATCACATATGATCATGTGTCCGTATGACCATGTGACCATTTGACCATTTGGTAAATAGAATGGAAAGAAAAAAAAAAAAAAAACAAGAAAATACGTTACATTTTTATTATTTAATTAAAAAGGAAAAATCGAGTCAAAATCAAAAATTCCCAGAGAAATTCTAGCATTTGTGCACCCTTATCCTGCATCCTGTCAGGATGTGATCTTTTGATCCGGAAATAATGAATGAACTGAAATTATTGTAAATGTCATGTTTTTAAGCTCGACACGGTATCGATATGAGTTTGTGTGTTTTCCTTATAAAAACAACAACAACAAAAACGACAGTAATAGCAATAAAACCCCTATTAAGGGAAAGTTAATGTTTATCATTGAAAATCACGGTGTGTTGCATGTTCAAATCGGAACGAAATATATATTTGACAGAAGCCACCTGCATTTACACAAAAGAAGAAATTAAACCCCAAAGTTAATATGTACTGTACGCGTATACTGCACGTAACGAAAGCGAAGTCTAAAGAAAGTGAAATATTTTTCGTTGAAAATATTGTAAAAAATTTATTGCGTGACTTTTCCATTTTGTAGGGGAGAGAAAAGTTTAGTTTTGTTTTTTCTTTACACAATTAGGGATCGCTTATTATTACTTTGAATAGTTGAACAATCATTACCCTATTATCCCTAGAAGGGATACACATATGGTTTTGAAATGATTTTTTATTCTATTTGTCGCTTGAAAATATATTTTTAAATGTCATTAAAAAAAGAAGCTTAGCTTATGTTTCCTGTTCCTTTAAGGCTTCCTTTAGAACATTACTTTATTATTTATAGTTAAGAAGGATTTTGAAATATATTTTTGTATATCTGTCAACGAAGAATGCAGCACCACAGGCCGCCGTTTATGAATTTTCTCATTCCGAAAACTGTACTAAACTTTTTGATGAGCATGCAGAACTCAGAAGTTGCATATACATCCGTGTGTTTTCCATTTGAATTGACTTTCAAAGTCACCAAAATTTAAAGATTAAAACAACATGATTTAACGCCTACGCTTTTGATTTGTGAATATAGGTTTAATAAATCAATGGAAATTGGGAAAAGTCAAACATTTTAATAAATTTTTTATCATTACAATAGACATTGGATAAATATCCCATTTGAATATTTTCGAAGTTCATCAATCACATCATAAATATTCAGGATCGGTAGTGTTTTAGTATTATATTGGTAAAGGAATAATATGATGTCCATTTTTAAGAACAAAACTGCTCTGCTCTAAGTTGGTGTTCTCCTCAAAATTTCCAATGTAAACTGTATTGAAGGTTTTATTTTTATTCTTTCAACTTCTGATTATTGTTTTATTGGCGCTACTAGTGACATGTATGACTAGTTCGTTAGTTTGAATTTTTCAACTCTATGCCCGCGTTTGAGATGCACAAGTTTCTTTTCCTCTGGCGACTATTGCTCTTAGTTTTCACTTTTCCAATGCATTATTACGTATATTTGGGTTCTGTGGGAATTCGGTTGGTATTTAGCCTTTTAAATATATGGCTGCCGCTTTCCGATTTTTTGAACAGAAGCGGTAGACTTCAATTCAATCGCAAGAATTCACTCAGGAACTAATTACTCTCGGACCGTTTGCCATCGAGCATCGTGGAGTTAAGCCATTAAGGCAGAAATCCACTTTAAATTTCTACCGACGTTTGTCGACCGTTTCATTACGAGCTATCGGTTTATCCGCTAGAATCTTTTTATTTCTATTCATGGCTGCCGTGCTTTCGAGGATTTATTTATAATAGAACAAATATCGATTTTGCGAAAAAAGCTAAATGGATATATTTGCGATAGCATCGTGTTCATTTGTGTACGCTTTGCTAGCAAATCATGTGCAGATTGATGCAGTATACAGTTCTCATCGTGCACAATCGAATCTTCAATTGTTGCTCTTTGTTACTTTTTTGTAATGGTGATATTAAAAAATAGTTCTCTTTTGAGGACGAAACTAAACATCATTCGCCCACTGGTTCGAGACTTGCTTATCAGTGTAGCTTTGGTTTAATGAATACGGATAATTTGCGAGTACTGTCCTAGATCACTATTGCTTTGTCTTTTCGCTATTGCTAGATTCTTTGGTTAACTGTCTGTGATAATTTTGAATTTACCTGGCATGTGATTTTTCTCACATTACAAGAGTGGTTTTGCTTATAGCAGATTACGGTAGGAATCGTAGGCGTAGTAGCAGTAGTAATTAGCTTGCACTTCGAATTATTTCTTCTCTTAGCGATAGGCTTTGATGCTCGACAAAGCAAACGTCTGCGTATAATTTAGTAATTGTTATATTATTGTTATTGTGGCTTTTATAGTATAGGATAAAATTCTGCGATAATAATCAGAAAATGTCCCTTTTCATTACCTTTTAGCTATAATTAAAAGGAATCATTACCAAGGCGAAGAAGACGATTTGAATAAAGCTATGACTGAAACGATATATTATCGTATATATTGAAGTTTTTTAATTATATGTAAAGGAAATTTTATATAAAATTCAAAAAAAATGAGGTAACGAGATTACTGATATTGTTGACATGTACTTTGAAAACTGACAGTTAACATGTTAAAAAGTCCAAATAATCGGGAACAAAAATAAAGGAGATAAAATTGAAACAAATTTTTCAAAAAATTTGAGACGAATCATTTGATAGCTAAAAAAAGAAAAATCAATCGCTCACTAAACATACATGCCAGATAAAAACTGGCTGGACAGTGGAGTATGAGTTGTGATCTTGCAAGCTCTTGCATAGTATGGACAAGAGAGTGATAAAGAATGTGAATAGAAGATTCACTATAGATATTATTGATACGTATGCCAAGCTATTAAAAAACTGGAATCCATGTAACATCTATGTTATATAACGAATAAGGTACAATGACTTCATATACTGAATGTGTAGATACATTTTGTTTATCAATAATAAAATATTGTTTAATTGAAAATTATATGCAGATGTTCAAATGGCACGATGCTTCTATTATAATGTTGCAAGAATAAGGGAAAAAAGTAAATTCTCTTGATAAACACAGAGGTGTTCATCCTCTATTCGTTTGTATTCCGCTCATATTTTTTGCATATCATGTACGTGATTATCAAACATGAGTATTCAGTCACATAAGCACATGTGGGTGCTGCCAATCTCATGGGTATAAACGTAGTGAAATTATAAATATACATACATACATACATACATGTCTATATACAGATATATAAAAAGTGCAAGATAACCGGAAACGGATGGTTGCTTTTACGAGAGCGCGGTTGTCATTTTAAAAATGCGAGCAGAAAAAAAGGAAAAAAGCATAATATATGACAAAAATTATGTATGGATGTGTTTGTGTTTCTCTCTCTCTCTGTGTGTGTGTGAATATAATAAACAAGCAACCACAAATATCAAAAGAATGCTTGTGTTGACAAAATAAAATGTATTAAAAAAAAACAGCAAAAAAAAAATAGATACGAATATGTCAGCAACATATAGACCAGGTTTCTGACTTTGTTAACATGTCTAACAAAAAGCGAGCGATGCCGAGTATATGTGCGTTTTTTTCTGTTCTTTTTTTGTAATGAATTTTCAATTTAATTTTTTTCCTTACTTGAGGTGTTTTACTCTTATACTTTATACATTTTGTGTCGGTGTGAAACCAGATAATACGCAGAGGCAGCACATGCTCATAACATGTAACGTTGACAACAATGCTGACGCATGCCTGACATTTTTTTGACGTTTTACAGGGTTTCAATCTTTCTCATTACTTACCCGGCACCTATGTTCAAGATGCCAATGTATTGCTGATAATGCGTTAGTGTTTTCTTGCGTACAGCTAACGCTACTTCTTTTGCTTTAATGTAATTGTAAAGAAATATCTGCTCATTTGCTCAGTTGCTTTCTCTACTCTTTTTTTTTCCTTTTTTTTTTCATTATATTTTTGTTCTAACGATTTTCTGACATTAAATTGAACTGTCATAATTTTTGACAATTCAATTGTCAAGTGACAGATCATTTTACACACGTACTTGAAATAAAAAAAAAAGTTCTAAGAAAATAATCATAAAAGAAATTTCTATTTGATATATAATCTAGTTTTAAGAGGATTTGCCAAGAAAAGCGCAAAAAATTTGCTTAAAAGTCAACTATTGTCTTGCATTCTTGTATTCTATTCAAACATATTCAGCTGCCTAACTAACTAGGTCGTCTATAAATATAAAAAAAGTCTCTTCTAATGTGGACATAAGTCCAGTTTACGATATTTACATACATGTCGTTCGCTTAGTTAATCTCATAATTTCTATGATTTTCCGTTAAACGCTTATAGAAGTTAACTGCTAGAAAGAGTTAAAAGTTATACTTGTGCTTGAAGTGAAATCGTTTGTCTTTTGATCACGATCACGATTATGTATCGTGCAGAAGATTATGACTGTAATAGCAGACATATACACATACATACACACATCCATGTATACAGAATTATTATAGTTAAAGGGATACTTTACGTGGATCATATACTGGCGGGGTAGAAAGGATGCTGAATAGTCTGTCAAATAGTTACATGTTACAGGCGAGCTCATCATATCCATAAGCCTGGACGTGTATGAGTTAAAGGCATAGAAATCCAAATGCTACCAATTTTATTTTTTATTTTTTATTTTTAACATAAAACAATTAACAACATGTTTACACCTTAAACAATATGTTATGACAACTGTTTTCCGCTACCCCACATTAAATTCCTTTGCAGTTAGTTAGTCAATCAAGAGTCAATCAAGAATAACTTTCCAAATAAGTATCCATCATTAGCTGTTAAAAGTTATCATTAATAACAGAAAAAACGAGTATTTTGTTTTTATAAAATCGATCACACAATTGAAAGGATTTCACAGACATTATATGCTACTCACACATTTACACATTCGCTATATTTTTTCCCTTTTATCGAGTAGACACCCCATGGAAATGTTCAATTTTAAAATATGACGGACTAATAATTTTTTCATTTGGATTGTAACACCCAAAGGTATCATATAATTTATTAAATAAATTGATCCAATTATGGTTCCGATATATTTGATGGCTGGACGTATATCCGATTGTACAGCTACCCTTTTGATGGAATGCAAATATTCTGCATCTTTCAAGTTCAAGTGTGTTTGTTTTTGACTGGGCGCTCCGAAACAATCTTTTGTAGAGTTATACGACGTTAGTTTTACGATATTTGAACTCTGAGAAATGAGAAACGCTTGGATTATGCAATTTTGAGAGAAGAGATTCCTTTCTGCTTATTCGCTAAAAGACTTGAGCATCGTTTAGTGCCTTCTTACCAATTCACAAGGTGCGTCCAAAGCGAATTTCTAGAGCTTAATTTCCTACGGCCTTGACAATGGATTTAGTAGCCCTTTTTGTCTTATTTTTATTTAAGTAAATAGTGTTCCTCGTTGCTGAATGAATGACGCGTTATAAATAACTTTGTCAAGCCCTTTTATAGTGCAGCTATTGCGGACTCTTATTCCTTTTTGTATTAAAATCAGGATTAATTTTTTGACATCTCTTAAGTGTGTAAACGCGATGATCGTGGTACAAGGAGAGAAAAGTAGGGAAAAGGGGATGTGTGATCTCTTCCCGGAGCCTGAGAGGTTTATGCTCGATCGATAAGTGCTATGTCTTCAAAGTGTGCTATTGCATTACGAGTGGTACCCTTGTATGCCGAGTTGATATGGTCGGGCTTCTTATATCCTAGCCTAAGCGATAACTTCAGTTCGGTAGCCCCCAGCCTTATGAACGATTAATTGGGCTTTTAACAGCCCTTTTTCTATGGGAGATTAAGATGCACTCAGATATATCACAGAAACTGTAAAGGGTAAATATTTCCAGTCCGCAAGAGGTGCTTTTTTCACGCTTCAGTAGGGAATGTTGCGAAAAGTAGTACAAATAATATAAATGAAAGTAAAAAAGGTGATGTCATATAAGAAGAGAACACGTTTCAGTCATTACTCGTGTATTAATAGCGAGTACAGTTTCATTTTATTAGTAGTAGTTCAACACCTCAGAAATCTGTTGACTTTAGTTAATTTTGAATTAATTTAAAGTAAATAATTAAAAATACAAGAGGTCAACGACCGCGTATATTAGTCGCTCAATTATGAAAGTTTTCGAAATCATTCGTTTAAATGCACATCAAACTTTTGTCTCAATAAAAATTCGAACTTTATTTGCAAAATTTTTTGTATAACCGACTTACGTATATTTTGAGTGTAGATCGTATTCAAGCCTTTACATCCATCATAAATCACAATTTCACATTATTTATAGTAAGCACCAACAAATTCGATCGTCTCAGTTGACATTAAATGTGCAGTAAAGAGCGATATATGACGTTTCAACTATAAATCATCATTGGAACTTACTACTACTACTACTACTACTACTACTGCTGGAACGCATAAGTTATTTAGCATTTAACTTCCCACATTGCTCATAAAGTGAAAACAATGCCAATGCTTTGATGAGTTAAATCTTCTTTAAGAGTTCTTTTATCTATAAAAATAAATGCTAAAGTTAACGTAAATAAAACCTAATGCAGTAATAAACATCATATGCAAAAGGCGCTCTAAAACTATTTGAAGACTAGAAGAAACCAAGCATTTGTTGCAATATTGAGTCAACATTAATATCAGCAGTAGCTGAAAAAGCAGACGAAGAAGATGAGAATTTTTAAAGACAAAGAATGTTTTTATAGAGGATTTCATCAAGAACAAAAAAAACAGAAAAGATCCATTACATCAGAAATGTGAAGAACTTAAGTTAGGCAGACCTTTGCTGTGGGATTTTGTTAACAAAAAGGAAAACCTTAACTGTTTTTCTGTTATATTTTATCTATAGATATATAAATGATTATAAAACTACCGTTTAATGAGCACTCAGTTTAAGTTCGAAATCGATTGTATGTTTAGATAGGTTGTGGTTAGTGTTAGGAGATCAAGATAACTCAGGTAAATGATATCCTTTGTGTTTGAATTGCATTGAGAACGCAAAGGGGGACCGAAAAAAGAAAAACATTTCGAAGCGGAAACGTTCTAAAGTAACAGCTGGAGTGCAGTAAAGAGCCAAAGATTGTGTTTTATTTATTTTTGTTTTTTTTTTTTAATTTTCAAAGAACACGTATGTAAATCTAGCATTTTTATTAGTTGAGCTGCTTAAGAGAAAAAGGATTTGATGGCCATATTTAAGTAGAAAATATTCTTTCTTTTTTTTTTGATGACACCACTTATGTGTCACACAGACATACAATTTCTGATTTTCCTCGATGTTGCTCTCATTCTGTAAAATTATGAAAGAAAGTACGAAAAAAGAAAAAAAAAAAACAAAACAAAACATTAGAATGCAAAAAATTATAACAATCTTGAGTTGTGTATAAGTTGATGATGGGTCTCAAGTGTTTAAGTGTTATCCTTTTTGTGCTTACTCTCTGTAGATTTTTTATGAGAAAATTTGTGCATAAATAACGACAACGACAATCGCTTTATAAAACTGATGCGATTTTATGCTTTTTGCACTTTGACTACACAGAAATATGACGACACTTAACAAACGACTAACAATGTCGGTTCGACGACATTTGTGGATATATGTACGCATTATATCTTTACACTTGTAAAACACTCACACAAAAAAGGATAACATTATTATCTACAGCTCGACTTAAAACAGTTAAGGGCTTTCTATATAGGTTTTTGCTGCATTATTTTATAAAAATCCGATTTTTAGGCTTAAAAGACTAAAGAGTTAAACTAGAAGTATGAGCGAGAGCGGGCTTTGGCATGGGTGTACAGTATATCTCCCACAGCACACACAATGGTTTCTCATTGTAATCTTTATGTTATTGTGTATCAAGTGATTATTGTGCGAAAATGGATACGAAAGAAAGACAAATGCGCAACAATACATGAGCATGACAATATGTTAACAGAGAGAGAGAGAGAGAGAGAGGGAGAGAGAGAGAGAGAGAGAGAGAGAGAGAGAGAAAATAAGTGTAAATGCTACTAAATACGGTTAATGCCCCGTTGGAAGTTATATAGGCAAATACTAAATGGATTTTAAGATAATAGGGATCATTTTATATTCGTAATACGTTCGCAAGCATTGTTCGTAATTGAACGAAGATTTATAAAGCTTAAATTACAAAAGAAAATAAAAAAGGGTATAAAGAGCATGCTTCTTCGACTTTTAAATGGAATTTTCAATTTCCTCACTTAGATTCTTTGAATAGTATTCGGAAGTATTCGGAACCACTCCGTTATAAAACGACATATATTGATAGATAGTATCATCATAGACATCTATCAACATTTAATGGTATCACTTAGAGGGAAGCGTAAAAAATAAAACAATCGAATACAATCAAAAACAATGTGTTCAAAAATTAAGGGCTGTACAACTTTGTCTCCACCGTTTTTGAATGGATGGCTTAGCGGTATATGGTGATGCAAATAAACAAGTGTGGTATATTATGGTGGTATATTATGGTGGTATATTATGGTTTTGCTTTAACCGAACCAAATGCTACCAACATATACTGGTGAAATTGGGATGAAAAATTGGCGCACTATGTCAAAAGAGACGATATCATGAGTTTTCAGTATAACAAAATTCGGCTTTGTTGAATGGGTGTCTCATTCTTGTGACGATGCCGAAACAGTACATTGTTTTTGCAAACCGCCCCAAAGGACCCGTTATCTCATATTTTATCTAAAACTGGGAGAGAGTTATGGTCAGCGCTAGACTGTTTTGAATAGTAAACGTATAACTAGTTTTTTAAAGTAAAGCCTAGAATGTCTAAAAAGAACGGCGGAGACAAAGTTGTAGATGTAATAAGATACAAAATTTTCGTTTATTCGCCATCTCACTTTGGCATACATTTATACCGACGGATTTCCCAATCTTTTATATATTTTAACATAGTTCTCAAAGTAACGAATGAACTCTGGCAAATTTTCAACAATAAGCGGTTTCTTTAACAAAAGGAAAAGAAAATGATCATTAAGACCTGTAGAGCTGTAGAGAACTACATTAATCTGGCAGCAAGCGAAAAGGTGTTATCGTGATGCAAAATTGAGCATTATTTCGCCATAAATCCGAACCTTTTCTACGTTTCGACATACGACGTTGGAGGCCTAGGTAATCTTACTTAGTATTATTTAGGGCCTCTGGCGTGAACTCAACATTAAGACAACATTACGATAATTAAACGATAGAGTCTATAAGTTTTTAATTTTAAATTGGCTAACACAAGATTTTTTAGGTCCCCGTTGCTTTTACCACGATATTCATTTGATTAGTGAATTATTTGTATCGTAAGTGTGCTCATTGATATTTTGAAAATATTTGTTTCATTAGTACGAAATTTCGACCAATTTACCTTAATCTCCGTTTATCCGCATATACATCCATCGATCATTTCCGATAATCGATCTAAAAATAATTGGAAGAATTTAAAAGAAAAGAAATGTTGTTGTACTTCTGATCTCACCGCAGGGTTTTTAAAACAATAATTGAGTCAACAAATTGATCGATTTTTGTAAAACAAACAATTCATCGATCATCGCATTATAATGTGAAAAATTGAAAAAAAGAGATGAGAAGAATCCCTTAAAAAAATACAAACTGTGATTGGCACGTGTTGTGTTGCACTTTAAAAATCAACTAATTACTCAAAAAACCGACAAATTTGTATGAAAAAAAAAAAAAAAAAAAAATAGAAGCAGTTGAAGCAAAGAGTTGGAAACGCAAGCAGCCAAAAAACAAAAACATAATCAAATCGGATAAGAGTGCAAAAGTCAAACGTAATAAACAACATCCCGTTTCGAGATCATATCAAAAGTAAAGCAAAACCAGAAAAAAGGATGAACTGCCACGACGTTAAGATCTGCGTAAAAGAGAAAATAAAAAATAAACTCTTAAAAAATACAACAAAACGAGACTAACCGACGACCTCAATAATTTCACAAACCAATGATGACGGCTAAGATGATGATGATGATGATGATTGCCCTAATTTTGGACATAACGTAACATAACACAACATGAAGATCAAACCCTTAAATCGTTTAAACATATGAATTGAAATGAAAGGATGCTAACAGACGATGAGCAGGTAAGAAAAGGTTGAGAAATAAACAAACAGAGTCCAGATAACAGCGCCATAGAGAACAATATGAACGAGACTTTACTTCATATGAACTTCAAACACTCTTTACCTCTTCACCTCTTTACTTCTTTACCTTTTTACCTCTTCTACGTCGTTTACACTTAGTTACGCCTGATCGGCTTAAGTGGCATATTGAAAGGATTATTATCTGCTGTAGATCTACATTTTGAATTTTTTTCTCATCTCTTTTTGTTGTATAAACAGAGGCTGTTTGTATGTTTTTTTTCTTGTATTTTTTGGTAAACTACATTTGTTGTTGTTTTTGTGGTTATGCATGTTTCTAACAATATTCAACCCAGATATCCTGCTGAGTGTGCGCATTTACACGTATATTTCAGTTGTATTAGTTTCTTCTCCTGCATAGTTTAACTATTCTGCAGATAAATATAGGAATTAGGGGATGTTCCCTGAAAAAAAAAATATATATAAAAAGTAAAAAAAATAGAAACAAACAAGCGATTAGCATTACAATCCGCTTTACGCTTTTGTCCAAGTTATGAATACATTGTAATACGTTTCGTAACTTTTTCAATATCGGATTTTTTTATAAAATTTGTAAAAAAATGCGCTTATGAGAGATTTTCATTTTCGCATTTTTCCACTTGTTTGCTACTTCTGATAACAATGTGTTTTGTTTAACACTTTTAACCGCGCGAGGGTGAGTGTTAAAGCGTTTTGTCCTTTATTTAGTTTATTAGCAAGTGCAAGTAACGCTGCCATTGCTTTATGTTCTATTGGTGTCAAATCTTCCCATACACGTTTGACGTGCTCAAGTTGTTCTATTCATTACGATGCCATGGAAAAGGATTTTTCTATTTCTATTGTTTTTTTTATTTTTTTTTTATTTATTTAGAGAAGCTATTGAAGACGTGCATTTGAGCATATATGTTAACGAAGTGTTGGTTTTCTTATAATTTCATAAGAGCTTCCGAAAAATTTATGTTTAATTCCACTCGAATTGCGTATGCTTTAAACAGACATAAAATGTAATGAGCTTGCAGGTGCATACTGGCAATAGTTAGACATTCCTTTGGTCCGTCACTGAAGACGAAGGATGAAAGTACAGCAAGATTTTTTGTCACTTTTTTTAAGGACACAATTCTGCGATCTAAGCCACTTATGGTATGAAACCGATCTACTATATTTATGAAGTCTATCTAAATTGCAATAAGGAACAAGAAGAAACTCCCATTAGAAATATTTTTCAGGGTATAGTAAACAATTAACGTGAAAAACATTTCAGTCGACCAAGCTATATGCCCATATTACGAAATTCTAGTGTAATAATTTTCGACTGAAAAATTGGGCAGAAAGTGAACGAACGTATGACAACTTTTCCACTTTCTCAGCAGTTCAAGTCTTTTTTGCTGAAACTCGTATATAAGTAAAAGATTTCTGTATACAGAATAGAAGAAGGGTTTCTGGTGATCACCAAAAAAAAAAAAAAAAAAATAGAAATTTGTTTCAAATTTACGGTGAGTTTTCTTCGCCCTCCTAAGTAATTTTGGCGCTATCGCAATATACGAAAAGTTTTTTCAAAATCCTATACGTCGACCGTACTCTATGTATATTCTTTTTGATAAATTTTAAACCTCAAATCGATTTAGATTTGTCCGTACTTCTGTTGAGTTTCTAATGAAAACGGCAATCACCTGATTTACTTTGGTTTAGATTCCCTTACCCCTCAGCCTATTCTATTTCACATCTGTCATTTTGAACAACCGCTCGCAATTTATTATTGGTCTCATAAACCTCTGCAGAGTAGTGCCCCTAAGTCGCTATTTATATTAAATTTGAATATGATTAGCTTTTATGTCATGTTTACCTGTTTTTATATAATATCGTTCTAAATAAAATTTTACAATTTTTTTTCTTTTTTTTATGAAAGCCTTGTCCGACTTGGCTGCTTTTTTGTTCAAGATTGCTTTACTTTTGAAAATTAGTTGAAATTATTGAAATTTGTTTATCCCAACAAGTTCAAACAATGTTATGAAATTCTTCTATGTTTGCTTAGCACATAAATGATTGATATGTTTATTATAGAGTTTTGTCAGTAGGCAAATACTGAACAACAACAAGGTAATGTTATAAAGCAAAAAACAAAAAACAAAAATATAAAAAAAAGAATCTTGGTGTGGTTTACAGAAAGGCTTCAGATTACATTAAAAACGCGACGCAATATACAGGAAACACGAGGGAACTTAAAAAGGAATAAGAAAATTAAATTAAATGAATACGGATGTGTGAGATAAGTAAAGTATTCATTCATATCCCCTGCAAAGGGGTTTATTAATTTTGGCATTTATTTACAAAACAGCGCATAGAAATGCGTGAAACGCGTAAGAAACTCGATGAGTTATATTTGTGTGATAGTAGATAGATAAGGTCTTTTATAGATAAATCAACTACGATAAGTTATCTGATCGTTTATGAATCAAGCTGTTGAGAAATTATTTTTTGCATTTTCAGCGGCATCAATTTAAACATAAAACTCAATCCAAGACACAGATCCACCTATTCGCTTACATTGGAGTTGTTCATGCATTAATGACGTATTTTTTCTTTCAATTTATTTCATTTTTTGTTCGCATAGTCGTCTGCTCATAAGTCTATTCAATACGCTTCTGCCAGAGTTATTTTTAAATCCTTGAAATTTTTCTCTGCACAATAATTATTAATGAAGATGAAGACTTTCTAATTTGAAGGAAATCTCTGCTTTCGGGACGTAACTTTTAGCCGAGGCAACAAAAAAAAAATAAAAAAAAAGAAAGGCAGGGAAAGTGGAAAGTTGACCTCGTCTTTAATCGTGTTGTGGTCTTTCAAAAACAAATACTTAATCGTAGCCTGCGACTCCATTTTTTTCATTTTCAGAGAAGCATTCACATCAAGTCACCTAAACGATAATTAAACAACAGCTTTGCGACCAAAAAGGGGCGACATTTTTGATGGGTACTTACCAAGTCAAGCGCCAGCATATTTGCCAGTGTTTATCGATCATTTCCGTATTTAGAAAACTATTGAGATGATCTACGTACATCTTGTGGTCAGAATAAATGACAGTCCATGCAAAATGTAGTTGCGTTAATTGTGCTTCCATTAGGAGGTCTTGCAGTCGATAGCTTAAATCTTTCGAGGTTTAACTGAAACTGTGGGAGTCTTACGCTTACATAGCTTGTTAATTTATAATTATTATTATAATTACATAGCTTGTTAATTTGTAATATAATTTATATTTAATGAGTAAATAGTTCTTTGATTTCAAATTTTTTCTTTTGTTAGAAGTCATTGTTAGGAGTCAAGAGATTCGTCTTAAACTAAATGTAATTTTTTCTAATCTTTTTTTTTTAAAGGACGAGTACATAAGGCTGACGATATGTTGCTGTGGCTAAGCAAACAGATTATATTCATAAATTATGTTTATTAATTTTGCTTAAGATGACAGTTTACCGATAATGAAAAGAGAAGCAAGATTTCAAAGGAATTTTATATTAATAGAAAAATTTTATAATTTTGAAAATGCTTTGAAAAGTAATTGAATATGTGAATGAATGGTCACACAAAGCTTTTGCTAGCTATTCAAGGATAACAAGTTTTCTTTTCTTTTTATTTTTAAGCAAAAAAAGGGAGGTTTTTTCAAAGGATAAAATAAGTGTACGTATCTTTTTATGGGACTGGTCAGCGCATTGGTCAGTCACGCATATAATTTTTGAAATTGTGTGCATCTTGTAGCTCTACTAGGTATTGCATATATTTTGTAAGTTCGAGCCATTTGTTAGAGGTTATAGGTCACTACCGTATATTTAAGCATTTCTTCTCACATAGTTCAACTAACAGATAACTGGTCTTCTGCCAGTAATTCTATAAATAGTTTTTTTTTTCATGAGTTTTAATGATTTTTATATTTAAATTAATTTTTAAGTTGTGTATGTACATGCATAAGGAGGGGGGTAATGTCCGGTTTGTAGATTAATGCTCGGATAAAGGGGAGTGTCCGGTATATAGCTAAAATATAGATAGTGACCCTTGGCAAAGTATGAAAAATGGCCAATTTTAGGTTTCCTTGAAGCGAACAAAAACCATACTTTTCTTTTCTTAGTTTTCATTTGTCAAAAGGTCAGTTGGAATGGTTGACCTTTGTATATATATAACACACAGGAAGTATATAAACCAAAAAAAAAAAAAAATAAAAAAAAAATTATATAAAAGATTTTTATAGCGAGAGTTTTATGTAATGGAAAGGCCGCCATATTTGTTGTTGTGAAATTTATTTATTCCAGGCTTTTTATTTTATGCGAGCAGAGATTAATTGTGTTTATATATTACTTAAAACAGGACAACGACTCTGCGCAAAATCCAAACGGGACCTGATTCCATTACATCCCTTTATAAGGGTTAATTTAGTAGAAGCACAACATTATTTGCAGCATCCTTTTATTACTTTTATGCTTGTTGAAAAAGGAAACAACAAAAGGGTTCAATAGGTCACCAACTCGCTGTTATATGCAAATCAGATTCTTTTCTTTTTTTGTTAATTTATTATTAATCCATGTAATGTTATCTCATAAGGCTTCAAGTTAAAGATTTCAATTTTCACGTCGGTGACAGTGATTCATTTGTATCATCAGTCAAGTTGATGATGCAATTATTAACTTTGGGAAATTCAAGCTAAACGTACGTTCAGTTAGGAAAAATTTACAACAATTTACGGTTCGTCTCTAAACGGACACTATTCTCGGTTAGTGTAAGGAAGGAGAAGTCTTTGTTTGTTTGCTTGTGAATGGCTTCTGTTTGGTGTTTTTATTATCTTGTAGCTTATTAATTAAATTGTCAGTTTGATATTTGGGATTTCTCAACAAACGCTCAACTAATACGGTTTTTATGTCAAAAGGTGAAATTTTATACCAAAATATTTGCGTTTTGTCATGCTTTCTTTTTCACGATTACTCAAGAGATTTGTGGGAAATTATTATTAAGGAACCTGAAGCTCATTTGAGGCTATGTACTGGTTTCATTTTTTTTTTCGTTGCACTAAAGTTTTATTGGTATGACTTTCGGGGGGGACAAACTAGTTTCATAAATATTCAGATGTCTGATGTTGAAGCACTATATTCCGTTAGCTTCAAGTGATTTCATATTGCTTGGAGTAGAATTATCATAAATAAAGTCCATTATGGTCGTCCTGTTAATCCGTCGTCATAAGAATAACAGATCTAGCTGAATAGACAATAAGTCCTCGATTGAAACAAATGATAATTAGAGGGAACATTATCGGGTGAATACAGCGGGGAGGATACCATATTCTATTTCACTAATGCCAACGGTTTCGAGGTGAATCTCGGCATATGGGAAGTTGCTCGTTTTGGAGCCACTTTTCAGCTGTTGCCGATAGCTTTACTCAGTGATGGTTTTATTTTTGTTCGGAGTAACTGATAACGGACTCTGCTACACTCCGTTGATTAGCAGATCAACCTTGTTCGAAAACTAGATTACAAACATTCGGTCTATTTAGCATCATGGTTATTTTCGATTTGAATATTGTAAAGCATTCATTGGGTCCAGCATGACCCAACGTTTGTTTTTAGCAAAGACTTCATTTGAATTGAAGTAGAATTGAAAGTATTTCTTCTTTCTTCTAGGAATTTTGAAAAGTTTTTTAAACTGAATTGAGAACATGAAATGGATCATATCTAGTATAGAGATTGAAAGAGCGTAAGATTTCAACTTAATTGGGATCTAATACCCTCATGATATAACATTTTTTATTAATGCAGAGCATTACATTGTTTCCTAACGATTACAGAATATTCTTTAGTCTTTACTTTGTCCTTAATCTTCTAAAATTTCAAGATAAAAATAAGAAAAAAAAAGATAAGCAAATAAAAATAAAACAATCCCTATAAAAAATCTCTCACGCACTTTATGGCCCAAACCATCCGGAAGTTGTACACCGTTGTAACTTACAACATAGAAATCATGACAAACAAACAATCATCAACATCAACATCAACATCAACATCAACAACATCTTTATTCATAACACAGGTGGCGGTTAAGATAAAACGAAGACTTTTCTTTGTAATTGAAATACAGCGGCAACCGTAAGGAATGCAGTGCAAAAAGAAAATGCATTCGACTTGGAAGAGAGGGAAAAAGAAAATAAACACATAAATATTATGTACAAAAATACGAACCGAACCAAAGATGTTTTTATGATAAAAATACATAATACATTACAACTCAACACTTGCAGTAATAGGGAATGTGTCGAAAACTAAAACTGCAACAGCAACAGGTTGTTTCAAGAAAACCGAAAAAAGAAAAGAAAAAGTTGTAAACCAGGCGGTTAAATGAATGAATGTAATGACAAGTTTAGGTCACGAAAACCTAAAGAAATTCAGAACTACAGAAATGCCTGCACATGTTTCGTAATCTTTCACCTTCTATCACTTGGACTGCTGTGCAAAAGGCAAATCTCTGGTCGGAATCATAAAAAAACGTGAAGTTAAGAAATTTTTATGTTTATATTTTATGTTTTCAACTGTAATTTATTTAGAGTTTTCTTCCATTTATTGTAATTAGTTAATAATTTTGTTTGTTTTTATTTGGTCACCAATGTGTCTCTAAACTAATCCATATTATTAATGTCACTGGGGTGACTGTCTTCTTGAACTCTCGTAAAATGTTCATTAGGTGTGTATTTAGTAAGATTAACATTTAAAAAAAAAAGATTTCTTTTGAACCCGTTAGAGAAAGGTTACGACACTTGTAATGATTCTTTTTTTTTTTAATTTTTTAATTTTTATGACTAACACACTTTTAAAACCTAACTCGAGCGGATGTGTTTTTAAATCTCAATTATGTTTTATTTTATCTTTTTTTGGAGTTAATTAAGCACGAGCTAATCTAATCTGAGTTTCGTTCCATATAAGAAAGTCGAAAAGACTAAAAAGGTGACAAACACTCTTTAGTTCCCCTTTGCTTAGTCAAAGATCTTTTGTTTTTCTTGGCAAGCGGCCATTAAAATTTAAGTTTCACTTAAAAACTTTTCATGAATTATATAAACGTTGAAAATATATATAATGAATGGCCTCGTTTTGCAATTACATATTCTATCCTATCCACTATATTTGCGAGTGGAGTTGTAATGTAACCGAAGGCTTAACTCAAAGAAAAGCAAAAGACTTTAGATCCCCTCTGTGTGATATTTTACCTTGATATTGTCCCCTGCATGATATTGTACTAACGATCTAAAGATACAAAAGTTAACAGTCGCCTGCCCACGGAATACTTATCGTCACGGTGTCGGACGGTGTCGAACTAAGCCTTACACAGGGTTGAAATCAACGTCTGATTCTAGAGATACTTTATTGCATCCATCTGTGAATTGAATTATCTATATGACAATCTGACATGCTGTCTAACTAATTGTCTGTCCGTCCAACCAATTATCTATCAGTTTCAAACGAAGATATTTTAGAAATTTAGAAAACACAAATACGTGATTAAAAATTTATGAGTTTAGTTTTAAAAATAATTTTTAAATACTAATAAATTACATATAAATATTGATAAGATATCTTTACAGTAACAAAAACAGAACACAACAGAAAAGTAAAAACAAAAAGTGATCAAGAGGCTATAGTTTCTAAAATATTCTAAGAAAACTTGATACATAATAAAGTAAAAAGAGATTTTTTACTGAAAGAGGAAATTTTTTTTTTAGCGATAAGAGTAAACATTTCGTGTTTTCGTAAGAGAGAATCAGCGATAAGGGATAACTTTAAGTAATATGTGAGGTCAGTTGACCTCGTTTATAAATAACCAAACTAATCTTGAAAAAAAAACTAAACGGATAATACCAACAAAACAGAACTTTTTAATTTTATTTTTTTGAAATAAAACTTTACCGACCAATAAAAGTGCAACAATGTCTTGCCAACATTTTTGGGTAAATAAGAAAAAAAAAAAAAATAAATAAATAAAATAATAATAATGAGAGTATAGAAGTAAATGTAATGAGAATAACGAAAGTATATGAAAAAGATATTTTGTTTTTATTCATCATCAGCTTTTTCTAGCTAAGCTGTTTTTAATCAGTTTAATTTAATAAATTTATTTATTTTTATATTTGCCATAAATATATATAAATATTTAATGTGATAACTACGACGTTGCAGTTGTTTACACATTTTTGATTTGTTTTCTTTTTTTTTTTTTTTGTTTTTGCAGTGATAATGCATCTTATTAGCGAGATTACATTTAATCTTAGTGGAGAGTAAACTTTTGTCCTTATTTGCTGAACCCCTTGTATATGAAACGATCTTTGACGATCTTAAATTATTTGGTTGACTTATGGTGTCAACAAGGATCACGTAGTCAATGTCTACCACAAATCCATACGTCACTTATTGTTTTAACATATAATTGCTATATTACTTGGTCGGGCAAATTTTAAAGTCCAAAGTTTGTTGTTCGAAACTATTTAATCTTTACAAAGTCAGAATTCAAGTCGATGAAGCGATCGTCTACGAGGACAGAGAGAGAGAGAGAGAGAGAGAGAGATAGAGAGAGCGAACTTTTTTTAATTCGGTCAAACTTACTATGTAGCGATATGTATGTATGTTATGAAATTTGCGTCATTTAGAGCTCAATTAATAGCGCGAGCGAAAAAAAAACTCTTTGGCGCTTATAGGTGCCTAGACCATTACATGCTTTAGGAATTAAGCTGAAATGCTCTTGTGGTATATATAGCTATAGTTATCAATAATTCATTAGTTTCAAGGAAATTTTTATTAACAAGAAGCATGCTATCAGTGAGTAAATGGCTCTCAAATTAACCATCAAACTGAAAAAAGCGAATTTATCGTAATTTTGGAAAACATTTGTGATAAATATCATAACTCTTCTCTTCTATTTTTAGAGGCTTTTTCAATGTTTGCTCAGGAAAAGAGCTTATCTAACATTTTCCGAACTGTATTCGTATGTTGCAATTATTCACACACAATTCTCTTTGGCGATCAATGCAATGATTCAAAATGAAATGGAAATAATGTAAGAGTCTTTTATTTACCGATTGTCTTTATTTAATCGATTTTTTCTTGAAGGCATTTAATGATTACCGAGCGGGTAGTAGGTTTTTAAATAGCGAGACATACTTTCTTTACATCCATCACCGAACGATGACTTTATATTCATTTTGTTGACTTTGTTTGCAACACCAAGGAGTAAGCTTTAAAGATCCCATTCTTGATCAGCGTCGAATTTCGAATCGACTTGAGTATATCTTTCTAATATTTGTGATAAACATTCTTCTTGTAGATATCGACTTTAAATTTGGCAGAAATATTAGAAGTTCTTGCGTCCAGCTTCTCTTGAAAGTGGACCAAATAATGTCAAGGGCAGCGCCTGCACAACGTAAACTGAGAACACCTCTGTTTTCACAAGCAGACCACAGTGGGTCTTTGTTCGTTCCTCATAAACTATAGCAGATAAGTCTACAGCAATGCCACTGCGTATCGGTTTGGCTGCCCTGCAGCACGCGCCTGTACAAAAGTGAAAAAGTGTTACCAGATCACTCAATAGGATAGAGGATTGAAATCTGAGTTTTTCTCGTGCCTTCCAACAGTCCGGAAAAGTACATGTGGTGATAATATGATTGAGCACGTGTGTCAAAGAGAATATTACACTAGGAAGCACATGTTTCAAGAACTTGATGCTAATCTCATCACAGCCAACAGCATTAGATTTAATGCTGTAGACTGCCTTCAACACCTCATCAACGGATGATGATCTAAATTGAAACATGTCAGTGCAAGGGTAAAGAGATCCACTCATTTCAACAAGGGATCGATTAACAGTCTCAGAGGGATTCCATAGCTTTTATTCCTAATCCCTGAAGATTTCTCCAGAGAATCTTGGATGGAAGCTGAGTATCTAATTTCTTGCTAAAAAAGAGGCACTTCTTACCCCGAATGAGAACACTCACCCCATTTCTGCGTGTGCGAAAGGTTTCCCAGTTCACATCATTTGGACGACGCTTCCATACTTTGTAAGCCTTATCCCGTAATGTAAACCAAGGCGGCTTAGTTGGACGAACTCTACATTTGCGGGAAAATTTTACTTTTGTTGCCAAATTCGAGGGATAGTGCTATTAAATATTTACGAGCAAGAGGCGACGAGCAACATGACATTCAGGACGCCTAATATTGGCATCAATACATTGGATTGGAAAGACACCATCGACGATGCTCAACAATTCAAACAACTGTATTTATGAGTCTATCATCGTTTGTAATTTAATGAATTTTTTATTTGATTAAATTTTTTTCATTATCACCTTAAATGATTTCATAATTTTTGCCAACTTTCCTCTCTTCTCGTAAACATTGCGTCTATTGTAAGAATCTGATCATAATGAATTCTGTATTAAAGCATCAATAATGAGTTGGAAGGTGAGGTGAGGATTGGAAGGATAACGAAACGTGCGATACTAAAGCTGGGAATTCTCGTTAGCTTAATAATTTGAAGAGAACTCCATATAGTTACATTTAAATTTGCAGAAAGATCACTAATCGGAATAGGGCCCTGTTATCGTTGCTGGTTGCTTATGTCTGTTGTGTTTTTGTAACCTTTTAAATTTTCTCAATGAAAGCGGATCTTTTTTTTTTGTATTTAATTTGGGTCTCATTTCATCTCATGCATTTAACGCTTCATTTAGTAGCGATTAATTAATCATTTGAAATTTGCACAGACAACAAAGACAAATTATTTCAATGATTTTTTGTTATATATTGTAACGAAGATTCATTAATTATCGGATTAATTCGTCACCAACGATTAATATTATGGTACAATGTTTAACGGGACATTGGTCAGCATAAGGAAGCGCGAACATTATGTAAAATTTTCTCACACTCACACTTAATGTTTCTGTCTTGTTTTCTCTTTTATGAAAGGACAAATTTTAAATAATTAACCATAAAAAATTTGGAAAAACTGACCATTAATACTTCGATAGAAGAAAGCTAGCACCCCTTTCTTGTTACATGTCTTTCCAAGTGTTTGATAGTTTCTCTAACGGTCAGTCAATGTCAAAAGCTATTATCTCGCTAATAACTCAAAACACACGCTTTGATGAAAATGAAAGACTTTTCCTTTTGTTTGTTCTTTGTTTTGTAAACGTCTTCTTTGATGCTATGAAATCTGTCTTCGCCTCGAAATTTGAGATATTTCTTAAAATACTTCAGGTAAATAAAAAGTCTTTTTCGGAACTATTTGCAACCCTTTCGTTCGTTCGTTTCATTTTGCTGCAGGACTAGTGGTCAGTCAGTTTTGTAAAGAGGGACATTTAATATTTTTTTTATTTTTAACACGCATTCGGGTTCTTCTGCGTGTTTGTTATCCCGCTATGTTTATTTCATAACTGGACACTCATCTACCGTTTTGCATAATCAATAATCCTTGACGCTATATATGCTTACTTGTACTTGTGTTTGAGCTTGTGCTTGTATTGTGTTGCATTGAGTTTCGTTTCTTTCTTTCTCTGGTTTTACGTGCGTTTTTTGTTTTCTTCATAATCAAGATAAATTATGGTTTATAGTCAAATCTGTTTAAAATAACAAAACAATCCTTTTTTTTATTTCTTTGTGTTCGTTTGATGTCCTTTGGACATCTGCTTTTTATGTTTCTTACATGACCACCAGACTTACATATCGTCTTTTTCTAGTCTTTCAGTAATGGTCGATTATTTAGGCTGTTGATAAATGAAAATATTTGTCAAAGTTCTAAGTTCCAAGTTCCAAGTTTTAATGATTTATTGTTTTTTTTGGAAAGTTTCAGTATACTTTTCTGAAGCATTATTTGATAAGAACTTTTAACTGCTCTTCCAAGTACTCTAACGCATATCTCCAGATAATAAACTTTATTATAATTCATTATTAAAGCAATTAAATTACAAACATCATTAACCTTTGAAGACCAATGACTTGATTGGAGAAATAGTAAAATAAATATTTTTTATATCATTATTGTATGGCCCGGCAGTTTATAAGTGAACTCACAGTTTTATATGTGATGTCATTCACTTACCTTCATATAGTGTCGACTACAGTTCTCCAAGAAGTAAATCTAAAAAGAAAGAGAAAAAAACAAAAAAATGAAAGCGCGATATAAAATAATAAAGAAGTAAAAAAAAAAACACTAAAGAAAGTAAAAATTATTGAAAAAATAAATACAAACACGCGAACAAACAAAAAAAAAATGTAACATTTTTGCAAATAAAGTTAAAATAAGTAAAAGAATTAAATTTTTATATATTTATACCCATCACCTTTACTTGAGAAATATGTCGAAGAAATTATATATCGATACTCTATAATATTGGTTAGGCGTGGCAGAGTTTTTTAATTTTTATGGAATACCGTCGAAATTTGCATTGTGTAGTTTATGAGTAGTGAACAAAACACGACGTAAGCAGAGGTGTTTTTAGCTTATATTATACTATAGATGTAGCGATTTGATCGATTTGACCCATTTTCTGTACGTTCGAAGTACACTCAATAACTTTCAATGCTTCCGCCAAGTTTGATCCGTAGATCCTAATTGTTGCGAAAGGGAAACTGTTTGCTGCAGATATTCCACAAATGAACTAACAGAGATGAACAGACGGACGGACGGACAAGTTTAGGTAGATTCTCAATTTGATACTGACCAAAAGATTATACACTTACTCTCTTTCCAATACTCTATTATAACGAATGGGCGTGGTCGAGCCTTTCCACTTTTATATCGATACCAGAGGATGCCTAGTTCGATAAATCTCACAAAATGAAAATACTCCCCCGCCTTGGGTGGTGAGTATAAAAAGTAATAAATAGTTAAATAAATAAATAAAACTAGGAAACTCCTACAAAAATCCTGCTTACCATGTGTGTAATTCGAATACCTACCCGTCTACTTTCCGTGATTTCAAAAATAACATTCTTCCGAAAATGTTGTCTTGATTTTGAAACTATTAGTTTTAAAAGGGCTTATAAGAGCTTATAGAAAGTACCGGATATTTTTAAGAAAAATACTTTTTTTGCTTAAAGCATCGATATCAGTATGATCTCAGTAAAAATAAACTCTAATCGTTAAGTAATGCTCTGCTCTGTCCATCATCGAATCGTTCATGTATTGTATTCGTTTGTAACATCTACATGAAATGCTTAATTAGAAAGCAGAATCGAATTGATGTACTTGTCAGTCTAAACGCAGAACGTGTGCTTTCTTCGATTTGTCTAAGGGTGTTTCCGTCTTTTCGTTTTTGACGAAATTTTGCAAAATCAACGTGGTATTGAGCTCATATATTTTTAGCTGATTTTCACAGACTATGTTTGGAGATGTTATTTAAAAGATATTGGGTATTTAAACCAGTTTTTATCGATTTGTAAAAAGCGACCTGTCTTGTATTACATCATATTAGAGCCTTAACTTTTCTAGGTTTCTTTAGGCTTTATGCTGCAAAATAAACTGTCTCGGTGAAGTGTAAAAAAAAAAACAGTCTTTGCTCTTTGAATGCATTGTTATCTTTAAGTTCATTTACGTGAAACATTACATTCCCTTGATTAATTCGCGGCAAAGGGTTGCCGAATCGTGAAGGAAGAGAAAAAATACGATACGCTTCGATGTCATAAAACCTAGACGAGCTATTGGCATTAACGGCAAAGCGAAGAAGAATGTTCTCAACTTATAAAAGTTTTTATTTGGCGAGGTCCGTGCATTATGTAAAGGAAAAACATTCGTATTAAACGGAAAGATATTATTCCATGGCTACGGCTTTGCATTATAAATTTCGTCTGCAAAATCTAACAACACCTAATTACGATGTTCCAAGTCCGGCGTTCCTTCCACCATTTATTACTTCAAGTTATTTACTTCAATGGACTACTGGCCGACTAAGAAATGCTTCGATTCGCACGAGAACGTGTACGAAAATGGATTCGATCCTCTGAGTCTTAACACTGCTCTACAACTAGATTAGTTTTCACACTTTAGCCTTTAAAAGCTTTTGTATTCTTCCATTTGTGTTGCAAAAATTTATTGCAATTATTTAAAATAAATATTTTGCACAAACTTTACTTCCGCTGCAGAAAATCATCAATAACAACTGACAGCTAACTGTGAAAGTATATCTTATGTTTATCTTATGAAACAATTATTGTTTTATTTAAATTACGGACAAGCTTGGTATAAAGAAAGAAAATCTCACATAAAAATCCGCTGGGCATACCTACCGAACGACGCCATAGGTTATGACCTCAAATAGTAGAAATATCTTCCTTTTTTTTCAATATTACTTCTTTAACACTAACCAGTGACCAAACAGTAATTTATACAGCTGTGCAAATGTCAACTGACGGTTAGAAGATGAAGAAGAGAAAAGTGTCAAAATTGTCATTAATAATCACATTAACAAACTGCAACTAGTTGGTAAACGAAACGAAAAGAAAGCGATAAAGAAAGAAAGATGTCCGTACATGTATGTGTGTTTGTTTGCTAAATAAACATATATCTCAGCATTTTGTCTAAGATGAATCGATGAGAATGCAAGAGAATGTCAAGAAAACACAATCTGGACATAATATGAAATCACAGCCACGCCAACCAAAGTCCAAAAAAAAAAAAGAAAATATGTTCGTGTGAAGCGAAAACTTGGTTAAATTGAAAAATTATGATAAATAAGATGATATGCATAAGTGTGCGTGCATATACCGAGAAGTTTGCATATACATGTAGATTTAAAAAAGGTGCCTCCTTGTGCTTGTGCTACGGTGCCTAAACACTTATGTAGATTTTATTTTCACAAAATGTTAATAAGCTTTGACTGAGTATTTTTCTGTTTCGTTATTTTCTCCTTTTGAAAACCTTTCGTGAAATTGACTCGTATTGGGAGATACTTGATGCTTGATAACGCTCTGCTAAGTCTGATAATGATCGTCATTATTATTGGCACCCCAAACTACGTCATTGTTTCATGTTAATTTCATATAAACACGAAACACAGTTTTGGCATAACATCATCATTATCGAGATTATTGTTTTGTCAAAAAAGGAAAAGAAAAAGAAAGAACAGCACAATAAAAGTGTTAGAAAGGGTTGATGAATATTTACACAGCTACCAACCTAACTAAATAAGACTGACTGAGTGAGCATATCCAAAGCATAAAATGCTAAAAGAAATCCTTTCGCTACGGGATATCGTTTACTCCATTCGTATATATTCGTATGTGCTCTGCTGGTTTTTGAAGTAGTACATTACAAGTCGCATGCGGTAAAAAAAAAATTCATTTTCTTTCTGTACCTTTTTTGCATTTTTACCCAACTGACCATTAAAAGGATTCACTAAAATATGCTTAAAGCTCTTATAGTTTAATGTTTCATTTTTCTCTCTCTCTCTCTCTCTCTCTCTCTCTCTCTCTCTCTCTTTCTACCGCTAGCTTCAGCTTATCTTTTATGGCCGCATACAACATAGTTCACATAAGCTTAGCATAACGCATATATTTAAACATAACACAAGAAGTGAAACTCTTTCCGAACCTTAAAGGATAATACGAATGTTTACTTAACAAGTTTATGTTTGCAAAATACTCATTTAACACATTTAAGTATCCGGGAGCACTTGGTTTCACTGGTATGTTAGAAAGTTTCAGTAAGTATTAGCCTTTTTTTTATCTAGTCAGCAAACAGGGGATAAAGTATTATGTTGGTTTATTGGCAAGTCTTGTGGAGCCGCCATTTATGTCAAGCATATAGACGTACTCTTGCAAATATTGTTTACAATCAATCTTTTTTTCTTTGTTCATTGAAACAGAAAGACACTAAAGAATGAATTTGAATATAAAATCATTGGTTTCAAAACTAGATTTTTATTTATGTTTAGCGGCATCTATTGTTTGTTTTTTTATACCAACTGACTCTTTGCTTGTGTTCTGTGGTCGAAAGATAGATTGTACCTTGCAAACAAAGTTCAAGGAAAAAATCTGTGGCGTTTTTTGTATTACTATTCGAAAGCATTTTTCTTGTTCTTAAATAAAAAAGCCAATGGCCGCTATTTTAATCATTAAAGATTTGCACAACTTTTGGGATTTCTGATTGAGAAACAAGGGGCAAGTAATTTTCTCAACCTTCCTTTACACGGTTAAGAGAGTGGAGCAGACAGAAAATTAAATGATGAGATTTTTTTGTCCAGTTATCTTAATTATTGCTGAGTCATTAGAGATGTTTGTGGTTTAACATTATTGTGATATATTGTAATATTGATCAATTACGCACTTTAAACGTATTAGCTGTTGACAATACGGAGTAAAATATATAGCCTGAATAACTTGAAACAATTCATGATGCACGATTCGATTTCAATCACTTGAAATAAAAACCATCAGCTTTTCGTATCAAATTGTCGATCTATTTAAAAAAATGCGATTCCCAGATGGATATTTAGTCAAGTGATACGAGTATATTGAGTTGGTTTTGTATCCAAGTTTTGCGTCAAGTTTCAATGCAACATAATTCCACAGCAATGTTTTCTTTTTCAACTTTTTAAGGAATTTCGTCGATTTTATCACCGATTGATCGACTAGATTGTGACACGTTTTTAATATCGAATTTTCCGAAACGGAAACGAGCGAATTAATTGCGGGCTATGTCTTCACTACGAACATCATAAAAGTTTAGAAAAGTCTGTGAAGCACTATCTTCTACAGATCGAAGTGTGATATCTTTTTTTTTTCTTTTTTAGAATTTTTAATTTTAAAACTCAATTATTTTCGACTGACTTAAAAAGTTTTGCAATGATTCGATTGCCACACGAGTTTCGTACGAGTTACGTAATGTTTTGATATTGATTTTATTTGAACTGCGCGACTTTAAAGCCACTTTAAAGCCACGTACTAGAAACAACGTCGAAAAGTTCCTGCTTTAGCTGTTACTTGTATTTTATTTTGTTTGTGTAAATATAATATTTCAACAAAATCTTTGGGAGTGTGTTCTCCAAAGCTACGCGTATTTTATATTGACTTTAAAGTACTATTTATAAGCCCACCACCAAAGGATGGGAGTATAGTAATTTTGTCATTTTGTTTGCAACATCTAGAAGGAAGCTTCTCTCTGTCCAACTTTTTTTCCGTCTATTCGTCTAGGTACTGTGGGGGGTGAACATTCTTGTGGCCGGAAAGATGAAGATAACAATGCTCTCTCCTTATTGTGGTATACATTGTATTACAGCAGAAGAATAACTTAATCCACATATCATGGTACGCTTGCAGGACATTTATATATTTTGAGGCAGGAAATAATGATAAATAAATTGAAAAATCAACAGCAATAAATTCGATTAAATAATAATAATAATAATAATAATAATAATAATAAAGTTTAAAAAACAAATAAATGAAATTTTCTAAATTTAATTTAACAGTAAATTTATTTTTAAAACGCATTTTACTTGAAATTATTCACTTAAAAATATCAAGTAAAACGAAATCTTGTAATGCTTTTTTTTTTTTTAAATATAAAATAAAAAATTACAAAAGATCAGATTTCTGCCAAAAAAAAAAAATAATTCTTTAAATAAAAAAAAAGAAGATCATCGAGAAAGGGGAAAATCTTTTGTAATAAAAAGTTTTCGAATACCAGATGACAACAAGAATTTTTGTTTTGAATTTAATAAAATTTATGTGCGTCAACAGTGATCAAGAATTGTGTTCGATTTTGGAGAAGCATTTGGTCGTAAATGAAAATATTTGTTATTTGAAAATTAATCCAATGATATAAGTGGCGGGCTTCTGATGATATTCAAGTTCTTCGGAATAGTTTTGATATTGAGGAATAAAATAATAAATAATTTAAATAAGCAACACACAGTTACCGTACACACTATCTTACCGGATACTTTGGTTTATTAGATCTAAAGTGATAAAGAAAAAAATATATATTTTTTGAAAATTAAATTTACATAAATTATATAAAACCTAACACAAAAGGAAAACAATTTTCTCTCGGTAATTAAATAAAACCACAGAAACACAAACATGTTAGAGATGAAATGGAAACGTTCTCAAGGATATAAAAATAGCAGTTGAGTTATATATAAAGGAAAGCAACAGAAATGTCTTGGCATTCATTACAATAACGCCTGCGCACATATGACGTGACTAGGTGGGCACAAAATCAAAAATACACAATAACAGTCAGCGAGTATAACAATTACAGCAAAACACTTTTTGTGTGTTTTCGTGTTCAACTAAATGAATAACGAATTGAAGACATAAGAAATTTGAACACCGCGAGAATTCTTTTTTTTTTTTTTTCTTTTTTTGAAAAGAACATGTATTGTGCGCTTCACTTGAAGATGCAGTAGATACGTGTGTGTGGGTAATTGCATTAGAAAGAAACATTAACTAAGAGTACTAATTTGTATATCAAACGGTTTCATTTCACGTTTCGAAGGAGAAAAATTTCCCACAAAAATTTGTAACACAGCGACGATATTATTATTTAAAGTCTTAGTTTCTTAGTTGAGGAGCTAGAGAAGCCTAACGATTTATATGCGTAATTAGTTGCAGCCAGTCTCACGTTACAATGGAGGGTTAGGTAAACGATACAGTGATTTCCCCAGTACTTAATTTTTCTTTTTGTTTTATTTTTTTCTCTTTTTTTTTACTTTTTTTGTTTTGTTTCTGTTATACATCAGCTACTATATGACAGGCAAAATTTGATTTCCTTTCGGTAAGTTTCTAAAATATCCTGTATAACGTTTAGAGGTTTTGACATTCGATTGAGAAACACCTTGTACCTCCGTACACTGTGGTTTTCCTGGGAACTAACATTTCAAAAAACAAATCATGTTTAACAATTATTTCGAGTGACAAGTGTTCATTTCATGTTATCTGTAGGCTCTCTGTGTAACATAAACAACTACCACCATATAGTGTTGTCATAAGGTCACATTAGTCGTATGGCATTTAATGTACGCAGGCGCAACCAAGCGTAGTTCATGTGTTCTGTTGGGCAACGCAGGGAACAACAAAAATGCAATATTTTGATGTTCTTTTGTTACGTTTGGTTAATTTGGTTAACTCACTTACTTACTTACTTACTTACTATACAGTCGAGTGTCCTTTTTGTGGTTTAGCCACAAAGTGTGTTTACTCTTTGTCAGACATCAGGTCTATTGTGGATTTGTATTTGCTTTGACATGTGTTTTTTGTGGTTTCCTGAAATCATAAGCAAATTATTTCTATTGATTTCATTTTTTACGAATTGAAGTAGAAATTGTAGTGCAATAATAAATTTTCTAATTTCTGCGAAACTTTTAATTGTTTTTGTATGAATATAAAATTGATGAAAGTTGGAAACGATATATGTTTCTTGATGATATTTAATGATTTGTCCGGAAACGCTAAACGCAAATCTTTAAATGTCATGATCACTCAGATAAGTCAAAAGTAGGGTTAAGAAGAAAGATTGTACTGGTTGAACAGGATGGATGTTAGACTCAATGGAAAACACATTCGAATGAAATGATTGAAAAAGGAAAGAAAAGAAAAGAAACATAAAAAGATCAGAATCTTTTAGTTCTTTGTAAATTACTTCTGTAGCGATTAATACGATTTCTTATCTTATTTATGATTCTCAGCGGTTAAGGTGTTTAAAAGACACACAATTAAACTATAAAATGAAGCGTAATCTTTACTTAAAATGATATTTATTAAGTTTAGTGAGATAATAATGATTTCATTGTTTATAATTCTCATACAGATTTCAAAGACAGTTTTTATGAATGAATGAAGTTTGTTTGTAAAAAAAGTTGCTGATGTTTAAAAGCCAATGCGTAATACAGTAACAATGTAAACAGGACAGGAAAACATAAATTATCTTCAGTGACTTATATGAAAAGAATACAATTTAAATATTTATTTACAACTAAAGAATAAACACACAGAGGCTCTTTTTCCTTCGCATTCAGGTCATGTTTAAAATATGCTTAAGAAACTATATATGAAAAATACATGAAATGCCTTAAAAGTGATTTCCTGTAAAAGGTGATACGGTTTAGCGTCATTCGTATATTTTTTCGTTCTTCTTTTTTTCGAATATTCAACAATGTATTAATTAGCAAAAGCGTTGCAACGTCGTAGCGTCGAATGTAATGAGCGCATTTAAATTCACTGAAATAATTCGCATTATATATATATATATATATATATATATATATAAATGTACCCTTAGACACATGAATAGCACACACTTTACCATGAGAATTATTGGAAAACGGTTTATAAAGAAATGTAAATTACATAAGCAAAGATTTAAAAATGTTTGAAAAGCTGATGCAAAAGAACTCTATTGCGACAAAAACAATCTTAAAATCCATTGCAAATAGAAATTGTTTTTTCGAACATCTTCAATGTTTTTAGACCGCAGATCTGCTAAGTTTGGTTACAACGATCATAAAAACTGGTAATCAGTAGGGATCATGTCTCGAGAACAATCCTCATACGGGAGAAGTTACCAGCCCGACTCGAAGATCGCTTTTTTGGAAGCTTTGTCATGAAATTTTATTATCTGATCGTGAAATAGTACGAGTTTTCGAGTTCTTTTGGCGTTTGGTCTTTGGGCTTTTTTCCTTAAGTGCATCAGTTAGTGCAACTAGTTGAGCTTAATATAGTTCGGATGTAAGAGTTTCATCAGATTTTAGAAACCCGTAGCAGATGATTTCTCTCAAATTCCACCAAATGCTTGTTATCATTTTGTATCTGTAAATATTTGGTTTTGCATGGAATGTGGATTATGCTTTTCATCATTTGGGATTGTTGTAAAGTATTTATTTTTGCTCAGCTTAATCATTTCAGTATTTTTTTTTTCGATCTAAAGCAAAATATTACGTCCTAAATGCTGCTCAATGATATCCATCTCTTCAAGTTTTGATGCACACTCGATGACAGCTGCTAAATATGGTCGCTTACTAAGTCGTACGAACTCGTGCGAAGCGCTGTCTATCCCAGAAGAACCTACGTTATAAGTTATGATATCGTGAGTTTTAAGCATACCGATGTAACCTGCTTAGGAAATTTGAGCGGCGTTAACCTGGAATCAGCTTCGTACCAACAGCTAAACAAACCACATCAAGATCAATTGTCAAACCTCAGTTAAGAAATTATTTCGATTTCCATGGCATTCATAGTTTGCGTAAAGATGGAAGAAGTAGCAACTAGTGAAGGACAATGCTTTGAATAAAACCCTATGTACTGTTCTTTCAAATTAAATTTCTAATTTTGTAAACACAAAACGCGGCGGAAACTTTTTATTATACCGATTAGTGAATTAAATTTTTTCGTGATGTTTGGAATAAAACAGCAATAAAGTCAGCTTGCTACCTTTTAAAATGCATATATTTACGATCTTTTCCAGATTTTCAGTACATTTAGTGGTGCCGAAGGATGTGATCTCTTTTGCGCGACAAAAGGTAAAATCCAACAGCTTTTAAAAAATCGTTTACTAATGAAATTTGAATTGAATTTTTTACATAAATCATGCGAGAAGTAAAGCGTATATGATGAAGCCCCATTGAGTAGTACGTGTGACTTTGCTGTAATTTACTCGAAGTTAAACACAAGACACTCTCAAAGTCAGTACGCTTAGGCTGCTCTAGATAGCAGGAAAAGAAATATGAAAAAATTCACATTTTATAGAAAAATCATAAAAATGCATAACAAACGTAACAAATGTATGAACAAATAAATAGTAAAACATATGCTTATATGCAACCAACCAACCAATAACATAATCAGCGACCAGAATAACTGTGCGCTTCATTAAAATCGGATTAATGCATGAAACACACCACACAGGCCGGACTACAGCAAAAAAAATCGAGCAACGAAAGAATACTTTCTCACGCTGACCGCAACAAGAAAATGAATAGTGTTTGTATGTACACATACATACATACACATGCGTACACACACACACACACACACAGTTACATACGGTTATGCAAACATAAATATAAGCAACGTTCTTTATAGTCCTCATGATAAAGAGTCGGTCAATCATCTAAAAACGGAAATATTTTCAAAGCAAAGCTAATGTTTGTATGAAAAAAGTGAAGAAAAATAGAAATTCGGACAGAAAAATACACTAATTTTAGGGGAATGGAGATCAAAATTTCTTCCTTTAAGGAAATTAAAATCAATCTGTGAACAATAAAAAGGATTTTACAGCAAATAAGAGAGAGGAACGCAACAGATAGAGAAAACAACGCCATAAACAATAAAATGTGAAGGGGAAGCATAAGGTCAGTTTTGAGGGATTTGAAACAGAATGCAAATAACATCCCTTAAGACGTTGTCCTCAAGATTTACAATAAAGGTTAATTTCTCGTATTTCGTGGGGTCAAGCCGCGTCAATGTATAATAAAAATGCAAAAAGAAAAATTTATTTATTTTACATTTCTTTGGAAATATTTTTACCTGAAATTTCTTATATTCAATATTATTGCGGATTGATGATCTTTGCAGTGTATTTCCTTTTTTTGCAATTATTTGCTGACAACAGCCTGCGACCTTTTCTTCTGTATACTACATATGCTTGCATATTCAAAATATTTGAATTTGAGTCGATTGTACCAAAATTGAAGACGTGTTTGAAGGATGTTAGGTTAGGTAAAATTGCGATAGATAGTAAAATTTGTTTAGAAATTAACCTTTAGAGAAAGTTCAATGAGGTCCCTTTAAATGAAAAATTTTTGGAAAAAAAATAAAAAGACTTTCTCATGATTGGGATGAAACATCGAACAAACTTAATGTAGAAAGAGAAGGAAAACAACGAAGCGCTGATGGAATAAGGAACGCGGTTGGCTAAGCCCTGAAATGATTCATCAGTTGTTTGATAATTTTTATTTTTTTCACTTCAATGTTTTTAAATAGCCAGAGTCTGAAAAAGGAGTACTTTATGACTTAAAACTGAAACATAGTTTCTTAACTGATCTCGAGAAAGTCGAAAGATAGGCGGCCGGACAAAAGTAGACGAACTTGGCTTATTTATCAGTGATTGGGTTTCGACTTACATTATCTTT